>JANFAB010000052.1:0-501182 GCA_024613165.1 Pisolithus albus
GTCGAAGATGGAAGTACGCTGATGGATCGTTTGACATCATTCCGACAGCCATGCTTGTGAGTGTCAGACGGTTTTAATGTATCGTGTATTACTTACCGGGAAGCCTGGTAATATATGGAGGCCCGCGAGAGTTGGTCTTATTCTTCAGGACGGATCCGGTTTCCGCCAATGCCGGGAGTGTGCTGGTGGATCGTCGAGACCATTCCAGAAGCTACCGTCCACGAGTATCAGAGAGCTGTAATGGATCATTTAGCACTTACCGAAAAATCTGATAATATGTAGAGGCCCGCGAGAGGTGGTCGTTAAGAACAAATCAGGTTTTTGTCGAAGCCGGAAGTATGCGGATGATCGTCTGAAATCAAGTCATCATCCATCCATCTCTCGGCAGCCATGTCATGAGTGTCGTAACATACCGTTTACCGCTTCCCCGTAAACCTAGTAATATGTGGAGGACCGTTTGAAGTGTTCCCATTGTTCGGAATGAATCGGGTTGCCACTAAAGACAAAAGCGCAGCGATGGATCGTCTGACGGTCGGAAAGTTGTAACATTTCATCTAGCATCGACTTTGTCAAGTAATGCGGTGCTTGCAAGGGTAGATAGACTTCGTCCTAGCCAAACCAACAGGTAGATGCGATCGACGCAATCGGCTTTGTAGTGAGAGAAGTTTTCTTTGTCGCAAATCACTTGGATGGAGCTAAGTATCAAGCAACCAGTAATCCCGGCGATTACAGCACAATTTGGACATGAATGGAATAACCCGACTGATGTACCTTGTCAAGATTGCCAACTAACCCGGTGGCTTTCATCGGTATAGACGGTGCTTTGTCATTCGTAACTGAAGGAAAGATATAATCAGAGTGACCAACACCACCGGTGGTGACAGCGAGAGATATAGGTCATCACGTGATATATTCACGAGACTCGACTATCCTCCAGCGCAACATCGCGTGAAGTGTCATGACTCGCAACTCTGCGGTGGTTACCCTGTGCTGTGTCAGTGTGACACAAAAGATATGGTAGGCAAATGTGATTAGGATATATATAGCTTTATCATACTCTCACTGATCCACTGATGCACCTGACCTCATTGCAGAGGACGACTGACTAGCAGAACTACATGACAAAATGCAGGCATGGTGGGGCAGCACTCTGCGACAGGAGATGAAAAGGGGGGGAGAGCTAGTATACATCGTAACGCATGTCCATCTGTACTACCATGTGAACCTGTCTGTGTATCTTAGAACAGCAGGCAGTGTGGGAAGAAAAAACCGGCCACATTTAGAAAGAGGTTCAGATGCACACCGGTTCCCATACAATTATGCCCTGACAGAAACCTTGCAAGCAAGGTAATATATTATTAGCACTGCGTTATTAGCACGATAGACAATGTTAATTAGGGTAAAAACATAACACGGGGTACTATTGGGATGTGGGTCGAAAATCAACCACCCGGGCATTCCCAGAATTAGAGGGGCTGTGTCAGGTACATTGTCTAACTCTAAGCGGAGTTGTGTACTTATCTCTTATTGTTCTTCCTCGCTGCTGGCAATGGTGAGCACAGCACTGTGCCCATCGTGCTGCTCGACCACTATGCTGCCTTGTCCCTGCTGGTCGCTGACATCAATTTTCATGCACTACCCGGTGCCGACAACATCATTTTTGCCCATGTAGCCATGCGTCGACAATTTGCAGCATAGAGTGAGTATGCTGCTCTCATCGCCTGCATTGTAGTGGTGATATGGGTGAGTCCCCCTTCATTGCGTTGTATTCTGACTCAGATTGTTCTCCTAGCGGTCTTGCCCATACCCATGCAGTACAAGGCATTACCACCAGGTTCCTTGTCACTGATCCAACCCAAGTCCACCGAGGCCAGCATGTAAGTCAAGAGAGGTCTTATTCCTTCCATACCATGGATTCGAACTCACTGGGTGTCGATAGATCTGCATCTACCCTCCCCCTGCTCCTACTATTAGCCATGAACGAATGATCTGTGCTGCAGAGCAAGCACATTGACAACGAGGTTAATATGTAAGTCAGTCGAGTTTTACCCTTGAAAAATCCTTCCATACCATTGCTTCGAACTCACTGAGCATTAGGTTTGTGTTCTCATCCCCTCTCGCTCCTGCTCCCCACCCGCACTTCAATGATCTGCAGTGCAGATCAAGCATGTTGATGACAAGGTTATAATATGTAAGTTACTCTTGAAAAATCCTTCTGTACCATTGCTGCGAAGTCACTGGGTGTTAGTAGATCCACATCTAGCTCCCTCCTCCCCTCCATACCATTGCTTTGAACTCACTGGGTGTTGGTAGATCTGCATCTAGCTCCCTCCCTCCCCCCTGCCCCCTGTTCTTACTATTAGCCATTACAAACGATCCGTGCTGCAGAGCAAGTGCGTCAACAACGAAGTTAACATGTAAGTCAGACAGGTTTCACTCATGAAAAATCCTTCCATACCATGGCTTCGAACTCACTGAGTGACAGGCATGTGTTCGGGTTCCCCCCCCCTCCTGTTTCCATCCATGCTTCAACAATCTGCAGTGCAGATCAAGCCTGTCAACCATGAAAAATCCTTCCATACCATGGCTTCGAACTCACTGAGTGACAGGCGTGTGTTCGGGTTTCCCCTCCCCCCCCCTCCGCCCATTTCCACCCACACTTCAACAATCTGCAGTGCGGATCAAGCCCATCGACGACAAGATTATACTATGTAAGTCAGATGAGTTTTACCCTTGAAAAATCCTTCCATACCATGGCCTCGAACTCACTGAGCAACAGACCCTCATTTGCCTTCCCCCCTGTGTTTGGGTCTCCCCCCCCTCTCCTGCTTCCACCCATGCCTCAACAACCCACAGAGCAGATCAAGTGCATCGGCGGCAACAGTAGTATTTAAGTAGGAAAGATTTACGGTCACTTGTCCACACAGCAACTCAGGCATCATGATATCAAAATTCAGCTCTAACCTTCCACCACACATGTATGGTGCCAGTCTGCACATGGTAGAACATATATTAACGTCTTGCTTTCTGTCCATCGTGGTTTCCTGACCGGTCATCTGAGTGCTAGATGCTCTACCTATTTGTCAGAGCTACCAACCCTGCCTAGGTGTATGATCATCATATCATGCCATCATGTGGCACTCATGTCACAACATCGTACCAGTGTAGCACCTACATAGCCACAGGAGGTACGTATATAATGCTGCAATTTTTTTTTTTTAAATTGCCTACAGACCATGATGAAGAATAAATGATGGTCAACGTCAAATCACATTACAGTGGCTCAAAAAACTGTCCGCATGTTTGCACATTTTTGAATAATTGCAGTGTAGCAGGACATTGATTAGGTATTTGGTCATGTGGTAAGTGGGAGAGATGTAGGCCTTGGTGTTGGCTTTCTGATGGCATATTTTACATGAAATTTGGTCAAGATTTGGGGTAGTAATGGCTGAATTGGTTTGGTGATGCATGTGGACAGTTTTTTGACTTCAACTATTTCAACATGATTTTGAATTTAACAAAGCATAGAATGCAATGGGGTGCTGGAAAGTGCTTATGTAACCTATCACCTGATGCAATGAATGATTTGTCAGCATGCAAACAAGACCAAACATTGAATTTGGACCATAGAGTACCCCATCTCCACTACAACTCAATCAACCACTCTCCTGGCTGATTGAGGTCATTTTCACAGGGCAATCACTGTGGGTACTGGTATCCACCACAGTATCATTAGCATATTGTGCTTTCAGTACCATAACACCAGTAAAAAAGCTGCTGGGAGTCATCCCCATGCTATTTCCCCCACCTAGGCCTGGGCTGTCTTGAACCTAATCAGCACTGGGACAGCTACAAATGCATGGAAGTCAATCCAGCACTTCAGGGCATGAAGACTCATCCAATACCTTCCCAGCAAAGGTATTTTCATGGAAGGGAAGCAGGTATTAGGGCTGGGTGGAAGCAAACTCTGCTCCAGACTCCTGGGGTCATCAGAAGGATGGGTTACTACATGCTGCCAAGGGGCAATTTATTGTTCCCAACTGGCCTTGGACATTTTTCCCACCCTCATGTGACCAATTAGCCCCCTAACAGCCACCCACATATTGCCTCATAGTGCAGTTGAGCCACCCATCCTGTGATACTTGGTGTTCAAATGAACATTTTGCTTCCACCCAGCCCTAATACCTGCTTCCCTTCCATGAAAATACCTTTGCTGGGAAGGTATTGGATGAGTCTTCATGCCCTGAAGTGCTGGATTGACTTCCATGCATTTGTAGCTGTCCCAGTGCTGATTAGGTTCAAGACAGCCCAGGCCTAGGTGGGGGAAATAGCATGGGGATGACTCCCAGCAGCTTTTTTACTGGTGTTATGGTACTGAAAGCACAATATGCTAATGATACTGTGGTGGATACCAGTACCCACAGTGATTGCCCTGTGAAAATGACCTCAATCAGCCAGGAGAGTGGTTGATTGAGTTGTAGTGGAGATGGGGTACTCTATGGTCCAAATTCAATGTTTGGTCTTGTTTGCATGCTGACAAATCATTCATTGCATCAGGTGATAGGTTACATAAGCACTTTCCAGCACCCCATTGCATTCTATGCTTTGTTAAATTCAAAATCATGTTGAAATAGTTGAAAGTCAAAAAACTGTCCACATGCATCACCAAACCAATTCAGCCATTACTACCCCAAATCTTGACCAAATTTCATGTAAAATATGCCATCAGAAAGCCAACACCAAGGTCTACATCTCTCCCACTTACCACATGACCAAATACCTAATCAATGTCCTGCTACACTGCAATTATTCAAAAATGTGCAAACATGCGGACAGTTTTTTGAGCCACTGTAGAATGAGTGTTTTATCATCATCTCTCTCTCTCACTACGAGTACCGCATCAATCTCACAGATTCAGAGGGCAAGGCTAATGCGAGAAAAGCAACAGGAGGAGGCTCGAGGTATGTGATCCCAACTTCATTTTTTCTCCTTGCCGAATGTTAGTTAGCAAATACTGGCAGTCCATGCGAGCACGTCTGGCAGAAGCATGCATGGAGATTGGTGATGCAGATGACCTTGACTTCGATTCAAATGGTGGATTGGATTACAATGGCGGTGATCAAGGCACTGATGGACTGCCACCACCAGATGAAGATGATGACAACGAGCTTGATGACACTCCTCCAGTGTATTCGAAATATTTTCAGCCATTCATGCATTCGTGCATTCCACTGTGCCATGGCCAATATACTCTGAAACCCCCTCTAACATCTATGCAGCCGACCTCGATCCCATCGCCACCATGACATGCATCCTCGTGCACAGCACAACAGACATGCCCATCAAGCATGGCAAGCCCAGTTGCCGACCCTTGTGGATCGCTATCTGGCATGGAAGCATAATGGACCCGAGGAGTTGGCTGGCAACCATGTCTTTCACATAGATATCATTGGTGTCTTTCATAAGTAAGCAACAATTAACTAATGGTAGGGTACTCTAGTGCTGACAGTCTAGAGTACACATGTGTAGGGCTACTTGGGTGCTTGCCTTCCCAACCTTGCATTGCAATCAAGTTAGAATGCCTCGAGCTGTACCATCAGATACAACACCACCAATCGTCATTCAGTCTTCAAGCAATGATGAAGGTGCTTTGTGCTTTGCAAAATGTAAGTAGGTTATGGTCATACAAGGTTCAGTCTAAACCATATTCTAGATCACATATTCTCAACACCTCCACAGTCAACTCTCTGCTGCCTTTGACACTTACCTTAATATCCTCCGATGTGTTCATACATTACTTAAGCAGGCTCCAGGTCGTGATGGACCTATGTGGAAATTATGTGGGGCTTGCCCAGCATGTGCATTCGAGGTTAGAGTAGTTCTCTGGAGTCTGCTGTCTGCCTAACAGTTATTACAGTGACCTGATGAACCTCCTTTGAGCCCTGCTCAGCTACATAGTATGGATGGTAATCAATCTGCGAAGTGCTTGGATGGGTCAGGATCTGCAGACTCTTGATTATTTCACAGTGACTATTTCATTCCTCATGCTGAAGTGGAGAGGTTTAAGGATGATGTGCAGGATAGGCCAGGCAAGGCTGGCAGAGAAAAGTGGATTACTACTTGCACTGACAACTGGACCACTGCGAAGGCTGTCGAAGAAAATCAAATTCAGGTATTCGAACAAATGGGTATTTTTGTGATGGCCTGCTGTCATGGCTTCGTAGAGTGTGTTGCAGAAATGAAACGAAGTGGAGAACTGTACGTGCCCCATCAATTTGCCATTCACATGCTCATGCCACTCATAGTGCAAAATATGGATTAGCAGCTGTTAATTGGTTGCTCAATGTTTGTGGGAAAGACCAAGCTGTTGGGCATGACATTGGCTGTGCTTCCAAGAAGACGATTGCCTCAAGCTCGCTCGGAAAGGAGGCGCAGGAAAAACAGCTGAAGGTAGTGGTTAATGCCTTCCACGGATTTGCCCACAATCATATGTGTTAGCTGGAGAATCACCCACTCTATCAGATCCTCCGAACTCACAGATTCTATGTTTGGCCTTCGTTCAATTCGTCGACCGAATGGAAAGTCTCCATTGACTACCGTTCCTCCAATTTCCCCAAAAAGACCACTGCAAAACCGTCGTCCTGAGGCTAGCGCAGAGTCCATCGTACCCAGGAGGAAGGTTTCTCTAGTAAACCCAGATCACTCAGACTCCAAATTGTCAGGTAACAATACTAGCGGCATTGAGGCGGCCGAAGATAGTAGTGCCTCCACATCCCAGCCGAAAGGGACCCTTGTTCCCATACAGGGTGGTCCTGCGTCTGAAGAAGGTGAGCCAGAGGGGGCCGAAGGTAGTTATTTGTTTACCTTGAATACCTCGTTGGCGGTGACGAATTCGTACTAGCCATCAATTCTCAGGAGGAGGCGACAATCAGATTGGCAGCTGCTAGCACACGAAGGGAGGTCGTGCATGCCGAATGTCATCTTGCAATGTGTTTGGTGCAGGAACATGACATTCTACGTGAGCTATATCGCCTGCAGGCCGAGCTGTCAAAGAAAGAGGCAGCAGTGGCTGATCACAAAATTGGCCACCTTCGAGATGCTATTAGAACGAAGGGCTTCCAACTCGTGAATGTGCATGTGGCAGAGACGTCTCCTCGGAAGCGGAAGTTATCCAGTTACTAGTATGTTCGTTACATTTTCTCAATTCCAAAAGGTGCATATTCACAGGCCGTCCGTAAGGCTTTTGCTGTTATCTTTGGTGTATTGTAGATAGTGATTAAACATCGAAGTTGTTAGTCGACTTGGGCTTGGTTGTAAACTTTGCATGTAGTCTACTAGTACTTAGACTAGTGGATTGTGTCGGAACACTGAATTTGAAATTTTTCTGCTGGTTGAAATATGGTTAGTGAAAAGGTACATAGTAGTTGCAACTTGTACTACACACTAGTAATACATGAATTTATAGATTCCAGTGAATTCACAGTATTCACTATAGTCTCTGTAAAATCTGTGAGTCTGTAGGTCTGTAGTTGCTCTGTGCAAAATCTGTACAGTCTGTGGGTCTGTACCTCTGTGCCAAATTTACTGTTTTGCTGATGATGAAGACTTGGAAACCTGCGAGTGCATATTCTCAAGTTCCAATAATATGGCACTGCTCATACATCACACATCAGAGTTTCATTGGAAACAATTCTTGGACCTCCATTTCAGCCAATGGGATTCAGATAAATATCTCGAGCTAAGTACAGTTTTTGCTGAGTGATAATTCAGTACGATCTAGATTTATTCTGACAGGCAGATTCCTCTACAATAATTACAAACAGGGGCTGCGCATTATCCAAACTAACCTGGCAGAACTGGAGCAATTCAAGCGCAGTAAGAACATCACTGACAATGATTTCGAGTCTTGGCATCAGGAGGAACTCAAGTATTTGAAGCAATGCTCAGGGGAGTCAGACGCTAACTCGGTAGCAGCACAGTACGTTGAACCCTTAGAGAAGCTGAAGTTTGCTGAGTAAGTCGAAGCGTCTCTCTCCCTCACAAGTGACCCTGATATGCCATATAGATCAACTTATGGCAGTGTTACCCAGGTGCCGTATCTTACTTACACACCTGCCCAATTTACTTCGACATCCAGACTTAATGAAAGCAAGGGGTGAATGTTGTCAACGCCGAGTATGCTTCTGCGCTCCGGAAGTATCAGCTGCAGCTGAATGTCATGGCCAACTTCGAGCATCAACACAACATCATCGACCACTGGACTCCACTTCACCATGAATACATCAATGCTTGTGAGTACATGAAGCACCATGTCTTCATTTGCACGGTAGAGGAACTTGAAGGTTTGGTTGTGCAGCGAATGTTTGAACTCTCAAAGGCCAACTTGGTGAAAATGGGTATGCACAATTGAATGGGCAAAATGAATCACTGAACTGTGTGCAGGCTATAAGATGCAGAAGCACATTTCTAAAGCCATTAGCAGGTGTTCTGCTGCCATCTGCGCCACTCTCGAGCAATATAACAAATTAGCACCCCGTCAACGTCCACTGCACCCTAAGCTTGACTATGCAGAAGTGATCGGTTACAGCCTGTTGGGAGAATTTTCCCTCTTGAAACATTCATGCTACAAGGTGCTAGAGAAGCCATGGGCCTTGCCAGATAATTGTGAGATTTGGCGATTGCAGGAGGAAATTATTCGACTCAGTGTCAAGATTCGAAGACTTCAAGCATGGCTGGATTTCGATGGTGAGAAGATGAAACTTGCTGCACAAGGATTCAGGGATTTGGGGTCGCTGGGGCTTGCATCAGAGATGGAGTCAATGTATGGTGAAAGGGTCCACATCAATGACTTTCATCGTGTACAGTTGCAAAAGATATATGAGATGCCTGGTTACACGGGTTGTAGGCCTATTGGGGACCAACTACGAGTCATGCATGACGGAGCTAGCAATGAATACAAAGAAGACAATAGCGATGATGATGATGATGGTGAAGCTTTTCGTCTCGGAGATATGTTGGATCAGGTACCACAGTATTAGATGACATGTCTAGTATGCTCATAAATGGAGTTTTTGTTGTGTTTCATCAGTAAGCAATTGCGAGGGGGAATTCTACAATACAATCATATGAACATCTGCAATGGCATGGTGCCTGTCATGCTCATGTTTGTAGCTACTGAAGTTGGGATAGAAAACCAAAGCATCCATGATCTATCATCCCACTCTTGCAAGGATTCTAGTGATTTGTATGGTCATACATTCAATTAGGGTGGACCTACTAGTAGCTGATGGGATTACATAGACAACAATGTGGTTCTTAGTTACAATCATACGAACATCTACTTCATGTGCTAATATTATCATCATCTGAGCTTCAGTGACTTCCGGCTCACTTCGTTCATGGTAGGATGGCACCAAAGCGTTTCACTGCATCCATGAAACATGACACGAGGGTTATCTACAATGTAAGTGGCACCAAGGCCATGAGGCTTAACCATGAGGCTTACCATGAGGCTTACCACAGGGCTAATCATAAGTAATCTACATGCTCGCTTCAAACCATCAACATGTCGATGTCTTTTGACCTCCACTCAGCTCACTCAAGCCAGGATAGAACAGCACCAAAAACACCCACCACAATGAGAATGGATCGACACACTGCAGCCTCATGAAACATCCTACAAGGCTTGTCTTGGGTAATTCACATGCTTTCCTCACCCCACCAACATGTTTCTCATGTTCTGAACTCAGACTTACTGGCATCTCTTGTGGTCAAAACTGGGTCTGGATACTAATAGGTGACAAAGTTCGACTTGACCTTTGAAACAAAATGAATCCACTGATTTCAGCCTACAATCAGATATAAGAAACACTGGAAAGTGTGGGCACTTTGTATGCTGCCTCCCATCGTTGCGGTGGCATCTGATCAATGATTCAAGGGTCTCAATTCGTGCTATGCACATTTTCTGCTGTGAGTCCACGAGTCTGCAAGTGATATGGCTGATGAGGTTGGAGTCGTGTCTGCAAGTCCTCAGGCTCATCAACTCCTTTGCCAGGTTATTCCCTTTCTGCATTGTGGAGTAATGTACGTAGTCATTCTCGCTGACACATTCTGAGGAACTCTACTGAGCAGCACAGCCACACGGAAATTTGACACCGACAGTCTGATGTTCTGCTGTTCGTCCATGAGTCTGAGCAATACAACCAATGGCCTATCACAGGCAGCGAACAACTACTGAAGCAACATTGGAGAGTCACCGGCTGCACTTTGAGCATCAAGTGGGACTTGGAACAAGCTTCTTCTACTCTTGAGGGTCTCAGTGTGGGGTTGGTAGGTAAGTAGTACCTGTCTTGATGGTTTACGCCAGCTAATGCCAAGGTCATCCACCGTGTCGTCCTGGCCACTTGCAGGCATAGAATGGCTACCAGAGCGACATTCGTGACTTATTGGCTGCACCTCGAGCATCTAGTGAGATCCAGGATGTGCCCACTGCCTACCTACCACGTGGATGCCATATATGCCATATGACACTGATAATCCTGAGTTGGCCATAATTATTCCCTGCCTGTGCCCTTGGCTCCGGTGTGAGTCGACATGTGGATCTATGGTGAAAACACCAAAAACCCAACACAAAGACAATTGCTGAGTCAGTGGTTTACCTCCATGGACTTTGGCTTGAGGGATCGGTTACAGTGAAAAGGGGAGGGGTTCTGTACACTAGAAGACTAGGGCAGAAGGGAATAGTGCTCCTGACGAGAGGGGAGCAGAGGGAGGACAGAAAAGCGAAGATCTATAGGCTATCGGAGCCTAAAAGTGATGTAGAATGACAAAGATTACAGTAAGTAGACCCTTAATGGAGCCTCAAATACTGCAGCAGTGAATGATGAATAATAAGAGCTTCAGAGCGACGATGATAAGGCAGATAATGATGATGATGAGTGGGCAGTAGTCTCACTACAAAGGGGATGGTATCCTATGCAGGGGGGGCTACTTGCTTGCTGCTTGCTGCGACGTATTGGTACTTATATACAAAAGGTAGCATAGCCTGAGGTAAATAGAGGGAAACACTTTGTAAGGGGGTTTGTAAGCGATTGGTAAGAGGATTGGTAAAGGATTGGTAAGGCCAAGCAAGGCTGAGTAAGCAATTGGTAAGTAAAATCAGTCAGCATGATGAAGAATATCACAAATCATTTGAAATAGAAATGAGTCATTAAGGAATCGATGAATAATGTGACAGAAAGGGGGATGAGTAAGCACACTGGTCATTGCTGAATAAGGGGGTATGACTGCAAATGAGTCACTCTGACTCCTAGATCTGAGATCCAGATTCATTGGGGCAATTTGCTGTGCATCTGAAAGAAGAACTGTGGGGATTTCTGCCAGGGGCCAATTTTGGGGGTCTCCAGGGTAGTCAGGGCTTAGGATTTTGCAACTTTCCCCCCTCTCTCCTCTCTGCAAAGTGACCTGTATGAGGTGCAACTAGTTTCTGGAGGGCATGAGGAGGAGGAGGGGATGTCTTCTCCAATGAGGGCAGGGAGAACTGCCTCAAAGTCATCATGGATGCGATGATAGTGTAGATGAGAGGAATGAAAGATGAGATTGAGAGATAGACGTTGCAGGGGGGCAGGAAGGAAAAATCCATAATCCTTTTCGACTGGAGAGACCAAAACAACCACATAAGACCTTTCAAGCCTGACGACAGACTTGAGGCGACCAAAGAACATCTTCTTCGATGTCAGACTGATGAGGAGAACATGCTGTCCCAAAGTGATAGGATGGGAGGTTGTGGATGAGGGAGGGATGAACCAGGAGGCTTCGGGGCGAGAGCTAGTGGGGATTCCTGGCAAGTACTCATAGTTATTCTCCCTAGCAAAGGACACGAGTGAAGAGATGGTTGAGGAGGTGGTCATTATGATAAATATTGGCAAAATGGGTGTTCAATGGTAAAAATGAGGCAGAAAATCGTGGAGTGCGCAGATCGTTACCAAATTTGGCAGGAAGGATGGCATGGTCGAGGGCTTCCTGTGAGCGTGGGAATGGTGTCGATATCTTTAGAAAACTGGCACTCAAAAAGTTTTTTTGGGTGCTCGAGCAGTTTCTTCCCTAATGTTAAGGATGGTTCTCATGCGATGGATGACTGCTGGCCATATCAGTCATTCTTCACATTAGGGCTAGGCTTCTCCATTCTTTGTCATTCAGCTTCTGAGTCCATGCTCATGTCACCAAACACCTTTGGTGCATGACACCGGTTGCTCGCAAGTTGGGCTGGCCATTCACTCTGTGGTCTGCACTCTCCAGTCCAAGGTAAATGTGACTTGGGTAAGCATATTTGTGCCTTGCCAGGTTCGTTGCACACCCTGAGGACTAGCCCACAGCCTAACTGAATATATTACTGAAATATTTTGGGTCTTCACTCTCACATGGTTGATGGTATGCCTTTCCCTCCATCTGGGATATAAAATGGTGCGACTTAATGTTTCAGTTCAGTGTTTCAGATGGCTCACACAGCTACTCTCCATGGTAAGCATGTATGCCCTAATCTCAGCAGCAAACAAAAGGAGGAGCACCATGCTAGGCAAATGAAACTTGCTGGTGACATTGCTGGCACACAGTGGGCTTATGCCCAAGAGGCGAGAGATATTGCCCAAAACCATGGACAGTATGTGCGCCTCAGCCTTTTACCCGCCCAAACTTACCTCCCCCCCTCTCCCTCACTTCCGGTGTAGGGAGGGACTCCTCCCTACTAGGAGATTTATTTTATTTCATTGTTTTTACTTATGTTTTGGTTTTTATTCTTTACTCTTAGTATTTGGACGAGTTTGGCTTATGTAAGCCAGACTCGCACTTAGAGTGCTTGTACATACTTAGAAGAATAACAGCCGCATTACCAGAGACGAGAAGACGAGAATCCGAGCCCAAGGGACTCGGATCAATATTTCTCCTCTATCAGACTGTCATCAGATGTTATCTCGACTCTCTTTTGGATCTATTAGGGCGCGTTTTAAGTCTTTTCACCACTCTCTCACCCCTACCAGGCAAGCTCTAGCCCCCTGGGTCGAACTGACCCCACCATCCAAAGGGAGACCCTCTAGGTCACTCCCCCCACTTTTCCTTATCCATCTTTACACCGGGTCTCTTAATTGGACTCATACTCAGCTTTTCCTTAAGAGCCAGAGTCTCTGCGACAGCCAACACATCAACTCATGGAATGTGTTCATTAGTTCCAAGCTTCGTGAGGCAAATGCTGGTATGGATCTGGCCCATCATTACATACCATCGCATTTAGTGTTCCTTTTGTTTCACAGACTGTGACCGAGGCAATCACATCAAACTCATGCAGTTTGTGGCACAAAACAAGGATGACTTACTTGTCACCTACAAGAACTTGACACCCATGAAGCAGGAGGCTTATAATGCCAAAGTCCAGGTTGCTCGAGATACGAAGATCAAGGTCGCATGCTCAAACCCCAAGGCTATTAGCCACACTGTCACTGCCACTTTCGTGAACATGGACTGGGAGGTAACATGATTGTTTTCCTTAACATGTTGACACTTATATTATAATGTCAGTGGACTGCCCTGTGTATGCAAACTGGTCTAGAAGGATTTTATATAGCAGTCTGAGGAACGGTTGAAGATCTCTTGGAGCCAAAGGTTTTTTTCACCCAAAAAGCAGAGAACTTCGTGCACACTGTCCTGGACATTGAGCCACGTCATTTGGCACTCCATCTTGAGTCTTGGGTGGTCAGTGGGCTTGGTATGTTTCCTTCCATTGTTGTTGTGTCTTTTATATGTACAAATTTATTTGGATGTTTAGACATAGCTACCATGACTAAGTACCAACGCCCTCTCTGTAATGGCCCGTACCTTTTCACTACTAGTGGTAGCATACTCTAGCATAGTTTTCCTTATTTATCCACTCTCTGGTTAGGGTTACTTTAGACACGCTCATAGATGCTTTACTTAGTCAGCTGCTTCATCAGTGTTGCTGCATTGACTCAGCATGGAGTGCTGCAGCCAATAGCATTTATCTCTCTTTGTTTGGTTTGTTCTACAACATTCTTTGGTACAAACACTCATAGTAGTATAAATACCATCTCCCTTGTCATAGACGCTCCAATCGAGTTCATTTGTGCTTCGCACATTAACTCAGTTCCTGCACCCTCAGCCTCTACATCAGTCAAGGAGTGACTGATAATAGTCTTCGGATTATTAGTGTTACACTTGAACTCGATTATCAACTTATCCCTCACTCCACTTGCACCCAGGCATATAGGGCAATGCATACCTGGACTCCAGGGTCAAGGAGCTCTGCTTTCTTCTCTTCGCTTCATTTACGAGATGACACCTTTAGTCTCATCCCCTTTACGGCAAGGGGTTGTGTTGAAGAAGAACCATAGTCAGTAGTCCCGCTATCTGTCGAGGGTAGTGCGAAGGTGCAACCCACATTAGGGGGTGGAAGCACATAGTTTAAAGTAGTTCCCCTACATCAAGGGAGGTAGAAAGCGTACTACCATATCCCTACTAGTTCTTACAATAGTCGAGACAGAGTACCGCCACTGAGGGCAGGGAAAATCTCTCTTCAAGATTCCTCACGTTAAGAAGTCGGAGTCATTGGCTCCTCATGTTAGGTTTTCTCCTTACCTTAAAAAGGAAGAATTGCCTGCACCCCCACTCCTGTTCGCTTGGGAAGTTACTCCCCTCGAGCAACAAATTTTCAGTACCCCCAAACCTCTCCTCCCCTGCCTTTCACCTCTTAGGGAAGACTAAGTCGACCCTAACTTACTGGGCTTCGTTCTGCACGTTCCATACAACCTACAGAATAGACGTACCATCTGCCCTCCCCCTCACACCCCTGTAACTTTCACTGGTCATGGACCAATTCACCGACGAGCAGCTGCACTTCATTCAGCAGATGACCGCCCTAATCACCGGGCAGGTCACCAACCAGGTGGCACAACAGGTCGCCAATGCCATTGCTGCCACACGGCAGCAGGCCCAGCCACAGCCCACTGCCCCCAACCCAAATCAAAATGTTGACCCCACGAAACAGGGCTTCTCAGACCCAGGAACTTTTGATGGGTCCATTAGTAAATTCGAGGAATGGTGGTCGAAGATGAAAGCGTTTGTCTTGGTGTAGAAATGAGAGATGGAGACCTGGGGGATTTACCTGAGGTCTCCTGGGGTGATGAGAAGGGGTCAGTTTGACCCGAGGGAGCTGGAGGTGCCTGGTGGAGAGTCAAGGAGGAGAAAAAGACCCAAAATGCGCCCTAATGGTCCCAAGAATGACCATGATAACCTCTAATCGCTGTCTGATATTGGAGAAATGATCTCCCGAGCTTCAGCGTCTTATTTCCGTCTTCTTTCATCTCTGGTAAAGCGGCTGTTATTATTCTGCTAAGTACAAAGTATCCTAAGTGCGAGTCTAGCTTATGTAAACCAAAACTCGTCCAAACAGTAAGTAAAAGGGAAACAAAACAGTAAGTAGAAACAATGGAATAAAAGAAATCACCTAGTAGGGAGATTGCTCTCCCTACATCGGTCTCCAACTCAACCAGCAGGCGGTTGTACACTCTTGCTGTCTGGACCAATCACAGGGGCTTATGCATGGGCGCGTATCGATGCTGTAACACTAACAATCCAAAGACTGTTATCGGTCACTCCTTGACTGATAGAGAGCTGAGGATGTGGGAATTGAGTTAATGCGCGGTGCACAAATGAACTCGATTGGAGTGTCTACGACAAGAGAGCCAGTATTTATACTAACTAGAGTGTTTGTACCGTGGAATGTCATAGAACAAACCAAACAAAGAGAGATAAATGCTATTGGCTGCAGCAATCAATGCTGAGTCAATGTGGCAACACTGACGAAGCAGCTGACTAAGTAAAGTGTCTATGAGCACGTCTAAGTAACCCTAACCAGAGAGTGGATAAATAAGGAAAACTACGCTAAGACTACGCTATGACTAGTCTTAATTATAAGGGGACTACGTGTGCGAAAAAGGATGCCACGTGCTTTTTCTGATATTTTCGACTTCCAACGGATTTGCTCGGCCAAATGTGTGGCAATTTCGAAACTCCGCTTGAATATGCTCTATGTGCGTCCGGAGTCCACTCGCGCACGCACATTAGTCAGCCAAGCCACCTAGGCTGACAACACACAACATGCAACAAAAATTTAGGATGTAGCTGGCTACACAAGCAGTATCAGGAAAAAGTGTAGTACTATTAGGAAAAAGCGTAGTACTATTAGGAAAAAGCGTAGTATTATTAGGAAAAAGTGTAGTACTATTAGGAAAAAGCATAGTAGTATTAGTAAAAAGGGCAGTACTATTAGTAAAAAGTGTAGTAGTATTAGCAAATAGCATAGTACTATTAGGCTATTATGTGGTAGTACTTGATTTTGAATATATTACTACATTTGATTTGATTTCTGTGTGATGGAGTGATAGTTCTATTAGCTTGAAAGTGTAGTGGGATTAGGAAAAAAGCATAGTAGTAGTATTAGCAAAAAACGGTAGTGGGATTAGGAAAAAAGCATAGTAGTGGTATTAGCAAAAAACAGTAGTGGAATTAGGAAAAAAGCATAGTAGTGGTATTAGCAAAAAACGGTAATGGGATTAGGAAAAAAGCATAGTAGTGGCATTAGTAAAAAATGGTAGTGGGATTACAAAAAAGCGTAGTAGTTGTACAGGACTGTACAGCACTGTGACAGCACTGTACAGGGGGGGACTTTCCTGTGGCACTGTGGGTGCTGTAATGGGCTGTGGCAAGCTGTACAGTGCCATACAGTGACTAATGGTTTTGCTGATGCTTTAAGACATAGTTGATGCTGACTGAGAAAACCCACAGAGTGTTAGGCAGTGATGATCGAGAAGCCTATAAGAGGTTGTTGTGAGTGTCAATGCCAACAAGAGAACCCTCAGAGGCAAGAGTTAGGGCGACCTCACTTGCATAGGTACTTTGAGCAAGCCTTGGCAAGTCCTCACTTGAGACGATGATCTCAAGTGGCTCAGATGTGGAGGAATTTGCAAGGTAGCTAAAAGCTGGGGACCACAGACGGTCCACAGCCGGTCTATATACCCATACCATACTCAAGGGCTGGCTCAGGAAAGCCTCCTCATCCATAGTAAATGAGTCAGCTATGAGTCAATGCCAAGAGAACATGAGTAAGGTGCAACTGCACCGCAGACAGTAACCAGGAGATGATGCCTGTGACTTGGCATTGGATCAACAGGAACTGCCATGACAATGGAAACAAAAGGTGTCATCAGGGCTACAGGGGTAAAGTAAAATCAAATGCAAGGTGTGACTACTTACATGTGACTTGGCACATGACTGCTTCACAGGCTATGGTACACAGCAAATGGGATACTAAAAAGGAGAACAAAGAAAATCAGGAACAAAAGATAGAAAGGGAAAGACGACCCTGGCTAAACCAACATGGCAACTGAGTAGGGTGATGGCATAACACAGAGGTGAGAGTAGACCTCTCTTGCATCATAGATACTTTGAGCAAGAATTGATGAACCCTCACTTCAGACAATGATCTTGAATGGCTCAGAGGCAAGAGAATGAGAAGAAGGAGGCTCATTGCAAGGTAGCTAAAAGCTGAGGACCACAGATGGTCCACAGCAAGTCTATATACCTCTACCATACTTGAGGGGGAAACCATCCTCATCTATGGTAAATGGGTCAGAAATGAGTCAGAGCTGGGAGAACATGAGTAAGGTGCAACTGAGGTGCAGTAATTAACCAGGAGATGCAGCCCATGACTTGGCTGTGGATCAACAGGAACTGCCATGACAATGGAACAAGAAATGTGTCATTGGGCAAACAGGGGTAAAGTAAAATCAAATGTGAGGCATGACTACTTACATGTGACTCAGCACATGACTGCCATGCAAGGTATGGTACACCGGCACAAAAGGGAGACTAAAAAGGAGAACAAAGAAACATAAGAAGACAAGATAGAAAAGGAAAGATGACACCGGTGAGTTGCCATAAAAACAGGATCAGCAGACAATGCCTGGGGACAGACTTCAATCCTCAAAATGGGGTTAGTGGACCATGCCAAGCGGGAGACTTCCCATCATCTCTCAGAATGATCACAATCAGTAGTATATCTACAGAAAAAGCTGTATATAATGGGCATGTGGACATGATGCATGTGTGACAAATGATAGCCTGTCATGCACAGCCACTGTGTCCACTCCGTGGCAGGCCACGGGTTCGGTTTATAGTGAAAAGTACAGGCCATTACAGATGCTTGCCTTGCAGCAAATGCCTGGCCGGTCTGGGTCGACGTGGTGGCTGAAGTAGAGGCGCGCTTCAGGCCACTTCACAACAAAGACTGGGTGAAGGAACAGCTCAGTAAAATTTGCCAAGGATCAACCAGGACAGAAGAGTTCATGGCCAAGTTCAACACTCTAAGGACCACATCTGGGGTATCCGATGACTATGCCATCTTTATGTTGGAGAAGGCCCTCTGGCCTGAAATTCCCCAGCAGATCTTCATCCAGGGACGACGTAAGTCTACTTGGGTGGAGTATGACCTCAAGGCTTGCACCCTTGGAGCCACCTTCGAGGCGGTTAAAATCAAGACTGGCGGTGCGTCCTCTAGATGGGGACAAAGTTTCTCACGACCCTCGCCTGGGGTTACAGCAGGGCAGGGCACACCCATGGACATTGGGGCTGCACAAGGCAGATCAGGAAGCCACCCAAAAAAGGACTTCTCAAGTTACCAGAGCTATGCTTGTGGCCAGAGGGGCCATATACGTCCGCACTGCCCACAGGCCAGGAATAAAGGCAAAGGGCGCTGTAAAGATGGGAGATGGGAGGCCTGGGGATTTACCTGTAGTCTCCCTGGGTTGAGAATTGGGTCAGTTCGACCCAAGGGGGCTTGAGGTGCTTGGTAGAGAGTCAAAGAGAGCAGGGAAAAGGCTAGAAACGTGCCCTAGAGGTTCCAATAGGTCGAGATAACGTCTAGAGAGAGTCTGGTAAGGAAGAACTAAGAAGCCGAGGCTTCCGGCCTTCGAATTCCGTCTTATTCTGTCTGTGGTGGCTGTCTATTATTATTTTTCTAAGTATGTACAACAGGCTCTAGGCGCAAGTCTGGCTTACATAAGCCAAAACTCGCACAAATACTAAGTAAAAAAAGTAGAGTAAAGATAAAAGAACAAAAACTAAAGTAGAAACAAAGAAATAATGGAAATCACCTAGTAGGGAGTTTACTCTCCCTACAGCACCAGGTGCGCTCTGAAGGAGTCGACCCATGGCTTGGCATGATGGACGGTATGACGTTTGAGCAGGTAGTTGCTCATATATCTAAGTTAAAAGAATCAGAGCTGCAGTGAAGTCGGGTCCTGCGGTCTTGGACAATCTTGGTACTGGACTAGTTTCTTTTTCTCCTTTTAGCTTTTCCTCTCGATGTATCTCGGTTTCATATTCTAAAAGTAGTACAAAAGAAAACACAAAAATAGAAAATACAAAAACACAAAAAAGAGTTTCATTTTCGGACATAGTTACTGTAAATAGGTTTTCTCCTCTCTCGGTAGAGAGTATGGATGATGATTTGGACTTTGTACCTACACGTATGTTGGAGGGTCCCAAAAGGGCTTGGGACCGGATGTTAAACTGGCACCACTTAATTCTCCAAGCAATAAAACCCCCAAAAATAGCGTTTCAGAAGGATCCGAGTCAGTTAGTGATGCTCAGGCGACAGTACCACCAAAATCCCGAGTTCGCATCAACTTAAAGGATCATGTGTTGGTTCCTGTAATTATTCACACCAGGAAAGGTGACACACATGCTGTGCAAGGAGTTAGTAGCCGACATCACGGATCTGGGATCACTTCAGGTAACCCTTTTCCATAAGCATTTAGGCTGTAGATAATTTACAAATCATTCCAGCTAAATGCCTCCCAGACCAAGGTCATCCCAGGGACATCTGCTCATTTCCCAGGGAAAAGCATGATTCTAGGCCCACAAATTGGTGGGATTTCCCATCTGGAATTTGAATTTAAATGAAATACTGTGGGATGTCCCATCATTGCCCTAGGTGTCTGGGGTCCCTAATCCAAAAAAGAAGCCATATTAGCGTTAATTTTGTTGCTTCTGAGGAGAATATGACTATCATTTCAAGGCAACATCACCTCCCCAATATACACATAAAGCCAGAGGAGAAATATGATGGGCTATTCTTTGGAAAAACCTCCACAGTTGTAACCAGGAAGCAACAAATATCTAATTCCTCATGCCAAGAATGCTTTGTTGTGAGAAGCCCAGCCTTTTGTGGGAATTGGTGGTATGAGAGCCAGCATCCCCTCTCATATTTATGGAATGAGTAAGAGGGAGGATGGACACAGATTGAATGCAGCATTTTATGGTACCATGGCACCCATCTGCACTAATGAGAGCAAATGGGAGGACCCACAGTAGAAATTTTACAAGCACCCGATTTAACTTTATTTGGGTTGGCCAACCAAAATCCAACCAAGATTCACCTCCTATGGCTCAGCTAGTGAAGTGAATACTTCAGGATGCATTATTGGTCATGTTTTGTCAGGGTAGAATATGGTAATAATCCTCATGTTAATACTTGGGATGTGGAGTAAGATGAGCTAGAGGAAGTGAAAATAAGTTTATATCAGACTCTTGTAAAATTTCTGATGCATGACAGCTTCAGTGGCAAATTTGGAACATCCCACCTGCATCTCCAAAGGTAAGTAGGATGACGAATGACAGCTTCAGCAGCAAATTTGGAACATCCCACCTGCATCTCCAAAGGTAAGTAGGATGACCCATGGTAGCTTCAGAGGCTAATTTGGGACATCCCATATGCATCTCTAAAGGCAAGAGGGATGTCCCACAGTAGCTTCAGAGGCTGATGTGGGACATCCCATGCACATCTCTAAGGGCAAGAGGGATGTCCCACAGTAGCTTCAGAGGCTGATGTGGGACATCCCATGCACATCTCTAAGGGCAAGAGGGATGTCCCACAGTAGCTTCAGAGGCTGATGTGGGACATCCCATGCACATCTCTAAGGGCAAGAGGGATGTCCCACAGTAGCTTCAGAGGCTGATGTGGGACATCCCATGCACATCTCTAAGGGCAAGATGGATGTCCCACAGTAGCTTCAGAGGCTGATGTGGGACATCCCATGCACATCTCTAAGGGCAAGAGGGATGTCCCACAGTAGCTTCAGAGGCTGATGTGGGACATCCCATGCACATCTCTAAGGGCAAGATGGATGTCCCACAGTAGCTTCAGAGGCTAATGTGGGACATCCCCAAGGCCAGTGGGATGTCCCATCTAGCCACAAAGGCTAATTGGAGGCACTCCATGTGCCATCCCCAAGGCTAGCAGGATGTCCCATTGTGGCTACAGAGATCATCTCAGGACAAGGTAGGTGATCATTAATCCTCATGGGGAAACCAGTAAGAAGAGTGTATGCTCATCCTCTATCCAAAAAAAATTGAAAATGAAGCAGAAGAAAGGCTGGAAGGAGGCCATGATGGGCAATCCCATCCACACTTCCAATGACCAAAGGGATGTCCCTCCACAGCTTGATAGGCTATGGTGGGCGATCCCACCTGCACCTCCAAGACCCAAAGGGATGTCCCTCCACAGCCCAAGGGGCTATGGTGGGCAATCCCACCTGCACCTCCAAGACCCAAATGGATGTCCCTCCACAGCCCAGGGGGCTATGATGGGCAATCCCATCCACACTTCCAATGACCAAAGGGATGTCCCTCCACAGCTTGAGAGGCTATGGTGGGCAATCCCATCCACACCTCCAAGACCCAAAGGGATGTCCCATGACAACTGTACATGCAAGGGTGTGACATTGCTGTGCTGACCAATTCTATGACATCTAAACTCCTCAGGTAGATGCTAATGTATTACAAATGATGTCTTTATCTACACACTCTTTTACTTGGTGATGAGGGTGGATCCATATCCAATAGATCATTATCCCAATCATCCCCCAATGAAAATTCTGGCAGGCATAAATCACTTTGGTGGTACTCATCTGCCAGGGCAAATTCTTCTGCAACATATATCAACTCATCATCCAGCACCCCATCCTCATCCTCTTCATCCTCATCCTCCTCATCCAAGCCATCAACCCTCTCCACTTTATCTGCATCCATAAATATGGAGCATGGACCCTGGAGCTTGCTATGCAGTTCCTCATCACTTGCACCCCAATACTCTTCAGGTGCTCCAGGAAAGTCCCTAAGTTGCTTCTGCCACATCAGGCATAAACCTGATAGTGCAGAAGCCCTGCAGTCAAGTTCATAGGCAAGATTATCATCTGTACTGGATGTTAGCTGAGGGAATGCCCATGAAATTCCATTCTCACCTGCATCCTGAATGGTCTGTTGTAGACGACCCCACTCCTCAGCAAACCAATGTATCAAGGCTTTCCTTTCCTGCAATAAACGCCTTTCCTCCTCCTCACATCGCCTCAGGTCAAGGAGTGACCTGATCCCTGAGCGCACCTTTATGTCTGCTAGCCATGGAGGTAAAAAACCATCTGAATCATCCTCAAGGCCAACATCCTGCCAGATATCATCATCCACATCCAATTTGAATAAAGAATCCCTTGGTATTAGGAGTGGTGCTATAGACCCTTGAGGAGCCTTTCCCTTCTGTATAAGGCCTACCATCTGCAGACACAGATTATTGTAGCTGCTGGCAAGCTTGCCTATTCCTGGTTCACGTCGCTTTACAGAGGCCTCTGTGTGATTCTGTAGCCTCTGTTCTTTGAAAAGAGTCAAATTCAAGGTTATTTACCAATGGAAACATCTTACCACTGACTGTGTGCCGATATGAACGCTCCAATCTCTCCAATTCAAACTTTCGTTGACGCAGACGATCTCTGATGCGTTTTTTGATTGCTAGTGCATGCATTCGAAGCTATAAAGAGGGAATCAATTAGACTAAAATGCATATGAAACATGAACTGAAACAAACTTGAAGGTAAGAGCTATTCTGAATCTTGGCAAGATCTGCAAGCCCATTCAACCCAAGAGTTGTCCGCTGCCTCTGCAATGCTTGCTTGAAATTTTGAATCTTTTTATGACACTCCACAATTTCTATATTTATATTTGTAATGTCAACAACCCCATGGAGAAGATCTTTCTCCAGCCCTGCTAGTCTGGCTTCATAAATTTCCAAAGATTTCTGAGTCTCCATTATCTGCAGCACTGTATTCTCTGCTGCCTTCGAACTGTGACCTAAATTTATAGTGAAAAGACAATTATTAATCATGATTCATTCAAGCTGCTTACGAGGAGCTGGCTTTGTCTGTGCAGAAATTTGAGCCTCCCATTGAGTTTGAAGAGTTGACTCATCAACTCCACATCTCCTTAGTCCATTGCTTGCAGTAGACTTCTTTTCTTGACAATGATTCCAGCGACGGAGAAGCCACTTTCCAAGACCAGCAAGACTCTTCATGTCTAGATGGTGCACCTGGAAGTCAATAACAAAGAGACGCTGATGATACTGGATATATCATATAATATTAGCCTGAGACACATGTAAGACACTAACACATACCCCAGAAACACGGAGAGATGGTATCAGCCCTTTGATTGAACTCCAAAAACGCTCACAACCCTCCCCATCTGAAAGCCCAAATCCTTCTCGTTTCCGAGGGTGATAGATCAGCTGGCATGCCCACTGATGACCAAAGGCATGAAATACTGAAATGGCAAAAGAAATACGAGGCAAGTATGACTTGAGGAAGCCCCACTTTCTGCAACTTTGTTCCAGTTGACAACCTATGTCATATAACAATCCAACATGGAAATTACTGGGGAGGTGTCCAAAAAGTGCCTTGACCAGGGCAAGTGCATAGTGTTGCTTTTCCCCAGCTGAAGTCATATTTGCAAGGTAAATGACTCGATCATGGCGACAGAGTAGGGCCATGACACCAGTATCTGAGAAAAACTGGGTACTTGCCTGAACAGCCATTAGGGCAGTAAAGTCAGAATAAATGATTATGCCTCACTTTTTGACGTCTCTCATCAGCTGCAGTGAAAGATTCATTGCACCCCTTCAGCACTGATGTTGTTATCCTCATTCCCTCTTCAAATACATCATCCTCATTTCCAAGATGATTTCTTTTTAAGGACTGGCCACTCCTCCTTTGGACTGAGGACCTTGACTTTCGCAACCCATCAACCTCACATTCCATAGCGTAGATGTCTTCTGGTGAAAGAAAAACTGTAGCTGTGGGGTTTATTGGATCATCTGGTTGCCCACTTCTGCGCTTCTGAGTAAAGCAAGCATCAATGCAAACAATTGCATCAATATCAGGAGAGCTAGAAAAAATGGAATTTAGCAATTTCTGAAGTTGTATCCACCAAGCAAGATACCTATGTTGGGTACTCTTTGTCTGGCAGCTGTAGCCACCAAAGCATAGTGGACAACGTTGGCATAGGTATTCTGAAGGCCTTATCCTTGAGCTCAAGACATCACCATTGGGGGAACAATGGGATGTGGATGGAACTGAATGATAAAAATCTGATGGTAGACTGGCAGATTTTTGCAACTTCTGTTGGACATATTCATCAAGGGATAGCTCTAGTATGCAATACCAGTGGTATGCATTGCTAAACCTCCGACGTATGCCTTCCTGGAAGCATCATTAGCAATCATGTTTGACAGACAGCAATACCAAAAGCATGAATTGATAAAAGGTAGGAGCATCCCCATAATTAATATCCATACATCATATCCTAATAATTAGCACTATTGTAGTCCCAGGGAGCAGAACAAGTCACACACATCCACACAAATTCCACAATGAATCATGCAATCATTCATCAGACACTACCCTACATAGAACAGTCATACTATTGTTACTACTAGCAGTGATATACATGCCCCATAAGAAAGAGTTGTTGGATTATTAATGTGATATTTAAAAGACACATACCTTGGTGTCCACCTTATAACCCATGCCTGCAAGGTATGCCTCAAAGGACTCACACCATGCTGAGGTGTTCGGAGGCATTCGCATGAAAAGCTGTCTAATGAGACTCAGGAGCTGCAAGCTCACAGCAAGAGTCGGCCCCAGTGGCGCACAGGGGAAGTAGCCAATCCAAAGAAGCTGGAGGGCAGCAGGTGCACATGGACAAATCGTGAGATCGACATGTCGAAGACCTGTCATGAACAATGTGTTGAAGCAGAGTGAAAGACGCGATAGAAAAATGCAAATCTCACCATTGAACTCAATACAGATAACCTTCAAGTTTCGGGTCAGCTGACAGTTGCATGTCGGCAATTCATAGTCCACAGGATTCCGGAAGCGATTGGAAAGTCGCCGATATGAGAGGTATGGTTCAATAAGGGCAGGTATGATATCCTGCGACCACCGCTGCCACTGCCTCATCTTCCTGCGGGAATTCCTAGATGGTGAGGAGAATGGATCTTGACTAACATGCAGCCCATCCGTCAGGCAATCGAAAGCAGAGTCACTAGAGGGTCCCTGTTCGCCATGTCCAGACGCCCTCGAGGGAAGAGTGGTGCTTGGAGGGGGATTGCGGCGGAAATGTGGGTCGGAGGTGACATGGGGATACTGCGTGAAAGTGCGGCCACCAGGTAATGTGAGTAAGGACTCAACCGGTAGGTAATGGCCTGCAGTTCCGCGAGCGTGACGTGGAGGTTCAACAGCGTGATGGTCCATAAGGACTGCGGGATCATCCGAGGAAAACGCAGGTGCATTCTGGCTCATCTGATCGGTGGCTGGTACGAAGGGACCGCGTCTCGTGAAATGTTTTGGCCGACGAAAAGACATCTGTAAAATTCGGTCAGAGCCTAGAACATCTAAGGTCAGTGGAGACGACTATCCCGCAGCACCAAGGTACAGGACAGTGGCCAGGACCCCAAATCCCGGTCTGCTGGAAGTAACGCCAAGTTACTACTAGCACGCCTCCGGCAGTCAGCCACCGATACAGTGCAGTGAGCTGACCTTTACAGACGGTGAGCGAGGACGACACGAGAATGGACGAGAAGAAACAGTAGTATTGGACGTTACTACGCGAATTATTTTCTTGCGATGAACATGTGGTAATATGACGGCATGGGAAATGGTAACGAAAATCAGCAGCCATTCGGGCCACACGCAAGCAGAACTGGGATAAGGTGGGGGAGAATGGGCAGCCGACCAAAATTATCAAAGAACGACTGTATATAGAAGATCGCCAATCTCCTTTCTACTGCCCAGACACGCGTCAACGGTGCGGATGGCAGAAGGGGCGCCTCCAAGTCCGAGGGGAACCCAGGCCATGAAGCAAGTAACTTCCGGAATATCTCCACGAACTCGCATCTTGATCGAGGGTCAGACGACCCAAGGCCTTGATTTTGAGTCGGGAAAGGTTCAGCACACATGGTAAGCTCCGAGTCACCAGGGAAAAGCTGAACAGAAAATGGGGTAAGTGTGTTCCCGTGAGGTGAAACATTAACGTACTTGGCGGACAAGATCGAGCCACTCTGGTTCCCGATTCGACGACAAGCCCGGCACCAACACGCGGCCTAAAGCGACTAACTCAAACCGGAAGTTATGCTCGTATAGATCCCACAAAATCTTGCTCTTGGTCAGTTGATCGATACTTGCAAGGTCTGCGAGGCAAATTGAAAGATCCCGGAACTGCACATGGCTGGGTATGTCGTGCTGGACCCTGATGAGCTCGGGACCGAAGAAGGCGGCGGCTTCACGTTGCTGTTCACCGGAAAATGTGGCTGAGATTCGCTTGGGAATGGTATTGAGAAAAGGGGTAACAGGAGACACGTCCGAAGCAGAAAGACGACTGATCCAACCCGCTCGAGAAACCAACCAGTTCTGCATATACCTCTGCCTGCGATCGGAGGACTCGCCCCTCACAAACAGGACTGGGTTGGGGAAAAAGTATGCAACCTTTGGTGCATTGGGACGAACCCTTTTCACATCCTTGACGACGTCCTTGAGAGCTGCGTGCCACGCGGACATGGCAGGGGGGATGGCAGGATCGTTGATGTCTTCCCACAGATCGGGATTCGGAATAATGGCCGGCTTGGCCCTTGGCGTCAACCCCGCAGGACGATCTGCGCAGAAAGTCAAACAGAGTGAGACAGCATGGACGAGATACCTACACGGTTTAGTGCGTTGTCTGGACTTCTCTGTCCTCACAGCTCCTGTGCTCGAATTTTCACCACTCGAGCTCGCAGCATTCGAGACTGCGGGGCTTGTGCTTGAGGGGGTCGAAGTCGTAGTACCGTTGTTGTTTTGGGTGTCTGGTTCCAGCCAAGGGTGTGCAAATTGCTCCAAACCAATCACTGGGGTATCTCGAGTGTGCAAGTGGCGAGCATCACCAGGATAACACCAGCCACCTTTCCATTTCAATACCTGTCCGACCTCAAATTCCTCGGGGTCCATCACTATGTCGTCCGGGTATGTAACTTCAACTTCCTTTATAACTGTCATATCCGCGGGGACACAGTTCGGCTTCCAAATCAACCACACAGGTATGCGTGACTCAAAGAGGCGCTGACATTCCTCAGGATCCGTGGTGAAAGCCCCCATCCAACGGTCGAATCCATCGATGAATGTTCCATCAGCCGGGGGAAGTACTGTCTGCAGATATTCGAGCATCCCGAAGACGTCTAGGCAGAGGCGTTGACAAAAAGCGACAATCCAAACGGTGTCTCGGAAAGTGAACGGGAGTTGCTACAGAAATTTTAATTCGACGAAAACCAAATCAGAAAAGAAACGCACCTTCAGATGCAGAAGACTTCGTCGGCACAACCGTAACCATGAATCTACCTTCAGAGGGCCATCGTAGCAGGGATTTTTCTGTATCCAGTCCTGGGCCCGTGCATCCAGTCGATTATAAGCGGTCTCCAATAACTTCCATTTGTCCACGTGAATTCTGCCAACCTTGAAGGCTGACCCCTCTTCCAGGACGAAATCCTCCACTGACTGGGTAACATTCCACCATAGCCACTTCCATGTCGGGTCATCTCGATAGGCCGATTTTCGAGGGATACATGCACTCCATACGTAGCGTTCTGCGTGAAGCTGTGGCCATTGGAAGCAGTCGATATGGCCGAACCGTCCGTCACGAAGAGGCTCGACTCTTGCCCCCTCAAAGATAAAGGGTTGAGGAACATATTCGGCGTTAGGGAATGTAATCCAGTGGTCGTTATACTTGGCGAGGACGCGTGCATCGAAAGCACCACATCTACCTGAAAATAATTAACAGTCAGTTTAAGCCAAGTTAGAGAATGTGGAGAACGCACCATCACCGGGGCGGTTACGCAGTGATAACTCATAGGCTTGCATGAGAGACATATTGATTCTGGAAATGAAAGAAGGCGCATTAGTACTCACTTAAATCTGCAGAAGAGTGCAGAGCACGGGGAGGGGAACAAATGAACGACAGTTGTGAAGGCAATTCGCAAAAAAAAAAAAGAAAATCCCTTCAAGGGTTCTGGCCAGCGCAAGTTACTCTCGACAGGCCCCAAGCCTCTCGACAATCCGGGAGGCACCAAACCCCCGCACGCCGTGCGGCAAACGCTCCAAACGTTTGCTTGAGTGACCACAGGATAGAGTTGACGGGACGCCGAAAAAGGAACGAAAAAGACTTACCTTCGAGAACGCGTCTTTTAATGAGAGGATCGGTGTGTATTGCGACTGAACACACAGAGACGGTCGTCAACGCCAGGATTGCGATATAAGCCCCAAGGAGGACTGGTCCGGGAAGCTGAGTAGGTATCAGCAGGATAACTCTCGACAGGCACCAAACCTATCGAGAACTCGGGGGCACCAAACCCCCGAGACCTGGCAGATGAACGCTCCAAACGTTCATGGCGACGATTGACCAGCCCACCTAGAAAAAAAAAAAAAGGAAAATGAACGAAACACGTACATTTCACGAATGAGAGCCCGAAGACGATCGCGACGACGATGCGGAGTGGACAGAATACTTGGTGTGCTTAGTCAGTGGAGTAAATTGGTAGAGGGCACCGCCACTACACATTTTCCGGAACAAACCGACTTAAACTCGTTACCCAAAAGTAAAGGCCCCTTTACTGGTGCTCAAAGTCAGTTTGGAATATTACGACTAACTTTCTATGTGATCTAGTAATCGGGCGCTTTTTTTATGTTTAGTAGCTCATTCCGTAGTCCATCCGAAAATTCGAATTAACTTCCTTACGCAGATCTGTGGGATCTTGCGACGCCATGAAAAGCACTCAAGTATTCGGTTATGACTGGAACCGTCGAAGACTAAATGAACATGCTGTCACAGTCAAGTACTAAGTAATACCTGTCGCAGACAGAACCAAACATAAACATTTATATGCTCACCTCTCTACTTCTACTGTACACTCACCGTCCACAAGGTGCGAGGACGTTTGGTGCATCCTCCGTGTAGGTCAGGGGCTTGGTGCCCTTGAAGTTCGACATCCTTTGAAGGTTCGGAGCCTTCATGGGTGGTCTTTATGGTTCCGATGGTCGATTGCACTGACGTTTGTAAAGATTGCCCTCATCAAGTTCCGGATGTTCGCCTCAGAGGCTCAATGCGTTCGAAGTCTATTATCCCCACCTCGCACTCCCCCACTCCATTGTTCTGTCTAATTGCACCCGCTCGTTGTGTCCTCTTCTCTCTTCGGCATTTTCGCATGCAAACCAGCCGCGCCGCAACTACGGTAACTCGCACTTCTGTCCAACTCTCTTTGTCCCAGCGTTGTCGATTGTACGCAGCTCAACATCGGGAACATTCAGAATATTGCACGACATGTGCTGGAACCTGGAGGGGAGTTAAGGTACACCCACTGACGCTCGGTGAGTTGGAGGCTAGGGTTTTGTAGGTGTGTTCTCTCTCAACGCTTCTCTCTGTTACCTTATCCATACAAACTACTCGCGTGGTAAGAGAACACTCGGCGCGTTCTTCTCCATGTGTCAGGGGTTTGGTGCCCTTGAGACTGGATGGCCCTTGAAGGCTCGGAGCCCTCAAAGGTGGTCTCTGTATGGGCCCGATGGCCGACCCCGCCGACGATAGTGAAGAGTGTAGTTTCGCGTGGATCTTATCGATTCGTTTCTGATCCTAACTCCAGGTCTTACAAGAGCAGAGTTACGTCAACTAGGTGCACAATTCACCGTGGTCGAACCCCGCAATGATTATTACTTAATGAATGGGGAAGTAAACCTTCTGCTGGAGATCCGCCGTTGTACTTAGAATGCTCTGCATGGACCGCGATAGCCATCCTGCTTTTCTTCCCTTTCTTCCCCTTCCACCATGTTCAGACAGCCTTCGCATAATACTGGGCTGGACATTAGCTCAACCAATCTCAGTGCGTGCTCTTCCAACTAACACCTGACGACTAACGTATGCTGTCCAAGGTGCTCTAATTGCTCTGATTACGAACCTCGAGCTGAATGCAGCGGACGCGGAAACGCTAGCTAATATATTATATTTAAGATCTCGTCATCATGGTGAGTTAGTCTTTAAGCGATGTTGCTTGAACTACATTGCAGCTTATTCGGCCTCATCAGACTCCCAAACAATATACCCCACGGCAGTAACATACCCACCAAACCCGGCCGTGCCAAGTGGGCCGTCCCGCGAAGAATGTTCACCCCCTCTGTCCCCCTCCACCTCCATACTCGTGGATTTTCCCGCGCCACCAGTATCGATATTTTTAACGCCACCCGACTCTTCGGATCCCACCACCGTTCTCGTCCGCGGAAGCTCAGATCGTGACGCAAAGGATCTGTCTCTAGCGGACGACTGCCTGCATACCCCCAATGCAATTTTTTTTACAATTTCCATGTAAAGTTTTATGTTCGCTATTTTCTAGAATTGTTAATATGTTTATATATATTGTTGCTTTGCCCCAGCCTGTTGTTATATGACTACTTATGGATTATACATATGCTCGAATAAGTCACTTTATCCCGCGAATTTATTGAAGATTCGTGCCTCGCATGTATAGTAACTCGGGAAATGCTGCTTGATTGCAGGGGTAATCCCGGGATTAATCTCACGGATTATGGTCCTCTGGCAGCTCGGCACTTTGCGGGACTACATTCGCACGAGTGATACTTAGGTGTGTGGCAGCCCGTGAACGGCATGTCCCGGACTACTTCTCACGCCACCATGCTATGACAACTCAAGTCCACGTGACAAAGTCAGTCACGTGATCAACGCCTAAGTGTAGTTACAGCTAGTCCTCGTTTGTGTACACGTAACTCTTCCATGATTCTACTGCCAGCAAAACGCTTGGAGCATTGCTGCTGCACCAAACGTCAGGGGTTTGGTGCCCTTGACGCCCCTTGAAGGCTCGGAGCTTTCAGGGGTTGTTGGTGTAGATCCAATATGGCCAATCGCGCAAACGTCCACGTTCCAACCCTCGTGCAAATTCCATTGTTGACCAGATCTAATTCGTCGTTCTGGCCGTCTCGTTCGTCGCTGGGTCTCCGTTGTTCATCATTCTATCTGTTCCTTCTCCGACCAATCTGACTGTTGATCATGCTGACGGAAGTCTGTCACCGCATCTGGCAATTCATTTTCTCTGACGTGGGGACTTCTTCTGAGCATGAGAATTCGGCCTGGTACGGTTCTGGTCCTCTCGTTCGCCGCTGGGTCTCCGTTGTTCTGCTAGTTCGTCGCTCCATCCGTTCTTTCTCTGTTCAAACTGACTGTTGGTCCCCCGATGGAAGTCCGTCACCTCATCTGGCAAATCATTTTTTCTGACTGCCCTTGGGTGGGGACTTCTTGTGAGCACGAGAATTCAGCCTGGTGCATAGCCACAGCGATCCGTTGTCCGTTTCTCATCCCGTTTGACTGCCGAATTTCTAGTCTTCTACAACCCGAGGAACGCTTGGGGCATTACTGTTTCCTCGTTCCGTCTGCTCGTTATTCGCCCGATCTGATAACCAATTGCACAGAAGGGAGTCCGATGGCCGGATCTGTCAATGCGCCTGTTTTGATGGCCGTTGAAGGCTTGATGCCTTCTCAGACATGTGAGCTCAGTCCGGTACGTACTCTGTTGTAAGTGTTGTCGATGTGTCGCGCTTATCGTACTTGACCTACTAGCTCCTTATATCTTACTTCATTGTATTTTCCATGGAAATACGATAAACTCTTGCCTTAGCTATAGAGCTATTTATTTTCCTCTGATGAGATGTCCGTGCACGGTGCTCTTGAACATTTGGAATCGAATCTCAACGTGCAAGTGGGACTCCGTCTGCTTGATCCTTCACTTCTGAGGATTTTCTGGCCGGCGTACGCGAAGTTTGATTTCCGATCGTGCGAAGTTGCTACCACCGCACTAAATCTGCTTTGGAAGGCTGGAGACTATTCCCGGCACAAGATTCGACTCAGTACTTTCCCCCATTTTATTTGGTGTGTCATTCTCGCTACGCATTATACCCAACATCTTTTCTGCATTCTTTTCCTTCAGTCCCCTTACGTCATGTTCTTCTATGCTGGTTTTCGTACAACCCTGGCCAAGCCATACCCACAACTCAGCGCTTTTCCGTAGCGACGCCATCAGTTCTGGAAGCATACTAACCCATCACGGATTCTTGGCTGGTAGTGCTTCAACCTTAAATACCTTGCCGCGACACCTCCTGCGTCCTCACCCAATCTTCTACGCCCTCGTATATCCATGCCTCGAGTCGCTGCTACCACCGAACCCTCTGCGGATTCCATCCCCGACTTACACACTCGCGTTCTACGCAACCGCAAGATCCCTCCCTCGCAGCATGCCCCGGCCTCCGATCGGGTAAGTCTAAGGGCAAGTCTTTTTATTTCTTGATGACTGGTCTGACATACCGTTCCATCCATAGCCATCCACTGCCAACAAACCGAAACCACGGCCTCTTGTTGAGCCCCCCGAAGGGTGGGAGGAGCATATGTTTGGACTGAGGGACAGAAGGCGCTCTATGACACCCCGCGCCTCCGCTACTACCAGCCTAGTCGTCTCGTCCCCTTCCCCGCGTCGGGAGGTCCAGGGTTGCGGTCAGAGCGCTGACATGGAGGGGGTCGAAACCGGATCGAAAAATGGTGACAGTGACGCGAAGTTCGGTATCGAGGATGATGACCCGGAGGTTAACGAGGAGGATGAGTTGGACTCAAGTAGCGAGGAAGATGACAAGCACTCCAGTTCCAACGATGATAAGGTCAGCTTGGATGATCATGAGGGGGAGGAGGGCTCGAGCGACTACAATGGTAGGTTCTTTTCACTCGTGTCCGTTCTTCTCACATGCCTTCCAGATATTTCCCGTTTATTTTAATTTCGGGGTTTGGTGCCCCCTCTGTCAAGAGCCGGTGGGCTTGGTGCCTTACCTATCGTTCAAAGCTTGGTGCTTTGGATGCTCGAGACTATAACTTCTGTCGTGCCCTCGTTGCTCTGGTTATTATATAGACAAAGAATGCATCTTCATTTTGTCTCAATCTATATGTGTCTGCTTGTCTTTAACATGATATTCTCAGATGATGCTGATGCACGTGCTCCAAATGTTCGGGCTGTTTTGGACGACGAGTCATCCCTTCCGCCGTCCTCACCACCAGATGAGTTTGATTCTTCCAGTCCTGAAGAGGAGACTATACCCTCCCATCCGCGAAGTTGCCACAGAAACTCCAAATCTTGACAGAAGGGTAAAGGTAAGGCTACAAACACTGAGGATGCTGATGTTGGTGGTCGCGAAATCCCCCAATCCAAGAGGTCAGGGTACTTGTCCAAAGCAGCGCTGGAAGAAATCCGTGCATTCACGAAGAACATTAAGGCGACAGCTGAAGAACTTGGGCAACGGCACGGTCAGTCAGCTCGCGACATACTTGTCGCCGCGGGATTCGGCGTTAAGCCCTCTCATACCAAACTCAACGAGGCCAACCTCTTTCGTTCGTGGTATTGGGCTACCCAACCCAAACCAGATGGCGGTGCGGTTGCTCTCTTCTACCTGTCTATTAATCTAACATCGCTTCCAGCTGATAGAAATGCCATCAATAATATGATTACCAAAGAGTACAACTCTCTCATGAAAGACGTCCCGAAGGATGACCTTGCAGCGAGGAGAGAAAAGCTGAAAGTCGTCTATGAGTGGAGTGAAAACTCCTCTGCCGTACCAGCCAATCGATCTGTCAAGTCTATTGCAGTCAGAGTGGCCAACGCAAAGACTCAATTTTCTGGATTGGTACGTGGTGGCAAGTGTGCGCATGAGGAATCTAACCTTTTGACAGGCCGAGGCATGGTCCAATCTCGAGGACATTGAGATAGTTGGTGCAGTGATGTATGTTGGACAGGATCCTGCAGGACGTCAAACCTCTGGCATCTTTGGGGGATCTGATGTAGTAAGAGAATTCATCAATGCGAAGGCCCTCGATGTCTGTGGACTCATGGATAAGTATACGGCAATTTTCAAGTAAGTTGTGTGTATCATGCGTGCTTCCTTTGATCTCAATACGTCTTGTAGGTGTCTAAGGAATGGTGATGGTACGGAAGCTAGGTTGGTCGACTCCAGTTCCGCTGGTGATGCAGCTACTGCGCTGGGGCTACGTTGTCGTATAAAGGAGACACCAAGAGACCGCAACTGCAGAGTATTTGGAAGCATGATGAAGGAGAAGTTATTGGCTGCTCTGAGGGATATACGCAGTAAGTATTTCTTATTCAGTACATGCACTTACGGTGATTTTGCTCTTCAGCAACACATGGCGTCGAAGTCAGTGATCCTCAGAAGGTTGCTTGGAACCGGCTCCTTGAACTTATGCGAAAGTGTCACCTCACCATCGTCAATTGGCCTCATGGTGTATCACCTCCAGGTCCTGGCTTCGACCATAAGAAACTCAAGGCTGGCTCTCTTCGTCAACTCGTAGTACCCTACCTTCGGAGGAAGTTGGGACACTTGTATGACGGACAGACTGATGACGAGGAAGAGCAGGACAATTTGGATGATGCGCCAGAAATTGAAATTAAATGTTGGAACCAGGGTATGCCTTATTTTATTTGTCTAACTGGATGCTGAAGTTTTCCGCAGACATTATCAACACTTCGGATGCAAACCCTTTGAAGGGTGAAGTTCCACTTGTCAAGGCAGCCAATGGAACGATCTTACGGAAGATTTCTGACGACCCAGAGTGGCAGAAATCGCGCCAAGAAGAGGATCGTCGGCGGCAAGACACTGACGTCCAGCGACAGCGACAACTTCCTTTTCCCTCACGCAAGCGACCTCGCATGGAGGTGTCGAATGATGATACCGCTGATGAAGTAAGGTTGACTCTTCACTCAATCTCCGCTATCCACTGACATTAAGAAGGTTCTGCAGCCTGGTCACCAAGAGGCACCGCATGAAGAAAGGCAGAATACCCGCCCCATTGCACGGGATTCACATCGTGACCCATCTGCAGTTCCAACCCGCCCCCACACTCGAGAGCCTGGCCCATCCAACCTCCCCATACCAGCTCTGCGACACCGCGTAGGTTTTGGTTCCCGTGTCTCTGATAAGGACACTGATGGAGTACTATCCAGGACCTTCATCGTAATATGCCTCCAGGTCGTGCGCGCACACGGGAGCCTGGCCCGTTGCAATTTCCTAACCAGTATGAGGTGAGCGTATGTTTTACTTCCCTTGGGTAACATGGCGGATAAAAAAATCTTGTAGGATTCTGGAAACGACCGTGCAAACTATCGTGAACCTGGTCCATCAAATATTCCATACAATGTAAGAAGTTTAATTCTAAATGCACAAAGTTTCACGTTTGACTGAGTTTCTCTCTAGGCATTACCACCTGCGCACCGTGATCGTTTCCCGCTGTTTCGTCAAGGCTATCATCGCATCCCCTCTCGCGCTGACCATTGTGTTTACTACGATGATCAGTATATTAATGACTACAACCCCCCGACTCAGCCTACTGCACCGCAATGGGCTAACAGGGGTACTGCCGCACCACAGTACGAAGATGACTTTAATGGAGACTATATAGATGACTATTTCTAGTTTTCCTTTTGCTTTCTGTCAATATATGTCTTTTCCGGTGATTGCAGTGAGCATTAATTTTTTTGCTACCTGTGAAAGGGGCGGTTTTGATTCTGTGAACCTCTCTGGGTTAAACACAACTGTGACGTTGGGTGAGTATCTGCTGACATGGCAGCCCGGTGTAGGCGCGGCGAAGCCCCGACTATGAGAAATGAAGTATTTCGAGGGTTCGAGGGTGCATGGAGTTTCGAGCAAGCAGATGAGGGTTCGAAGAGGTGTAGGGAAGGCTCGGGAGGGGTGCGACGGGTCATAAGAAGGTGTTCGAGAGCGCAGGTGGGAGGTTTAGAGGGTTCGAGGGGAGTCTCGAGGAGTCGAGGAGTCGAGAGGGACTTAGGTGCGAGAGGGGAAGTGGCGGGAGATGCCAGGCGCTGACTAAGCCCGCGCCGTGCATAAGACGCATGTAGAACAGGATGGAAAAACAATTCATCCACCATCGTTGAGCTGTTCAGTAGGCCGGATTCGAAGTCTCGAAGTGCTCTATTCTCTACTCTACCTACTATTGAGACTCGAGAGGTATACTTTTAATCTTCTGTGCTAGGTTTTGAAGAGCCCCTTTGGGACGAAACTACATACTCGCATATTCCCTCATCTGTTGCCCTAGATTCGGGGCGACCCTATATTCAGACTCTTCACCGGATGCCAGTAAGATTTATGTACTATCACTGCAGTAGTGTCGCTAGTGTTGTCATGGCCTGCCACATCTGTAAAAAAGAAATCTGCTGTAGTACATAGCCAGAATACATAGTCTTTGATGTACTATGTTGTAAACTGTTGTAACTATCACACTTTGATTTACTACCATATACTACATCGTCTACAGAGTGCCATGGGTGTTTGTAACAAGCTACTGTAGTTGTGACTATCTTGTGATGCGACTTTGCAACAGACACATTCAATTTGGAAGTGCCGCCGGTGGCAGCTGAACCCTTGCTTGCCACATGAACAATATGATGCTGCTGGAGAGCTGTGGCACAAGTGTTCGTAGTTTACCAGAAATAAGTATCCAATGTTAACAGAAATCCCCCAGAATGTACATGTGAAATAGGCAATGACATGCACATATGCTTTCACAGACTACCATTCACCCTAGGGCACCTTCTATCATAATCATGGTCGCCTGGTCCAGGGGAATAGGTCGCATAGTCACTCATACACCACCTGTGACTATGTGAGAGGCTGCTGCAATTTCACCTACTGAAATGGCAGCAACACAATCATCAATACCATAGCTGACCAGTCACTCCACATCGTAGAGCATCACTCGAGGGTCTGCTTCATAGGCATCTTGCAAGGTCAGTAGTCATCGATAGGAAATCATCCAAATCACCATGCAAATGGCCGTAGGTCAAGGGATTGGCAGGCTGCAAAGCAGAGTGGGTTGATTTCAGGAGGTTGCTAGTATATTTATGGCTGTCGACTAGGGAGAGATATGTGTCAGAAAGGAAATTGAGGGAAAGGGGATTCTACGCTTTCTACAGGCAGAGCCACTGACAGAGGTCCGCACTGGTCGTGACAACCTCACAATGTACAAATGCTCTTCCCCCTGTAACCTCAGTGTCACATAGTGCGAGCTCCGAATGTGGGGGAGGGTGAACGCCATCTCGTGGTATGTAGTCAGCCTCAACGTTCGCTGTGGCTCGAGCATGTGCCCAGAAAGGAAAATCTTTCAGCTGGACACCGGTTCCCACGGGGGTTATGGTGCGACAGAAACCTTGCAAGCAAGGTAATTCAGTTTATTCCAAAAAATTGTGTTTCTCCAATGGACTTTGCCTTATCAAGCAATTCTGACAACCCTGCCACCCACAAATTTCTTGCATGTAAGTCAACCAAGTCCTACCCTAACTGACAGTGTCACAGTCACAGTCACATGGGAAGTTGAACCTTCATGCCAATGGCTGTTCTTCACTTTCCTCCATCTCCCTCAGGCCTCAGGCCTCAACTGCAGCTTTGAGTTGGAGAGCATAAAGGTGAGTGCCACTTGCTCTGGTGTACTACCACTGATTTCCCTCCAGCTTGGGCAGTTACATTGATGCTTTGTGCTCCAAGGATGGTTTCCAAGATGAGCATGACCTGATCATGCCCTCCAGCTGACAAAGGACAGGACCCTGATTTTCATGATCCACCTTCAGCTACAGGGGTCCATGTACATGGATGTCCCTGGACCACTTACATGCTTATGGATTTGGACCATGTACCCCAGTTCCAGAAGATCTTCTGTTCACATCTGAAGGCTCATGGGATGCAAGTGGGGTTATGTATGTAGCACACATGATGTGGGTGGTACATATAAATATACAAGATATTATATATGATATACCACCACATTTTTCTTCTTTTGGCTCTGGTCATTCATCTCATTTAGCCTGGAGTTGTGACAGTGTGCAGCCACCCAAGCTGCAGCTCAGGGCTTCACAGAAACACAGGCTGAGCTGTGAGCCCCCACAGGCCAGTTTATATTTGTAGTCAAAATTGGAAATTTGTGACAACATTTGAGCTCCCCCAGTATGTTTAAGCTCATATAATCAGCATCCATGGGCAGTGGAGGGACATCCCTTTGGGTCTTGGAGGCCCATGTGGGATTGCCCATCATAGCCTCCTGGGCTGTGGAGGGACATCCCTTTGGCCATTGAAGGCATGGATGGGATTGCCCATCATTGCCACCTGGGCTGTGGAGGGACATCCCTTTGGGTCTTGGACGCCCATGAGGGATAGCCCACCATAGCCTCTCAAGCTGTGGAGGGATGTCCCCCTGGCCATTGGAGGTGTGGATGGGATCGCCCACCATAGCCTCTCAAGCTGTGGAGGGACATCCCTTTGGGTCTTGGAGGTGTGGATGGGATCGCCCACCATAGCCTCTCAAGCTGTGGAGGGACATCCCTTTGGTCATTGGAAGTGTGGATGGGATTGCCCATCATAGCCTCCTGGGCTGTGGAGGGACATCCCTTTGGGTCTTGGAGGTGCAGTTGGGATTGCCCACCATAGCCCCCTGGGCTGTGGAGGGACATCCCTTTGGGTCTTGGAGGTGCAGGTGGGATCGCCCACCATAGCCTATCAAGCTGTGGAGGGACATCCCTTTGGTCAATGGAAGCGTGGATGGGATTGCCCACCATAGCCTCTCAAGCTGTGGAGGGACATCCCTTTGGTCATTGGAAGTGTGGATGGGATTGCCCATCATAGCCTCCTGGGCTGTGGAGGGACATCCCTTTGGGTCTTGGAGGTGCAGTTGGGATTGCCCACCATAGCCCCCTGGGCTGTGGAGGGACATCCCTTTGGGTCTTGGAGGTGCAGGTGGGATCGCCCACCATAGCCTATCAAGCTGTGGAGGGACATCCCTTTGGGTCTTGGAGGTGCAGGTGGGATTGCCCACCATAGCTTCCAAGCTGTGGAGGGACATCCCTTTGGGTCTTGGAGGTGCAGGTGGGATTGCCCACCATAGCCTCTCAAGCTGTGGAGGGACATCCCTTTGGTCAATGGAAGCGTGGATGGGATTGCCCACCATAGCCCCCTGGGCTGTGGAGGGACATCCCTTTGGGTCTTGGAGGTGCAGTTGGGATTGCCCACCATAGCCCCCTGGGCTGTGGAGGGACATCCCTTTGGGTCTTGGAGGTGCAGGTGGGATCGCCCACCATAGCCTATCAAGCTGTGGAGGGACATCCCTTTGGGTCTTGGAGGTGCAGGTGGGATCGCCCACCATAGCCTATCAAGCTGTGGAGGGACATCCCTTTGGTCATTGGAAGTGTGGATGGGATTGCCCATCATGGCCTCCTGGGCAGTGGAGGGACATCCCCCTGCCCTTCAGAGGTGCAGGCTAGATGGCCCCTTCCCTTTGCATGTCTTGGGAAATCCCAATGTCCATCAGAGGTGCAGGTGAGGTCATCCATCTTAGCCTCTTTGGATGTAATGGGACATTGCACTTCAATATAGAAGTGTGAGTATGACATCCCACAACAGACTCAGGGTAAGGGAATACCAAAAAAAGTGAATATGTGATTGCATCATCTCACACTCTCTTGTCAGTTGAGAGTTGTCAGATGAAATGGACATCATATTTGCTGGTGAAATGATCCCAATCATCCAGCACCATGGTCTCTTGTCTGAAAAAATTGATCATATCATGTGCTGGGTGATTTGTGGGATCTGAGTCTGTTGTCCACATGTAATTCCACTGTGCTGCAGCTCATCTGTTGGATTATCATGTTGCAACCTGCATCCAGCCTTTCTTCTGCTTCATTTTCAATTTTTTTTGGATAGAGGATGAGCATACACTCTTCTTACTGGTTTCCCCATGAGGATTGATCACCTACCTTGTCCTGAGATGATCTCTGTAGCCACAATGGGACATCCTGCTAGCCTTGGGGATGGCACATGGAGTGCCTCCAATTAGCCTTTGTGGCTAGATGGGACATCCCACTGGCCTTGGGGATGTCCCACATCAGCCTCTGAAGCTACTGTGGGACATCCCTCTTGCCCTTAGAGATGTGCATGGGATGTCCCACATCAGCCTCTGAAGCTACTGTGGGACATCCCTCTTGCCCTTAGAGATGTGCATGGGATGTCCCACATCAGCCTCTGAAGCTACTGTGGGACATCCCTCTTGCCTTTAGAGATGCATATGGGATGTCCCAAATTAGCCTCTGAAGCTACCATGGGTCATCCTACTTACCTTTGGAGATGCAGGTGGGATGTTCCAAATTTGCTGCTGAAGCTGTCATTTGTCAGAAATTTTACAAGAGTCTGATATAAACTTATTTTCACTTCCTCTAGCTCATCTTACTCCACATCCCAAGTATTAACATGAGGATTATTACCACATGGAAGATCTGAGGATATGTAGGTAGCACCAAGGATTACTATTTGAAGTTATTCAACTTACCTGCATTTACTTGATGTGCCTTGATGTGAACGAGAGCGTTTGCTAGAGATTCTTCATGTCTCTTCCTGTAATGAGTCTCCCTGGTAATCAAAAGCCTGACCTTCTCTGGCAGAACGCTGTGAGCCTTCGCAATTTCGTTAATGCGCACTTCTTGTTCTTCCAGGAGCTCGGCCACTGCATTGGCTATGGCCTGCTGTTTCACTCGCCTCTGCTCTGTGGCGGCTTTCCTCTGAGTGGTATCCAATTTCTCTGAGCTACGGGGAGGAATGACCGGCATCCCAGGGTTTCAGGATTTCCAGCTTGCATCATTAAGAACCTGCAGTGGACCTCCGGCTCCAGTAGACAGACCAGAGACACGAGGATCTGGAGTGAGTGGACCTCGAGTCCTGTCCACTGCTTCTGTATTGTGAACCTGCGGTGGACCTCTGGCTCCAGTAGACAGACCAGAGAGACAAGTATCTGGTGTGAGTGAATCTCGAGTCCTTTCCACTGCTTCTGTATTGCGAACCTGCAGTGAGTCTCCAGCTGCAGTAGACAGTCCAGAGAGGCGATCTAGAGTGGGCGCATCTCGAGCAGAGTTGGCAGCAGTCCCTCCCACTCCTACTGTAGCCTGATGAAGACCTTCCATTGGCAAACCAACACTCCTCATTTCCTGTGGGTTTATGCCTCCTCCGCATGGGGTAATCAGGACAGTAACCTGTTCTCCAGACACGGTTGTTGCACCACCCGGAAGTGAAAGACTTTGGTTAGGAAAGGTGGTGGAGCTCACGGGAGACGAACGCTTTCCGACTCAGTGGGACCCCCATAAACATTGAGTGGGGTTTTGAGAAGATCCGTAAAGGACATGGGGCGGACAGTGTCGTAAGAGAACAGCCAGGGCGAATCATTGATATCAGGAGTAGCAGGCACAGTGGTGGTGGCAGAATGATCACCAAGGGGGTACGGCGAATTGGGACAAGCGCCAGGTGTAGGAGGAAAGTAGAACCTCGGGGTCGACTGTAGTGGACATGGGTGTTTGCCTAAGTAAACGCGAGTTAGTAGGCGTTCCTTCTCAGACGCAATGTATTTACCTTGGTTGCTTGAGTGGTTAGCATCTCGTAAAGACAGCTCATCCATTGAATTCGCGGGAGCATGTCGAGGGTTGACTGGTGTGCAGTGAAAGTGAGATTCGAGGACCAAGACACGAAGGGAACAAAAAAAAAGAGAGAAAACGAGAGACATAGTTAATGACAGCGAAGACGTCGATGTGTGATGGCATGATGACAATCTGACAGGTTCCTGTACGATATGCTCGCGACATGTAGCTTCGAGAAAAATAGAAAAATTAAACAGGCCAATATTCACCTTACTTATCATGTGCAACGACATGCTATTTGACATGCCCGAGTAGAACATGTCCAACGGCTCCTATGCAATAGGATTAGCACTGCAGAACTGAACTCAGTGAATAGATCGAGACTAACCTCCTGCGCCAACACTTGACCGAAAGCTGTGAGTGAGAAACAAAGACATGAAACAGTAGCATTAGCACCCAAGGAATATGCCCTACACACACTGAGCCCTGAGTTGGTGCTGGGGTGTACGGTGGAATCCATACCTGTACAGACACAACATATCATTATTGCCATTGGGTGGCAGCGTCTCGCAGCCCGCGAGCATTGCGCAACGATACGCTGCTGGCTGTGGCTGGAAAACACCAGGGCAGCAGTGAAGAGTCTGAAAGTAGGGTCGCCCCGAATCTAGGGCACAGACGAGGTATATGCGAGTATGTAGTTTCATCCCAAAGGGGCTCCTCGAAACCTAGCACAAAAGTTTAGAAGTATACCTCTCGAGACTTAACAGTTGGTAGAGTAGAGAATAGAACACTTCCAGACTTCGAATCCGGCCTACTGAGCAGCTCAATGATGGTGGATGAATTGTTTTTCCATCGTGTTCTACATGCGTCTTATGCACGGCACGGGCTTAGTCAGCGCCCGGCATCTCCCGCCACTTCCCCTCTCGCACCTAAGTCCCTCTCGACTCCTCGTCTCCTCGAGACTCCCCTCGAACCCTCTAAACCTCCCACCTCCGCTCTCGAACACCTTCCTATGACCCATCGGACCCCTCCCGAGCCTTCCCCACACCCCTTCGAACCCTCATCTACTTGCTCGAAACTCCATGCACCCTCGAACCCTTGAAATACCTCATTTCTCATAGTCGGGGCTTCGCCGCGCCTACATCCGATGGGGGTTTTAGATTATGACCGTCCTCGGTCGTCGTATCACGTTCCGCTTGGTCGAAGGTTCGCTCGAAGCTGGCACGAAGTTTCGAAGGTGGCTTCGAAGGCCTCGAAACGTGCTCGTAGCCCTGGGACAGGCTTCGTTACCCTTCGTTTCAGCTTAGACCACCGTGTAGGGATGTCGACTCGAGCCTGAGAGCCCCGTAGAGCCGTCGGGTCGACCTTCGAGGCTCGAGTGTTGCTTTCGAAGCTTCGAAGCGCCTCAGGTACCTATGAAAACTGGTCAGACTCTTAGATACACGCAAGAGGGAAGGAAGAGAAATGTTTCTAGTGTCTTCGTGACTCGAATAGAACTTCTATCATCGTTATCGAGCGCCATCCTCTCGTATGTTTGGACTTGCGGGCAATCACTTCCTGATATAGCGTGATCGTTGATTTGTTTCACAGCCACATCTGTTCCCGCAAGGCTGCACTCGACTCATTTCCCCCCACTCTTCCCTCTCTCTCTCTCACACCTCCCGACACGATGACGACCACTAACGATGACGCCCAGCCCCAGCCCCCATCGTCACCGGTAGCCGACCCGACCGCACCCGCGCTCTCCTCAGAGAGCTTTCGGTCTCGATGGGGATCGCCCCCGATAGCGAGGAGGGTCTAGCAACCCTGCAGGTGCGTCGTGGCCGTCCTTACCTCCCCGTCGTTTACTAACCACGTTTTTCTTCTTTCTTGTAGGCCTTCATCCGCTCGTCAAGCACGTCTGCTCGCTCGACGACTCCCGCACCACCTCCCGATCCTGCCGCCGTCGTTGCTCCCCCGTTCGACACGCCCATGGCGGACGCCGCACCACCCGTCTCCGAGCGTCTACCCACCGAGGGCGTTAACGGCCCCTTCGTGCCCCAGGACGTCCCAATGGGGGAGGTGCTGACTTCCCCCGGTGGCGACTCGGCTTCCAGTGGTCCCCCTCCTTCGCACACCCCTTCCCACCTTTCGTCGACCTCTACTCTCACCCCGTCGACTTCTCCCGTTCGCGCCCCTGCTACCCACGAGACCACCCTCAAACACGATGAGAGGGTCGAACCTCGGGCTCCCGGCACTCCCCCCGTTTCGACTCCTGCCCGCTCGATCCCAGCCGACTCTCCTCTCGTTTCCCGCGCTCAACTGACCGATCCCCGATCTGGAGCGCGCCCCGACACTGAAATGGAGTGGCGCATGTATGGGCCGAACTGCCGTCTCGAGCTCGTCCCTCACGACTCGAAGGACGACGGATGCCCGGTCTACCCACCCGTACCCTGTTCCACCTGTACCGAGGGGAAGGCCGTTTGTACCGGGGTGAATGGCATCAAGTGCGCTCGATGCAAAGGGCGGCACTCGGTGTGCTCCCTCTACGTAAGTCCCTCTCTCGTCTCTCTTCGGTTTACTTACCCCACTTACCACCTGCCCTTTACCAGCAAGACACGTTCGAAGGGCGAGCCCGCTCCAGGGCGCTCATCAAGGGCCGTAAGTTCGTCGAGAGCCAGCTCGAAGCCGGACCCTCGACTAAACCCGAGTCTGCGTCCACGGTCATCACTCGATCGAAGAAGAGGGTCCGTGTGGAGTCCCCAACCCCTTCCAGCTCTCCCGCTTCGAACGACTCCCCCGCTCCCTCGAGCTGCCACTCTTGTGTCGCCGTCGCATCCGCTTTTCGAGACGTCGTCGTGGCAGCTGCCAACGACTTCGTTCGAAGTCTCGAAAATCAAGGTTCGTCGTCGAAGGGTCAGGGTAAACGCCGCGCCCGTGAATAAAAGGTCTTGCTATCATCGATGTCTCTTTAACACCTGCACGTCCGTCGCGCGAAGCTTCAACAGCTTCGCTTTTCTTGTATCTACAAAGGTTTCGTCAGTGCAATCGATCTGGTCTCCTCATGATGTTATGAAGTGTGAACATGAATCAGATTTTTTTTTTTTTTTTTTTTTTTTGACTGTGTTTCATCGCGGCGCGACGCCGTCCTCGAATGGAGGTACGACGCGCATTTATGTACGAAGGGACCTCTAGACACTCTCACCTGGTTCGTCCCCTTCGTCCTCATCCACGTAATTCTCTTCTCGACCCGCTAGATCGTCTATTGACTCGCGCTCGATCTCGAGGAGTTCTTCCTCGGTTCGACCTGTAAGTTCAAAGATCGATATCTCGACCCGCGACCTAGAGAAGTAAGGGAGTAAGCGAAAGGCCGCGTATCGAAGACGAGAAATAGAGCTGTCGAGCTCGGCGAGGAGGTATGCTCCTCCTCGAGTCTTCCTTAGCACGACCATCGGCCCTAAGTATCGAGGCTTGGTCTTCTGATCGAGCTCTTTCTCGATCCTCGTGTTCCGAACCAGCACAAGATCGCAAGGCTCGAACTCATAGTGCCTTATCGAGCGCTTCACTCTAGCCTCGAACTCCTTCGCAGATCGACATCGAGCCGCATACACCTGGTCTCGAACTTTCTCCAAGTCTTCCTTTCTTCTTTCGAGTTGCCTGCAACGGTGAGCGATCAATGACTCGGTCGAATACTTATCCTCGTCCCAGTTCGTGAGGAAGGTTGCCTCAGCGAAATCGAAGGGAAGCCGCGGCTCTACCCCATGTACCATCTGGTAAGGAGATAGCTTCGTGGACTTCGCTATCGTCACCCTCTCGGCCCAGAACACGTAGGCTGCATGGTTCGACCACTTCGACATGTCCCCTTGGCAAGTCTTGACTAACGCCTCTCGAACGGTAAGATGCCACCTCTCCACGATCCCGTTCGCCTGCGAATTATAAGGCGAGATCCGTATGTGGTTGATCTTGTAGGTCTTTGCCAAGAAGTCGAGAGCTTGCACGAAGGCTGATCCATTGTCGGTCACGATCTCCCCGACTGCGCCCCATCGACACAAAATCTGCTCGAAGATAAATTTCCCGAGGGCTTTACCTGTCTCGGATCGCAGCATCTGCCACTTGGGGTACGAAGTAAGGGAACACCTAGCTTGGACAATATACTTGAACCCGCTCGACTTTGGTAAGTTCATCGAATCCATGTAAGCCTTGTAGAACAGCGGCTCGGGCATGGCCATGACCGGGGGAATATGGAGCTTGTCCATCCTTCGAATTTGGCACTCGTGGCACGTCCGAACATACCAGTGTACATCTGCGCTAATAGACGGCCACCAGAAACTGATCAAGAGTCTCATTTTAGTGGAGAACGCGCCTTTATGGCCCAGGCCGTCGTGCGCCTGCTTCAACAGCTCTAACCTCCTCTCGAAGGGCGGAACTCGTTGGTGTTTCCCCTTTGGATCTCGATGCCAGAGATCGCCATCCTCAACAAAGAACCTGGTGGCGTATCGTATCAGAGACTCGAACTGCGGGTCAGTGAGCCCCGGGGGACGCTCGCTGGTCTCGAGCAGTCGCCGCACGAACTCTAGCCTCTCGTCCTTTTCCTTCTCCCGTGGTGACCTAGGAATCTCGATGTGAGGCGCAGCATCTGTCCCCTCATCTTCCGAAGACTCCACCTGGACTGCAACGAACCCCCTCATCTTCTCACTCTCCTCCCCCCTCTCCTCAAACACATCCCCGTAGGTTGGTCGGCTCGAGCCCCACCGTTCGAAGTAAGACTCGGGCTTCCCCCCTCGTTGCGGATTGAGCGCTTCGATTGCGAAGGCTCCTGCTTCGTCGATCCAGTCCTCGTAGTCGTCCTCTTCATCCGGATCCTCGTCGGCTCGAGGCCGCCTCGATAACCCGTCTGGGCCCTTGTGCCGTTCTGCAGGAACGTGAATCAGCTCGAATTCGAAGAGAAGAATACCCGCGATCCAGCGGTTGATCGACGCATTCGGCTGAAGGTCGGGATTGTTGATCATCCCCTTGATGTACTTCGCGTCGACCTCGACTGCCAGGTCCTTGACTCCGAAGATATGGCTCTGAACGTCTCGCAAGGCTCGAAAGAGCCCGAAGAGCTCGAGCTTCACCTGGCTGTACCGACTCTCTCGCTCGTTGAGAGCAATCGAGCCATACCTCGAGGGATACCGCTTGCCATCTTCACCGATCTGCAACAGTAAGTAGCCAACTGCGATATGAGAAGTGTCGACTGCTAATATCACCCTTCGGCCCGACTTATAGTCGATGGGCCGAAGAGCCGGCGAATGCACGAGAGCGTTCTTCAAGTCGTCCATAGCCTCCTCGTGTTCTTCGTCGAACCTGAAGAACGTCCCCTTCTTCGTTAGCTCAATTAGAGGCCTCGCCCTCTTTGCGAAGTCCTTGATGAAGATTCAGCAGTAACTGCACAGTCCGAGGAACCCATGAACTTCTGTAACGTTGGTGCAGTAAGGCCAGTCACGAATTTTCTGAACCTTCGACTCATCTGGAATTCGTCCCTCGAAGGACACCTTGTGCCCCACTACCACGATCGAAGGTGCCGCGACCACGAATTTCTTCACGGAGACAGTGCCCCCGACATACTTGATGCGCTGAAGCACCCGATTGGTATTCTCGAGATGCTCCCAGATGAATCTTCGAATCCCCAGATTGCCCTCGATGGTCTCGTAAGTGCCATCCTCCTTCGGGTAACACGTCCTCGGTCCCTTGACAGGTATGTCATCAATGAACGGCATGGTGACCTCAGGGGTCTCGTCCTGCAAGGTAAACGAGACATCCCCATGGAAAACTTGCACCGCATTCGTGTACCCCATGGGCAGTTTCGTCAGCCGGAACGTCCCGATTGGTGTTTGGAACGTCGTGAGGTCACGGTAGTCCTCGTGGATGACGCGATGGTCATACCCCACCATCAGATTGTACATGCTGAATACTGCATGGCCGGCGAAAGCTTCCGCGATACTGTCGACGTGCGGGGGTACTGCCGAGTCCTGAATCGAGACCGCGTTCAACGGTTGGAGGTCGTGAACGAGACGTAGCGATTTCCCATCCTTCTTCACCACACAGAACCATCTCGATCTATACGAGGACGTCGAAGGTTCGTAGACTCCACCCGCGATCTTCTCCTTGATGATCTCCACAACATCCGAGTAGATTGCCGGTGGTATCGGAATATTTCTATACACCCACGGCTTGTGGGGTATGGTCGGGATCTTGAGGGGAGGGAAGATGTCCTCTCTAAACGTCCCTCGCTCGCTCGCGTCCCAAGCGAAAGCCGTCTCGTGAGCTCGAACGAGCCACTTGACGAGCTTCAGCTCCTCGGGCCAAAGGAATCCTCCTGGGTCCCAGTCGAACTTCTCCCCCCCTTTCCTTCGTCAACCTCGTTCCCGGCTCCCACTCGGGGGGATGGACTGGTAACTTCGGTAAGTCGGCCAACAGATCTCCTACCATCCTCCTCTCCACCCTAAACTCTGCAGGGGTATCGGTCGCCACGGGGCGAACCTTCTTCGCTACCGGCTTATACTTGAAAGCTCGGATCACGGGGCATTCGTCCTGCGAGGTATCAGTCAGCGATTGGACCACATACGAACTCAAAAATAAACCCGAGGACACGGCGTCCTCCTCTCGAATCACGAATGGGGTGCACGTGCCCCCCCACTCCTTCTCCTCGACTCTCCGACGGTCCATCCTGATCCAATCATCCTCGTGGTCCTCGACCTGCCCTCGTGACCTGGCCTCCACCTTCGGATCCCCTGTTCCTCCTTCTCGAACCCCTTTCGGTAACTGCTCCATTGATCCGAACCTCCTCGAAAGGTTCTTCGACTCCACGTCCTCGTTTCTTCTTTCCCGCTCTAGGTCGCTCGACGCCTCTAAGTCTGGCTTCGATGACGGAATATTTACACGATCGTGTGTAATCGAACTTCGGCTATCGTCATATACAGTCCATTCGTCACTGTACACCGCTATAGGCTGAGCCAGATAACCCAGCGTTACAGGGGCAGCCAGTCCCAATCTTACGTCTCCTCAGTGGCGATTCGATTCCCTGACGACGTCTAAAAACCCATCTCTTTCCTCACGTCCTTCACAGATTTCAGTCGATGCCCCATATGACGATGATACTCAGCTTGCGCGACTGGGTCATGAAAGTGCGGCGCCTTCACGTATCGACCTTGCTGACGAGGGGTTACCACGATACGCTTCCCCGAATGTGGATCGGTGATTTCGACCTTCTGGTCACCGTTGGGGAAGTCCTCGGTCTTCGCTCGAAGAGCGCACGAGAAGGGTCGTCCGAGAAGAATATCGAAAGCCGCGTTCTTGACGACTTGAACCGGCACGCACACTGTCACCCCTCCAAAGTCGATCTCGCAGTCGCTGATGACCCCCTTGGTAGCTTCTCTCCCCTTATTCGCTGTCTCCATCGTGATACTACCATCCTTCTCGATAGGGAGGCGAAGCACCTCGGCGATCTCCTTTCGCAGCGCGACGATCTGCGACCCACTGTCCAAGATACCTTCGAGCACGACCTGCCCCGCGACCTCGACGGGTACGAAGGTCAGCGGCATCGTAGTCAGCCTCTGGGTCTTGGGCTCGTCGCCCTCGCACTCGACACTCGCGACTTGTGCATCGTCGACCACCGGCTCGACCCTTTCTTCCTCTTCCTTGTCACCCTTGGTCTCGACAGCAGCTAGTGCGCCAGCAGCAGTCCCTTCACCCGACACCCTCTTAACTGCCGTGTATTCCCGGAAGCTTCTCTGAACCGACTTGAGGGCGACGAGGTCTCGAAAGGGTACTGGGACCACCACATCGAGCGCCATATTGACGATCTTCTTTTCGATGTCTGGGATGTCTGCCGCGGACCCGTAGTGGAAGCCCGAAGTACCTGACCCTGCTCGAGAGTCGTTCGGCGCGTTCGTAGGCCTCGCCCCCTGCCTCTCTTTCCCCTTCGAGGGCGCTTCCTTCGACGTCGACGGTGCTGGGTTCGCGCCTTGAGCCTTCGGAGGTGCGTTCGATATTACGACGCCATCGAACTTCCGCCTGCGCTGGGGCTTGTCTTTCTCGTTGAGGGCCAAGGCATACTCGAGCGTTTCCTCGTCCCCCTCGTCACCTGATACTACCTCTTCGATTCTCGCCGTGGTCGCCATCTGCGCTGACACCAAGTGCGGCTCTTGGTCTTCGACCATGAAAACGTGAGCCCCTTGGGCGCCTGCTTCGGGTCTCGGGGCTGCTGCTTCCCCTGCTGCTCTTCCCTCGGCTGCGCCATGCTCGGTCAACCAACGATCGATCTCCTCCTTCAACGACCCGTTCGTCCAACGAATCGGCATGCCGTCCAGGAAGCATAGCTGCCCATTAACGACCTGACACTTCCCTTCTCTCAGATAAGTCATCCGCTGCTGACAAAACGAGACCTGGTGCCCGGCATTGAAACAGAAGAAGCAGATTCGCCCCGCCGGATTCGCTCGACCCACGAACTGGTTACCGGCTTCGGGGTTCCCCACGGCGGCTTGCTGCGCGGCTGCTTCGGCTCGAACTTGTGGCTGCCTCTGAGCCAACTCCTGCGCGACTCGAGTGGCTTCTTCGCCTGCCGAAAGCCGTACAACTCCCCTCTTCGCAGCCTTAGTCCTCGTCGTCTTAAACCTATCTTCCAGCAGAAACTTCAACTCCTCCATGACGCAGTCCAGAGGCCACGGGTCGTCACGACGGCGAATTCCATAGCGGCACTTCAGGTTCGACAGAACCTCTTGCATAAGCTCAGGGTCGAGACCTTCGAGGAAGTGACTGTCGAAGTCGTCCGAGGTAATCTTCCTCCTCTCGACGAGGTAGCGTGCGATCTCGGTGTATTTGCGATAGTACTCGCCGAGATCTTCTTCGGTCTCGATGTCCTTTCTCACCTGCGCCTCTACTAAGTCGCGCAGGTCCTGTTTCACGAAGGTCCTCTCCAATCTCGACGCTCCCGGGTACATTGCGACGAGGCTCGTGACGAAGGCGTTCCAGTCGTTCGCCTCTTCGTCTGCGATGGCCTTCCAAAGAGTCGCTGTCTCCCTGTCGAGGTACCAGCATGCCCATTTAACCCACTCCCGCTCTCTCCTGCATCCTGCTCCTTGGCACAAGAACTGTATTATGTGCAAATAATCCACGAGGTCCCGCGCTTTGCCAGAGAACTTCGGTGCTTTCGGCGACCCTCGAAGAGGCATCCCTTCCAGAGGTTCGGGTGCTCTCGAGTTCACGGCCCCTCTGCCTAACATCTCCAGTACCACATCGGCCTCCAATTCTCTTCTCTCGACGTGGCGTGCTCTTGGTGGCTCAGCCTCTCTCTGCGGCCTACCCAGGGCCTCGAGGCCCCTTCTGATCGTCTCGATAGGCTCCGATCTCTGGCGATGAATCGGCTCGGGGTATGCTTCTTCTCTCCTCACTACTCGTGGTCGTTCCTCCTCGCCCCTCGGCCTTTGTAGATCAAGATATTCATCACGTTCGCCGCCCCTCCCGTACATAGGCCTATCATGAGACAAAGGTCTCGCACGAGGGTGGTAACGTGGGGGTGGTCTTTCGTATTCGGGGTTTTCTAGAGGGATGGTTCTTGGATACCGAGGAGGTGTGGGTTCACGCTGTGGCAACTGTCCTTCCTGCGAGCGCCTTCTAGGAGGAGACCGAGGTCGCTCAACAGGGTATTCTCGAACTACGATTCCCGCGCGAGCTTGCGGGCGTCCACGATCTTCCAACTGGAGGGCCAGCCTCCTTCCCACATCTGCTGCAGCCAATCTTGCCTCGATTTCCGCTCGACGCACTGGAAATGGGTACAGAGGTTCTTCCCTTCGAGGTGATGGCTGGCCTTGTGCCTGGTGATCCGCGAGGAGCGGCGATCTCCTTTCGCACCTCGATGAGGCCCTCTCAACGACCTCTTCTCTATCTTCTTCCTCCTCGAGGTCAGCCCACAAGGCTCTCACGGCCGGCTGGACAGGCGAGTATCTTCTCAATGGCGACTCCCTTTGCTCGGCCAATCTAGGAGAAGCAAGCCCACTCTCTGGATATCGCGGAGGCAAGTAGCCTCGAGAGTTAGCCATAGTGTCTCGTGTACTACGTAGACGTAACGGAGTTGGTGTTCGCAAGCGTGGGGGTGCAGACCCTAGCGCGGTCGTTTCGGATAAGGAAGAAAGTGGAGATAACGAGTTTCGTAAGATCCGGTCTGCTTCTTCGGCCGAGTTGATTTCTTCCTCGGGTGAAGACGGTATCAGAGGGGAAGGTGATCTGTAAGCGGAGAACTGTGACTCGGAAAGGTTCGGAGTAGCCGGTGGAACTGCAAGGGATGCGATACGAGTACTGACGCGCGGCGACGCTGAAGCGACTGAAGGCGGTAGTGGAACTTGTGTTGGCGAAGCTGTAGGTGGAAATGGAAGTGCGTCGCTTGCTGGGGATGGTGGTTCTGCGTGTCTCGTGGCAGTCGCTGGTCCTGCCTCGTGTTGCTCTGTCAATCTCCTTTGCCTTTCTTCTTCGGCGGCGTGAGCTGCAGTATGACGAAGAGGATACCTGTGTGCCAGATTTCCAAAAGAAGCCCCTCGCGGTGGGCTCCAGATGAAGAGTCTGAAAGTAGGGTCGCCCCGAATCTAGGGCACAGACGAGGTATATGCGAGTATGTAGTTTCGTCCCAAAGGGGCTCCTCGAAACCTAGCACAAAAGTTTAGAAGTATACCTCTCGAGACTTAACAGTTGGTAGAGTAGAGAATAGAACCCTTCCAGACTTCGAATCCGGCCTACTGAGCAGCTCAACGATGGTGGATGAATTGTTTTTCCATCGTGTTCTACATGCATCTTATGCACGGCGCGGGCTTAGTCAGCGCCCAGCATCTCCCGCCACTTCCCCTCTCGCACCTAAGTCCCTCTCGACTCCTCGTCTCCTCGAGACTCCCCTCGAACCCTCTAAACCTCCCACCTCCGCTCTTGAACACCTTCCTATGACCTGTCGGACCCCTCCCGAGCCTTCCCCACACCCCTTCGAACCCTCATCTACTTGCTCAAAACTCCATGCACCCTCGAACCCTCGAAATACCTCATTTCTCGTAGTCAGGGCTTCGCCGCGCCTACAGCGGTCAATAAACCGACGTGGAAGGAGAGGAAACAAACTGACCAATGCTAACCTGCCAGTCCATGAGGAATGCCTGCAACACATGGTAACACCGACTTATGCCAGCAGGCCTCAACCAGAAGGCAAGGCTTCTCACGCACCTGACTCTACCCCCTACGACTGTCCATTCGCCATACACTTTTGTTGGATCCATTGCATTCGATTAAGTGTTGTGGTTTCGTCGTGGCAAGTAGCAAAGCTGCACTTGCATGAGCACTGAGCGGTGCCGGTAAGCCTTCACCTTCCTGATTAAGCCACCACAACATGCTTCCCAGTCGATCTAGATAAGGTCACATGATGCAACTCGTTATGGAATTAACCGAAGTCCTCGCCAGAAATGAAGTCTAGTTATTCACTGTAAGTCTGCCTTTGAGTAATCATTTACGCCTCACTAACAACACATTCTTACTCTAGTAATGAGGTCTATCACTTGTTGATGGTACCGTTGAAGAGTTTTAAAAAAGAGATGGTGGGGGGAGTGACCAGAGGGGTCTCCCGTTGGAATTGGGGTCAGTTCGACCCAAGGGGACTGGAGCTGCCTGGTAGGAGAGTCAGGGAGTGGTGAAAGGAGTAGATACGTGCCCAGAAGTCTAAAGGAGGGTCGAGATATCGTCTAACGGAAGCCTGATAGTGGAGAAATATTAAACCGAGGGCTCCAGCCTTCAAATTCCGTCCTGCTTCGTCTGGGATCAAGTCTTGTTATGTTACTAAGCAAGTACAATGTACAGTAAGTGCAAGGGTTGGCTTACATAAGCCAAAATGCGTCCAAATACTAAGTAAAAAAAAAGAGGTAAGGTAAAGATAAAAACAAAACTATAAGTAGAAACAAGGAAATATAATAATTACCATGGTAGGGAGGACTCCCTCCCTACACCATCACCTTACAAAACCTCGAGACAACGCACGGCGACGATGCAATGGCTGAACAAACCTGGGTGGGTCCTTGTTCAATATCGTATGCTTCGCATGCAGAATCTGAGTCCACATAGCATGTTAGAAGCACAACGGGAGAAGGCTCGTCTACGTGCAGCTCGGTAAGACTAACATATGGACCACAAAACCTTCTCCTACTAACCTGCCTGACTGCAGGCAACCTAGGAACCGGCAAAGGTAAATGTTCCATCAGGGGATCAGTGAAAGTATGGTAATGCATTATATATCCTCGTCATGTCAGCCTACCATATCTTTTCATGTCATAATGACACAGCCACTGGTAACCGCCGGCAGAGTTGCTGAGTCATGACAATTCATGCACTTGTCGCACTTAGGATAGTTAAGTCTCGCAATTATATCACGTGATAACCTACGTCTCTCGTTCTCACCGCCGGCGGTGTTGGTCACTCTGATTATGTTTTTCCTTCAGTTGCGAATGACAAGTACCGCCTGCCAATGAAAGCACTGGGTTAGTTGGCAAGCTCGACAAGGTACGTCAGTCGGGTCATTCCAATCATGTCCAAATTGTTCTGTAATCGCCGGGACTGCTGGTTGCCTTGATACTTAGCTCCTCCAAGTTAACTGCGACAAAGAACGTCTCCCTCTACAACCACGGTCACTTTGATCATGTCTACCTGTGATTCGGCTAGGACCAAGACTATCTACCCATACAAGCACCGCGTTACTTGGCAAGCTCGATGCTAGATGACACATTACAACTCTCTGATGTCGGACGATCCACCAGCCCGCCTTTGTCTTTGACGACGACCCGATTCATTCTGATTAACAAGAACACCCCAAGCGGTTGGCTACATATTACCCAGGCGACCCAGTAAGTGGTAAATGATGCATCGCAGCTCTCTGTCGCTTACGCGTAATGGCTTCAAGAATAATGTCAGACGATCTGTCTACGTACTTCCGGCTTCGACGAAAACCCGATCCATCCTTAACAAGAAGAACACCTCTCGCGGACCTCCACACATCACTACGTTTCCCTGGAAGTGGTAAGTGGTATGTTGCAGCTCTCTGAGACTCACCAGCATGGCTGCCAGCATGATGTCAGACGATCCATCCGCGTACTTCCGGCTTCGACGAAATCCCGATTCATTCCGAACAATATGAACAGCCGTCGCGGTCTTCTACATAATACCCAGGCTTCCCGGTAAGTGGTAAACGAAATATTGCAGCTCTCTGTCGCTCACGAGCGATGGCTTCAAGAACAATGTCGGACGATCCATCTACGTACTTCCGACATCGATGAAAACCCGTCTCATTCCGAACAGTAAGAACACCTCTCGCGGAAGTCCGCATATTACTATGTTTCCCGGAAAGTGATAAACGGTACGTTACAGCTTCCCGATGCTCACGAGCAGTGGCTTCCAGAATGGTCTCGAACGATCCATCAACACACTCCCGACAATGAAGAAAACTCGATTCATTCTGAACAATAAGAACAGCCCTCGCGGGCTTCTACATATTACCACGTTTCCCAGTAAGCGATAAATGATACGTTACAGCTCCACGACGCTCACGAACAGTGGCTCCCAGAATGGTCTCGGATGATACATCAACGCACTCCCGACAACAACGAAAATCCGATTCATTCTGAACAATAAGAACACTTCTTGATGTCTTCTACATATTACCAGGCTTCCCGGCAGGTGATACATGATACATCACAACTCTCCGGCGCTCAGGAGAGATGATTTTCAAAGTGATGTCAGACGACCCATCGGTATGCTTCCGTCTTTAACGATAACTCGATCCATTCTGAAGAATAAGAACGCTCCCAGCGGTCCTCCCACATGATACCAGGTTTTCCAGTAAGTAGTAAGTGATACGGTGCAACTATCCGACGGACGCTCCTAAGTCCTGGCTTTCAGAATGGCGTCGGATGGTCCATATCAGCGCGCTGCCACCCTCGATAAAATACACTCAGGATCATTTGAGTAGTAAATGTTCAATAGATAAATTTACTTTCATCGCACATGAGTTCAACGGCAATATGATGTATTTCACTAAACACATCGTGTAGTGGTAGTGCACAGCAGTAATTTACGAGTCTCTATGAGTGTCATGAAGTTCCTTGTATGCCGCTCTTTTCTGGCGAATTCTCGCTAACGCACTGTTTTTGGATGGTAGTCGTTCCGTTGTGGTGTATAGCGGGAAGATCTGCCTGCTTGAGGGTATCAGCACAGACCCTATTGTTGTGAATCGAACCAAACCTGTTCCACCAAGTGATGAGCTGATCCACTTCATCGGACTCGTCGGGGTCGTCTAATAGTTCCATGATGCTGGAATAGAATCGTTCAGAGTCAGTGATGAGGTCTGTGCGGGAAAAGACTTGAGCGGAGGTAAGACTGAAGCGAGTCTGCACAGATGCAAAACGGTCACTCGTGATTTTGGGTACCAAATAATAGATACAAACCTGCGTAGCAACATATGCAATGGACGCCTTGGTCACGCAACGCATTCCATGTATGCGCGCATTCCCAGAACGAGTGGCCTTCGGTTCCTGATCTACGGAGCTAGGTGAAGTAAAAATATGTTTGTAGGCCTAAATACCATTCATGCTATGAACATAATGGTGAATGAATGCATGTTACTCACAGACACCAGAAGGCCACTACGGAGTAGACCATTCCACGGGTCTTCTGGATCATAGGAATAGTCTGCATACAAGAATACCGGCCACTGGTCCCCTGGAACCTGGATTTCCCCATTCATGAGTTTCGTTCGAGTCCTGTTTTAGAGGCACAACATCAGAGACAGAAACGCTGCAGGCGGAATTGCTCACTGGATATTTGTCCAATCCAAACCTGCAGGGCACAAAAGAGCACCAGTGCGCTCATGGTTGAACCCTCTTCCCGACTTCACATTGCGTGGGATATGCGGGCTCAATGACTGACCCTTTGGGGTAATCCAGTCGATAATAGCACCTTTCATTCCTTTGGTGTCGTCCGCACGAGCCCCATTGATACCTTTCTGTATCTGTGAACAAATTCGACGGCAAAAACGCTTGGAGAACTGGATGAGCTCACTAATTCACCTATCTCGACAACCTCCTCCTCGGAGGAGGCCAGAAGCCGTGATTCCAGTCCCGGGACCGCTCTCAGCAACTCCCGAAAGGCCGCAAATTCCTTCCTTTCACTGAAAGGGGATTTTCTAATAAACGTCGAGAAAGCAAAAGGTAAGACGTACTCCACAGTGAGTGACTCTAGTGTGTCACCGCCTCCTTCAGACAACAAGACAATGCCATTGGTGAGTAATGTGGGTACATTGCAGAAAGCGTGTACAGCTCGTCCAAAATGGCGACCGCGATGAACTAGAGGATCTTGAGTTGTCCTAAATTATCATCAGCGAGGGCATTTATAACTTTGTTGGATGAAGGATGTACGGCTTTTTCCTTGGTCCAAGCTCTAGCGCACTGGGATAAATGCGCTTCTGGCCGGTCGCCGTCCGACTTGAATCGCCCTCGCCGCTATTTGACATCACTAAGGCCTCGAAAGAACGGGAAGGGGAGACGGGCATAAAACTTGGGAATCAACATCGGTTTTATATGCGACGGGTCAGGGGAGAGGGGTTATTCGGGAAGTGGGTCAAATCAATATCACTCATGGGGGGGAGGGGGGGCGCTACCGTCCGGCCCAGACGACAGGACCAGAATGTCTGTCCGGCTCACTCAAACATACTGCTACTGCGTTACGTGATGCAATGAACCGAGGCTGGCATGGCGTATACCGTCACAAGAAACTGACAGCTTGAGAATGCTTCAGAGTTCCCGTCCATCCTCGAACCTGAAAGTAAGAACCCACGAACTGCATTTCAGCATTGCACGAAGGATTAAATGTAGCAGGAACGAGCTGTCGCAGAACGCCTATACCAGAAAAACGCTAATTCAAGGATCAGGGGACACGGACACCCTGCTCAACTCCAGGAACGGAAAACAAGAACGGTACATACCACGGTGTTCCGGTGAAGAATCAAGTACTGAGTATCCGACCGATAGCGTGGTACATGTTTGCAAAACGCTCACTTCATTTTTTATTCACAGACCAAATCATCGAACGGATGGACAGCACAAGCAGCTTCAACGACATTCCATACAGACGTTAACCGGCAAAGCGGCTGGCAAGAGGACTTACTATAGGACCCGCTAATCCCAAGCTTCTCATGCATGCGTGATGATGGACAGACCACTCCGGTTGCAAACGTATACATGAAGGTAACGTGGAAGGTCATAACAAACGTGGCTTGGAAGGCATGGTGACTGAAATGACTTAGCAAGGACCCGGGGTGACATTACTCACCAGAAACGCGCACACTAAAGCCTTCCATAATTTATGCAACCTCATTCACTTCTCCCCCAACTACCATCCAGTGCTTTTGGAGAGCGCTCGAGAGGACCTCGAGAAATTTGTAATACTCTTCCTGGCCAATGACAGCAATAACGTCGCTCGCGGAATCCTCATACTCGTCTTGTGTCTCTTCCGCAGAATGGACAGCACGATTCCTCTTGATCACGGCTTTAGTCCAACGCCTCAGAATCTCGGCGTAAGACAGCGGTCGTCCGTGTGAGGGCAGCTTCCAGTGTATGAACGGCGGGAATGTCAATACCGACAAGTAGACGCTGGGAGGGGGGGACACGAACCCTCTCATATAAAGCCTCGCGCACCCGATGATCATAAATCATGATGCCTGTCCGAGGGGCGACCACTTCGAGGCCCCTTAACGGTGTTAGATGTTCATTACGTCGGAGAATATGTGATGCTTACATCGTTTGATGAACAGATGTATGAGACGAGTGGCACGGGGTGAGCAGCTGAGAAGTAGCGCGGGCATGGGACGAGTTCAGCATGTTCCTACAGAGTTGTCGGGCAGAAACGGAAGTGACTTGTACAGCCACCCAACGCTGTAGGCCGTGGTCTCACATGGCTGATTGAACTGCATGTACGTTATCAGCCATGAAATGGCCGACCGAGCATGAATGCACTCCTTGTTGTTGGGCAATCTCACAGGATCCCGAATAACACGGAGCACTAGAATCTCGAGTGCATTCAATGACACAACATTGGGCCATAAAGCCACTGACAGAGAGGGGGAAAGAGGAATACAACAGTCAGCGAAGTACGCAATAACTACCACCACAACAGTAACAAAAATAATAGTCCGTCCTCTTTGCTAAGGCAGAATATCAGTTTTCATCAAGCCTGACCAACTCTGATGAACATGAGCATAACAACTAGATGTTGGATTATTCAAGGAAAACTTACTCCTTTCTGAATCCGCTGTGACCCCGAATTTCGGCCGAAGCACTTGAGGAACATTCCCTGAGGGCTCCCAATAGATTCTCAAGAAATTTGTTGTATACGTCCTGGCCTACAACAGCAATGATGTCACTTGCATGATCCTCGTATTCTTCCTGAGCTTCCTCCATAGAGTGGACAGCACGTTGTCTCTTGATCACTGCTTTGGCCCAACACCTCAAGATTTCAGCATAAGACAACGGTCGTCCACGCGAGGGCAGCTGTCAGAACGAGGTGAATATCAGGACCAACATTAGCAGGTAGAAAGGTGATAGCGAGACGAACCTTCTCATATAAACTTTCACGCACGCGGGGGTCCAAAAGAGTGAATTCATTGGTGACTTGGGCTGAATGTTGGAACGAGAGCTCAGGCGCGGTCGGTATAGGAGACATAGGTGCCACTGCGGATTGATTCATGTCGAACATCTGTTTAGTAGAAAACCGGGAGTGCCATTTCTATTATATAAACGAAGCTGAGTTTTAATTTACTGCCAAACGATGCGCCGACACTCTGACAGTCACCCTCTGTCAGAGCAGCACTGCGGTGTGAAACCGGCCCGAGGCAGCGAGCCGCTGCTATACGTCATGGCCAAACTGCCACACCAATGGGGAACGCGATCATTGTAATCTAATAGCCTGGAGTGCCTCCGAACGATCAGAAAAACGGACGTTTTCCCTTGATCTTCAAGTTCACCAGTTCACTAGGTCTACCATGTCCGAACATAGTGTACATTAATTTTCCTGTCCCAGCCTACTCACTCATCCTTTGCAGATCCACATCAACCCCAACGAGGCAGTCTCCTCTCGAGATGATGAAATTGAGCTTGTCGATGCCATATCCCAGACCGCTATCAAACACAGACCCCACATTCTTAGACTTCAGGTTCCGACCAGCATCCGCAACGTTACGGTGTCCTTTGAGCCAAAGTCCCAAGGCCCTGTGGTATGTGGTTGATTTGGCTTAAGGCTGTGAAGTTCGCTCACACTCACATCCCAGACTATAGAACTTTCCTTGACTGCAACATTACCGGAGTTTATGGTCATCACTGATCCTTCTCGCACTACCAGTGCTTACACTCATCTTGCCACTAATTCTCCGAACGTTACCGACGGTGAGGTCAAACTCGAGTCTGCGGATGCCAATCTATCTGCCTCCACGGTAAGTTGACTCGTATTCAATGTCTTCACTAATGCGTTGCATAGGGCCCATTACACATGGACAGTGAGCCATTGCCTGCAGGACTGATTTCAGCTCCCTTCAGTATTGATCACCGTGTGTCCTCGGCACCTGCTGCTGGCTGTACTGTGGACAGCGCTTCCACTGGTGACAACTGCATTGAGTCAGCAAATGTGCAGCCTGTCTTGCCTTGTGTCCTTGCGGTCAATGATAATGCAATAGACCTTGAAAGTGTGGAAGGGACACCTAGGCCTGTTGAAGTGAGTTCTGACGACCCATTCCTCGTTTCACTTATGACATGTTTTTAGAAAATTGCTTCAGAGTTACTTCCTTCCCCTCCGCCCGCTCGTTCCCCTCACTGGTCCCCCAAGCGTAGTTTCACACCCGACAGCTTTGCTGCATCCGAGGAATTTGATATTGTCAACACGCAGCTTCTCCGTGTATGTTTTTTTTTTCTTCTTTCTTTTGCTTTGTGATATGTACTCGTGGTACCACTTAGGAAAGATGGGCCCAGATCCGGGAGGATCTTGTTGCAGGGCAGGAATGTCGCAGACCAATCTTCTCTGAAGTTACAACCCCCACTCCCCCCCGTAAACGCTATCGCAAGTAGTAATTTCATCTGTTTTGAACTTGCAATGTAGAAATTTGCCTTAGCATAGTGGTCCTAGCACGTGATGATATTTACCGACTCCTGCGTCTCCCTGGTTTTGTCGGTCTCGATTCTGTTTCGGCAATCACTCCGGGAAACAAGCTTTTCATCACATCCACAGAAATTTAGATTATTAGCCGCAGTACTAGTACTACATCCCAAGGCGCTGCATCTCACTAACTAACGCACGTGAAATCCGTAGTGGAACCGAGGAATCCAGGATCCAGTGGGACGTTCATAAATTAGTGTGTGAAACACAATTTCTATGTACTAGTGGAAAAAGGTGGATGCTCTCTCAAGCGAGCACGTTCCGAGGGACGGAACTTAAATCCCTCCTGAAAAATTGAGGCTGCAGTAAAAACCCTCGAAATACCTTTGCATCAGCGTCCAGCAGCAAACACTGTAGTGGCAGGGTAGGGAATGTGCGGCATCGAGAGCCGGAACAATGCACAGCTAGAAACATGCCGAATAAAGTAGAGACGAAGATAGCTACACACGTACCAGCCTACACGCCCACTTACCTGTCGTAACACCCAAGCATGAGAGTGAATTTCACGAACAATGAGTCGAACAGGCGGGCCCTGGGGTAGCTCTTGCAGTAGGGGAAAGAGGGTCAGTAAACTGGTGATGCATGGTTGCACTCGAGCCCACTTGGAAGGGTCGGAAGATCTGATGAAATTCGCAGCATCGTAACGTGGCTTGCCTCTAATGCGTCAAGTTTCTGCACTGGAACTAAGTGAGTGGATCCTACAGCGCTGATACTTACGTCTGGTTTGGTAGTGTTGTCGCCGACAGTGTATATTGCGTACAGTAGGTATACTGTGCTGTCCGTGGTGTCTCGGAAATGGAGGAAGTCGCACGATGTCGTACAGTAAAAGTAGGTGACATAGGGCTAGTCGCCAGTTTTGGAGCCCGTTAAGAAATGAAATGCGCCGATCATGATACAGGAGTGAGACACCTACGAGAAAGGGTGAAAGTCTAATGGGTTTGATGGGTGGGTAACTTCACGTAGCGAAACGTGCATATCACGGTTATAACCCAGCCTGTCCATCATTACGGTTTTTACTACGCTCAAGTAAGTATACTTTCCTGGCGATGGGCAGGGAACACGGGGATAAACTTACCTGGAATGGTGGCCATGTATGTCAAGTTGTCCGCATTCCGACAACCACAGAAACGTTCACCAGTGTCATTGATAGTAGAAAACAATCTTGATGGTCGGACCGCTCCGTGCGAGTGCGTAAAAACTGGACGCAATCATGGCCGACGTGCGCAGTAATATGCATGTGGTAGCGGGAAAACACCACACCAAGAAAAACATACCTGAGGTCATCCGATGCAAGGCCCCAAAGGGAGTGAACCCAGAATTTCACAGGGGGGACGTCATGAGGAACTGCAAACGACGTGCAAGAAAAGGACAGACAAACAGCCACAAATGAATTCAGGTGATACGGAGAATACATTGGTAATGGTAATGGTAATACGAGTGGAATTCAAGATTAGTAGTTTCGAATGATGAACCTACGAGTCTAAGTAGATGATTCCCGCCGTTCACGCATTGCAACGAGTAGCCCATATAGCTGAAGGGGGTTCATCAACCGCCCTAACTCGGTTCTCACCATATTCTCCTGCATGTCGACCGGCCAAGAGAAGAAAGCGTTCAGCCCATTATTATCGATGATCCCCATGTTAATGAAGTGATTATGGAAATCTGCGAGACTGGGTCTCGCTGACGACAAGAAGTCGAGGATAGGGTCGCTGGGCGGCGGCGCAATCGCGTGAGGAGAAGGGGCCGGAGGTGGGCTTGGAGGTCTAACGTCGGTTTCGCCTTCTGTGTTGCTTTCCGAATCCGAAATCTGGATCACGAAGCTCTTGGGGACCTTTTTGATAACTACCGAAACGCGGTTCTTCTGCGGGTACACCGACTTAGTCGCCTCAATCTCCTCATCGTGTTGATGTTTCGTTGGTTTCTTTGGCCGGTTAATGCTTGTCATCAGTACCACAAAAATCACCCACCTTAGTGTAAGCCTTGACTGAGGCTTTGAGATTCCGTTTGAACGGGGCATGGCCAGTTTTATTTGCCTGTGGAAAGAAATTGGCTGCGACGTAGTGGGAATGGAACTCATGTTTTGGCGCACCTTCCTGCAGTTCTTGAGATAGATCGCTTTTCGTACCCTGTTTGACAGGTATATTTCTAGATAGGCCATCACTGGCCACGAGTCCGCATATCTCTTGGAAAAATCTGGCTGGTGCTGGTGGACCTAGTGCGCGTCAAGTGTGGTGGAAAAGGTTATACGGATACCTCACCATCTGCTTGAATCGCTGAAGATCATCTGGGTCTTGCTCTTCTAGTCTCAATCCACAGTTGAGATGCTTCATTGCTGCTGATCTGATCAAGGACTGATGATCCATGCCATCAGGGCAATGAGCGACTAGTCAGGCAAGCGCAGGTTGGAATACTCACCACAAATTTTGTGAATTGTGTACATGTCATGTACATTTCTGCACGCAGCAAGCTCGCCCTGGGCATTTCATAATTAGGCATAGATGAAGCAGTCACTGTGGAAATGAGATTCTGTCACTACGATAATTAGATCCGGGAAGATGGTCTGCTAGCCGTATTCCCGTACCAAAACCGACGGTCAGATATATTTGAGCACTTTTCTGTACCAAATCTGGACTCTGAAATCCTCGCAAGTCTTGGGAAATTTCTCGACGTACAGAACCGGGACGCGTCACGTGTCCGTACCTAATCTGTAGTCTAGATGGTTCGACGTACCATCCATCCGTACCATACGGATTTTTCACCTGCCCATATACTGACTGACCCTCCAGACCCACAGATAGGCTACTTTCTCGACGTCGAGACGGGTGTTTTTCCCGCTGCCTGTACATCACGATGCGTTCCGGACAGATTGCAGACACTTCGCGAGAATTTCTCCAAGAAGTCCCGATCTCGTCCCAGCTGCCTTCAACACACCCCAGCACATATCGTGTCTCTTTCATGGCACAACCCATCTGGCGTTGCAGTAAGTAATCTAGAGTCATTTATATTATCTCAGGTTGCTGAAATAACAACCCCTTTCCCTCGGGCTCAAGACAGTGCATATATGCATCCCCAGCATTACCCAACATGACATGGACGTTCAGACTGGTTGACAAGGTGCATGCTATCCAATTGATTATGTACATGCTGATTGTTCGCTGTAGGTTGACACGCAGCTGCTGTGCATATTCATCACGGAGTTGGGGACTGAAAAAGGTGAGATCCCCTCGCGTTCCAGACAGACACTAACCCACCCAAAACCGTCCCCCCCACTCTCTCACATACTACGGGAGGTTTCTGGCCTGCTCACCGTAGCCAGACCCGATACCTTCAATTCTTCGAAACTCATGTTCGCGAACGCATTATGGGTGCACTTGGGCAGCATGCATATATATTACTGTGCATGTCAGCCACGATTGCGTTCGGTTTTTTCGCACTCGCACGGGGTGGACACTTCAACATGGGTTTCTGCTGTCAATGACGCGGCTGATTCTGGTTCGAACACGAGTGCAACATGCGGAATAAGTACGTGTCCTAGCGTCCGTGGCTGTGGTTGGTAATAACAACGGTTTACGGAGGGTACCACATGTTCATGTCGTCCGTTGGGAAGGCTTCTCATGTCGAGAAGCGGATGGGGTCGGGTGCGTACGGCGTGGTTGTGTACGTGAGACGTGTTCCGTGACCAATGAAGGTACTTACCGTGCCCCATATTTGCAACGGACCAGATGTCGGGTGAGAGGGCTATCAAGTTGGTGACACGGGTATTCGAAAAGCTTCAACTCGCGAAGAGGACCCTCCGGGAGATCACCATTCCCAGACATTTTTCCAATCATGAAAACATTATTGGGTTGATCGATGTGGACACCGTTTACCCTAACTTTCAAGAGATGTTCGTACTTTTCCTCTGGATTGTATCTGAAATGCTCACTTACATGGCAGATATATTTTCATGGAGGTGAGCTACTGACATCTGCGTTGTGGAGAGGCTCGGCTGATATTAAGCGCTGCGGCTTATGGAAGGTTCGCTCTTTCTTTCCTGTGCTCGGGTTCTATTTCACCAGGATCCCACAGCGGATTTGCACCAGATAATCAAGTCTGGTCACTCTTACCAATGAGCACGTTCAATACTTTCTTTATCGAATCCTTCGAGGATGAAGTACGTGCGCTCCGATTTTGTCATTCACCGAGATCTCGAACCTGGAAGCTTATTGGTGAACTCAGACTGCGAACTGGAGGTTTGGCTTTGGTTTGAGCCGAGGATTTGATTCCACGCCAGACGAGCATATCAGCAACTAGCTCACTGAATACATTGCTACTCGGTGGTATAGTGCACCAGAAATTGTGTTGTCGTTCAGGTGAAGCAAGGTAATCCCAACGCAACAACTTGTAGGACTACGAAGGCGGATACCGTTGGCATGGGACAAGACTGTATTAGCTGACTACGCCACAAGGTTGGCTCGGGTGTAGACTTTCAGTAAGGAGAGGTCAGTCGTGCAACGAAGATGGCCCGACAGATGCAGTGCGTAAAGTGGTTTGGAGACAGAAGGAATACGTGCCTGTGATTGTTGATTAAACATTCCATCTGGTCTCTGAGCTTGAGGACATAATCCAGGGCCCCGACGCCGTCGCATATTGACGGAAGATGCAGTAGACCTCGATTTTGGCGGACATGACGACAGCGAGGGGGTCGTAGGGAGCGTAATCCCTGACCTGATGGAAGAGGTGAGGATGAGGGTAAGAGGAGGGTGAATGGATAGAGGTGCCACGCACCTCGTAGTAATCCCCGTGGTCGCAGACGATGTCGACCGTCTCTGTCTCGAACATGCACCGATGGAGAATTCTGCACGAACTTTCTTCTCGTATTCTCGTTCTGACTCGCCTGTATGACGTGGTCTGAACTGTTTGACTGCATACACGGCCACGGATGAGACACATGGTTCAGCGTGCACCTGGGCCCAAGACACGTTCCCACTTGCCATACTTTTTGGACAGATGGGCACGGAGTAGCAGTGGAGAGGAAAGGGACAGACGGGGATCGGGAGGTAGTCTCGCTGACGTCGGGGGTTAGTAGGCGGAGAGTGAAAGTGATGGAGCTTGGACGAGGCAGATGAGTTGGGAGGAGGGTGTTTCTTGCATTGGCATTTGTCCTTCTCGTTTTCTCTTCGACGAGCTTTGGGTGTCAATCCGAAGAAGTCCCTGTCTCGTTTGTGGGGTAGGGTGGGAAGACGGGTGGAGTGATGGGCAGTTGGTGCACATGGGCCAGTGCGGTGGCAGCGAAGAAGAGGACGACGTGCACAATAGCAGAGGTGTCGAAGGCAAGACCCCTGACAATTTGAGGGTCGAAATCCGAGAGGGAAGGACCGTTGGCTGCACCGACTCTGATGGTTCAGACCCCGGGTAAGAGAGTAGGATGGAAGAAGAGCAAGGTCCGAGGACGGGTGATGGATTTGAAGTGGGTGCGGCGGGCTTCGCTGGATTAGAGGGAAAGCATCTACATTGGCAATCGGGTCTCTGGCAGAGTGAGGGGAAGTGGATGAGGGTAAAAGTATACCTGGACCGACTGTACAAGGGCACTAGAATCAGATATTGGAGCAGATAGCGAGTTGACTAATAGTCAAACGACATAAGTGGTGCTTTAGCGGATGGGGTGAAATTTCAGCGCGCACGGCGATGAATGCAAAGTGTGTCAACACGGGCGACAGATGTCCACCAACGTGATTGCAGAATCACGCCAGCATGGGCAGCAGGTGTCCGCCAACATGACAGACTTGATTCATACACACCAACAGCAGAGACCAAAGTCAGCACGGGCGACAAGAGTCCACCAACGTGACGGACTATGATCAACACGGCAATGGCAACCAATGGACAAAGGATGAAGCGGGGAAGAAAATTTGAGAGAGAGAGCAATACGTGGCCCAAAACCCACGGTCACGTGATCTTATGCTCACATACGCGTCGCGTCGCATCGTGATTTTTAGTTTCAGAAGTATGGCCCGGACAAAACAGACTGCCAGGAAGTGCGCGTCGGGTCGTGCTAAGCCTGTGCAACTTGCAGGTAACAAGAGACCTCGGACATCTTCGATCACAAGCCTCACACCGACCTCACTGAGTCCTCTGTCCTCCTGCCCACCCTCCCCGGAACTTCGGCCGCCAACGATTTCCAGGGAATCAAATAGGGTACGTTATGATCTCTTACGGTTCTTCGAGCCAACCTGTCACGTGGCCCCGCAGTTCTGTTATCTTTGCCACGATGGCGGACGTGCCATGGCGTGTTCTAACAGCGGGTGTCCCCGCGTTGTGTGCGATGTCTGCATCGACATTCCGGAGTCCATCTCAGACAACATAAGTTCGTCGGAAATTTCTTTCAAGTGCCCTGCATGCCATGAGAAGGAGGAGCGTGCAGCCCGCTCACAACCCATGCCATACTTCGTATGTCTACTCTCATATTCTAAGCTGGCGCTAATGTTCTTGCAGGCATTTACACGGACTGTGCAGGGGAATTCAATTCTCGCGTGCAACGAGCCAACATTTATCAGTGGCGTGTGCGAAAGAGCTTCCAAGTCTCAGGTATGTGGGGGACCTATCCTCATCGTTCACTTCATTTTCACGGGGTTGAATGCGAGGGGGAGTGTCCCCCGTGTCCTCAACACGGCGTTGGAGGAGTACCACTCGGAACAAACATTACGCTACCTGGAGGTTTTCTTCGACTTTGGTACACATCGTAAACTTCGTCGTTGGCTGACCGAAGCCGAGAGCTTGGCAGCTACTATTGGCGCGGATATCTTTCAGCAGAAGATCTTTTTTGTCTCTGTACACAGTGAAGTCACACGTGGTGATTTGTTCGCAGGGAAGGACGAACAAGGGAGTGATGTGGCGGTATCGCCAAAGGAGGTGAGCGCATTATATTCGCCTGTTCGTCGACTGAGTCTCATTCATTCAGTTCATGAATTACTTGTTTTCTGGAGGCCTCCAGCCCCTTATCTGTGGAGCTACTGTTTTTATGTTGTCATGTGGCCCACTTGTCGCATTCCCGGAATCCATATCTAGCTTGAAGGAAGCATTACTCGAGTACGCAATATTTTTTATGCGGTGGTGATGACCCGTCTGTGACTTACCAAATAGGCTGAGACCTGCGTATACAATCGCTTTTGGTGCGAAGCGTTTTATCAGTGCGGTTATCAAGTCCTTCATAATTGCATTCGGCGTTCGAGTCGTCATTCAAGGTCACGATTTTGGAGAGGTTTTCAAAGACCTGCTGGATGTTTCTGTCGAACTCCCCATGCATACCGATGCGTATATATTCCAAGTGAAAGGACAAACTACCTCCGGCGACTCCAATAATGCTCTCCGTGTATGTGGTACCCGCTATTCGTGGTTCCATTCCCATCGCCGTCCGTGGGGGACTCCGCTCCCAATGAGCTGTCCAAAGTGCAGCTCTATCCGCTCGTGGTCACCGTCGAAGTCAAGTGAAGATCAATCTGGCGCGCCTGGGCGCATCAGCACGTGTCGGTCTCCGGCATGTGGATTTAAATATTTCTCGTATCAACCTCAAGCTCCCTACGAGATCATCAAAACTAGAGTCAAGGATAAAGAGGCGAAGGGGTGGATTAAGCAGACGGGAGTATAGAAAGGTCTGGTTTGATTGATTTGCATCATCCGATGTTACCGCTGCATATGACCCCATCCCATCACTCGCTGCTAAGTCATCTCACCTTTGTTATGCCGTGTCGAAGGTCGCGAAATAGAACGTTATTGCCAGTTGTACGAGCACGGTAGTAATTGAATTGGTTTTCCAGCCTGCCGCATCCCCAACGACCTTTAAAGGACGAGATCGCTCTGCCGACCTGAATCGAGGCGAGCTCTCAAAACTCTACCGCCGCATCTTTCCCTCCTTGCCACTTTTACTGCAGTACACAGAAGGGCGGAAATGGTCGCGACGGTGCGTAGTTAGTATTTTTGCGCTTCATCTACTGGCCCCCACTATCGCCTCACCAACCCAAGCTTCCGCAACGACGCCTGCAAATCTGTGTGCGGGTTCGTATATTAACCTTACCATCGCAACCCTCTCGGCCCTCGTCGCTCTGTAGCATGTAGTCCACACGAATGTAATAACGGTAGGTTGTTTCGCATTTCAATCATCACCCTGTTGCCTCATCATCCGCGCATCGTCACTTCGTAGGCCAGAGGCCCGGTAACGATGCCCATACATTTATGTGCGAAGTTCTTTCATTTTGACGTACGGTAAGTGTGCCCACTTTAGCACCACCCAACCCGATCTTCACATAATGATCTCGTTCCACGTTTCTCTTTATTGACCTCTCAATTTGCATTCCAGGACGCGTAAGCAGTCCTGGTCTGGGTGAAGATTTGATGTCAACCTCCCGTGACAGGCCCAGCGGTCCGTCTCGGGTTGGAGCTGCGCCGCCTCGATTTGGTAACGTTAGTCATGAAGATGGCGCTGTAAAATCGATGGCGTGCTCTATACCTTTGCTGTGAGTTGTCCTTCTTGTGATCGTCTTACACACCGTACAGAAATTTCATGGCAGAATCAGCAAGTGGTGAGTGTTCCTCACAGCCCACCAAGCGTGGTAAGGCATTAGATCCCGGAGGGGATGTGCTGAATACAAGATCTGTGTATAGGCTCGTTTTAGGCGTCCCTGCAGGTGGGGATACGTCTCCGAGAAAGATGCGCAACCGAAAGCTATGCCACTACGGATACCGTAACACAGCCAAGAAGGACAACAACAACGACCCCTATCCATACTCCCACATTCAATCAGTGTTCATTCTTCGTCGCGGGACGTCGAAAATTGACGTCGTCGTTTCCAAAACGTCCATCGCTATTCCACCAATCTTCCAGTACCACAGTGCGGTTCTCTTTAACTTCTTAACCGCGGACGCCGTCTTCTGCGCTTATCCCGAATTAATGTTACGAAGAGAATTGCTAGCCAACCCCTTCGCTGTTTACGGACAAGCTCTCAAACGCTCCACCTTGCAGGCTCTGCTCAAATATCACCATCGGGGAATAAAATATGTATCGTGTGGGCAGCTACACCAAAACAATCCCTGCTGGCAAGCCTCCCTTCGCAGCGTGGACGATTCCATCTCTCTATGGTTCAAATGTTCCCCCCCTAATTCTGACCTTTCCATCAAAAATACGTCTGTCCCAACCGTAAAGTGGCGCCTAGGAGGTTCTATTTGTGACGGAACGCCTCCTTACGTCTCGCCGCATTCATTCGTATACAATCCGTGCAGGTCAGTCAGCACCAAAGCACCTCGTCTACGCTTACAATTAACGCACCCACAGTTAATAAATAAAAAACTAACATCTCCTTTAACTGCAGAAACGAGCTTTTTTATACATCGCTGTCCGAGAGAAGTATGATCAAGTTATTCAGAGTAGTATATGCCCTCAAATGAATCGTAACATTTCTGAGCTCCTCGCGTCCTGGGCTGCCCGGAGGGCCTGTGTATGTCAATGTAAGTATTTTCCGGAATAAACTGACACAGTTTTTACGCGCATTATACATTTGTTAACTCCACCCTGCGTGATCACACACTTACCGTTCGTATACTTCCACACTGAAGCCTGTAATCAGTCGTATGGGGAATTGTGTAGCTACACGCACTTTGACCCATCAGGGAAAAGCCCACCGAGGATACGTATAGAATATCTACACAACGTACAAGTATGTGATACTTCTGATCGCAGAATGACATGGCCAATAGGATAATGAGTGTATTAGCTAACACGTCCTCATGGTCGTGACACCGTGGGAGTGATACTTAACTGATTCGGAAGATAAAGAAGTGGGTCTGTCAGTTCCTCAATGTCGCGGTTCGCTGACATTATGCTCGTGCAGGTTGTCCTGCGTCGACACGATCAAAATACGAGGTCATGATCCCGTCACTGAGACCGCTATGCATCCATTGCATATGGTACACCGGTTGTCGCCCTCAAATTTATGTATGGCATCCGTTTCTTCACCGTAAGTGTGCCCTAACTCCTTGAACCAATATAATGAGAGGAGAGAGTTATTCACGGAGTCGCCACGGTATAAAACACAGTAAGTACATCGTTTCTAACGCAAACCACACCGTTTCTCATTCCATGGAGTCCGATGATTACTTTCTAGCTTTTCACCCGTCTGACACCGATGTTGGCGACCTGTACGCATCCACGCCTTCGGTTCTGCATTCTACGCCCATGAATGCTTCTACGATGGCGGAGATATTTGAAGAAATAGTTGGCAATCTACCTTCAATGCTCAACACGCTACAAGAACTCAACATCCCCCCAACTGAATCCGTTCCTGCGGTGGACGATGCTTCGCCGACAGTCAGTGCCAGCGATCCTGACCCAGAAGCGGGAGTAGATGCCATTGCCTTGCAGTTTGCAAGCAATCATCCCAGTAAGTCATTTTGTCCGGGCCCGCCGCGTGCATTCCTCTAAGGCCTTGTTGCAGCCCCGCTGGCTGTATTATTTGGAGAGTTCGGTGTTCATGGTTGGGTCTCACTGTGCAATAGGCTGGTATTGAAGTATAGCGCTCGCATCGGGATTGAGTCATTACGAGCCTTTCGTCAGAGGCGACCGGAAGACATCATCGAATTCATTCAGTCAGAATACGAAGAGATGGTGCGCCAAGGTGGAATTATATTCGAAGATGGTAAGTTTCTATTTAGCGGATTTCTCTGCCAGCAGTATGCTAATGCATACACCAGAGGAGATTCAGATCGATGGAAATTCGGTGCGAACCCGCATCAATGTTCCAGGATTCCTCCGAATACTCGTTCAAATGGTATGTGACCGTTTTCCCGGGCCTGCAGCTATGCTAAAGTGAGAACTAGGTCTCAGAAGATGTACCCCGTGTCGTATACGCTGCTTGGCTGGAAGCAGCTAAGAATATTACGACGATCATCCTCCAACAGTACGATGCCGACGAACGAACTAGCCGCGCACGTATGCATTGCAGCCATGGCACACACCATGGAATATACTCGTACAATTTCTTTCATGACTTTGGCGCATCCCCTGATGCAACGGTATGTTTCTTCATCTGGTTTCAATCAAATCCTCAACGCGATTTTTTGACTAGGCGGTCTTATTCAGCGGTACACAAGCACGGCGAGTGATGGCGTTGGCTCTTCGGAATACCGCACCCTTGGTTGGTGGGACCGTCGGCCCGCCCGCTCTGAACACCCTCTTCGGAATATTCGATTGTATTCGTGGTGACGATGGTAACTTACGCTTTCGCCTTCTTCAATCATCCCCGCTCCACACAACAAACCTCGTACGTCCATGGTAAGTTATATAACTTCGTTTGTGACGTTCTGGGACCTGACCGTATCTCGATTGGAGGTACTTCTTGTAATGGACATGCTTTACATTCGCAATCGTCACTTTCCTACCCTATCCGAACGCAGGTTGGTCGAGCTGAAGGACATTTATGACTCAAATAAGTTGACTTTTCGTGACGTTGTTGCATGCTCACAAGTCGACGTCCCGATGGCCATGCAAAAGTTATTTTGTCACAACCTGTTGAATATTCTCCCTTCATCCACCTTTTGATGTCCTCAGGTGTCTTTGTGTACCTTGTGTACTCCGCTGTTTGCTTAGTCATGTGTCTGTCACGTGCTCTATAGTCGTACTGTGTGTTACACTCCGGTGATCTAAACAGATGTACTGTTTACGCCCGACACAATCTCAGAGTTCTTTTTTTTTTAAAAACTGCAGTGGAAATCTAAAAAAAAAGGATCTTGACAATCGGAAGCAGTGCTTGATGTTCATTTTTTTCGTAAGTTCAAAGTTGCCGACTCTCACCTGAAGAATTCGCAAATTCCAAGTGTAAGTCCACCCTCCCATCTGCATTACGTGCTAAGCCTCGTTGTATCGTGGCACGACAAATGAGCAGTTTGGACAACCAGATCCGGGCGCAATCGGGATAAGTGGACCTGCCTTGCCTGCAAGGACGACAAGTACTGTGACCGTATACTGTAGTGAGTATTGTGTTCTACGTTGAGTTACGTGTCAATTACTCGAACTTAAAGTCCGCGACTAGTAACTAGTAAATCATCAACTTACTACTGCGCTCGCAGTGAATAATGGAACGTTTGTGAGTCCCGTCTGACTCGACTGGTTTTCGGGTACTAAGCTTCTTCTCGGCTTAGTGCTCCTGTGTTATCGCTGCAGGGATTTGATGGAAGATGTGCCGGCTACTAGTGTGCTGCTGACGATTTTCAGTCCTTGCAATACCGACAATGCGTTACTGATCCTTCGCAACGCCCTGCTGACTTCCGGGGGCTTCTGTATGTGTTATTGTGGGTGAGTAATGATTACCCGTAAATGAAAATTCTGCAGATGTCAAGCCAACCCAGTACGGAATTTCGGAAATGAGCAGGTGCTCCGCGCAGCCATCAAGAGGGAATGTAGTGCAATTCGAAGCAAATTCCGCACATTGGTGAGGACGCAGTACCAGCTAACTTGGCACGTGCATTGATTATCTACACGGTTGCTCGAAAGTACCAGGCCAGCGGATGGTAAGCCATGTATGATGCTGGAAGAACTTACATGGACCATACTCAGTAAGTACAAGAGAGGCGGGGTGGGCTCAGGTTCAAAAGCACAGCTTGGGCAGAATCTCGAAAGGCCGAATCTGAGTCCGACGAGCGTCACAGACCGCGCATAGTAAGTACCGCCCGTCTGCGCCAGCAAAATGCACTTATGCGCACTCTGGTCTCGTTAGGCGATTACGCGTCCGCTCACATGGTTGATGGTCAAGCAACCCTCCCAGAGGGTTCGCAACCTACAAGTTTTTGTTACCCAGAGACCGCATTGCTACTCCATAACCCCGGGGTCACTCTCTTTTCTCCTCCATCCTCCAGGGGACGAGTCTCTGCCATCTCTTTTTCCCAATGTACAGCATCTGACATTCCGTTGTCAAGGCGTCCTTTCATTGGAGGTGGTTCGCTGGCAAGATAACGTATTGATTCTACTTTGTATATTGATTCGTCCGCGACTGTCTCTGCTCTAGTTACATCTCGACAGATGGTTCTATGCGTTGCTGAATGCGTCGGGCATTCTAGCGTCGTGCTCCAATCTCCATACCCCATCGAGACACAGGAGAGCGCTCGTGTGTCCGTCATACCGACTATCTCTAGCCTTCAATCACTGGAGACGGTAAGGATATATGGTGTTTCTTGGGGCCTTCTAGCATCCCTCGCTCAATTAAAAACGTTACAGCGACTTCTTGTAACCTTTGGTGGCCCACTTGACTCGCCTCTCCCACTGACAAACGAAGGGTTCGCTAGGCTTCGTTATTTGGACACGCACATCACTTCTTTGGAGCTAGCTGTAACGCTTATAATCACAAGGACTATACTCGGTTACTCCTGACTGATATAGAGTAGAGGGCTTAGGGAAAGAGTTAATGCGCAAGAGCACAAATGAACTCGATTGGAGTGTCTACGACAAGAGAGGCGGTATTTATACTAACTAGAGTGTTTGTACCGTGGAACGTCGTAGAACAAACCAAACAAAGAGAGATAAATGCTATTGGCTGCAGCGCTCCACGCTGAGTCAATGCGACTACGCTGACGAAGCAGCTGACTAAGTAAAGCGTCTATGAGCGCGTCTAAGTAACCCTAACCAGAGAGTGGATAAATAAGGAGAAGTACGCTAAGACTACGCTACAACTAGTAGTGAAAAAGTACGGGCCGTTACACTATCCCCTCCTATGGCTCGACTTCCAGGCGAGACCAGATAGGCTGCACAGCAGTCAAAGGGTCGGGTACAGCGGAGAAAAAGAGACCTTCGGTCGAGAGTAAACGAAGTTTCCGGGGGGCACCGGGGTGGAGTTTGTAAAAATCGTCTATTGCCTCCTGGGCGTTCTTAAGAGCAGACCTAGGCTCCCAAGTGCGATCTTCTTCCGGGTATCCCCTCCAATGAACGAGGAACTGAAGATTGCCACGCTTCAAGCGGGAATCAACAACTTTCTCAACTTCAAACTCGACATCTCCTTCATCCGTAACCCGTTGTGGGCCGGGCCGAGTAACCGGTTGCCCATCAAGAGCACCGAGATAAGGTTTCACCCGTGAAACGTTCACTACCGGGTGTATGCGCATCGAGCGCGGCAACTTTAACTTAACGGCGTTGGGTAGAACGTCCGAGACCTCGTACGGGCCTATCCACTTCTCGGTCAATTTTCGGCTCTGCCGATCCTTCAGCGATAAATGGTCGGTAGCCAGCCAAACCTGCGATCCTACGGAGTAAGCAGGGGAAGGGGATCGTCGTTTATCTGCCTGAGTCTTTTGACGAGTCCTAGCTTTTCCCAAACTTTCGCGTACTTCCTGGAACACCTGGAACCAGTCTTTAGCGGTCTCCTCCGCTGCTTCTACCTTAGAAGTTGTCGGCTCGACGCCCATTCGTGGTGTATATGAACGAGTAACTTCAAAGGGGCACTTGCCAGTAGAAGAAGACTTGGAGTTGTTGTACGCGAACTGAGCTAGGGGAAGCCAATCCTCCCATCGTTCCTGCTGATGGTTTGCATACATCCGTAAATACTGCTGAATTTCGCGGTTCAACCGCTCTGTTTGACCATCCGTCTGTGGATGAAACGCCGTCGAGAGCTTCTGCTCGACACCCAACATTTTAAATAACTCCTTCGAGAACTGAGATGCGAACTGCGGTCCGCGGTCCGAGACGAGAGACTGCGGAAGGCCGTGATGCTTCCAGACGTGAGTTAAATAAAGCCGAGCCGTACTAGCGGCAGTTTCCTTTTCAGTGCAGGGGATGAACTCTGCTTCCTTAGAGAACCGATCAACGACAACTAAGACATAAGATTTTCCAGAGGAGCTCCTGACTCCTATATCCATAAAGTCGGTCGTAAGATCCTTCCAAGGCCCATCGGGGACGGGTAAAGACTTGAGTTCGCCTGCCGGCGGCTTGTTACTAGGCTTGCTAGCTTGACACGTCTGACAGTGCTTTACGTACTCCTCGACATCGGGGTTCAAGGTGGACCATGTGAACCAGCGTGCGATCAACTCCTGAGTTCCTTTTACGCCTCGATGACCCGCTAGGGGCGAATCGTGAAGAGCAGCGAGTACCTTCCGTCTAAGTGCCTCAGGCACGAAAACTTTATCTCCGTCGTACAGCAAACCGTCGCGTCGGTCGAGCGTTCCAGCGTCAACCTCAGCCGTTACACTGCGCAGTTCTTCTATGAAGGGGTTTTCTAAGCGCACAGCGCGCACCTGCTCGGGTTTAATAAATAACGACTCCTCAGATTTAGCGTTCTCGCGATTTTCTACTAAGTCTTCGCGACGAGAGAGAGCATCCGGTCGTCCCATCGAAACACCTGGTTTGTGGACGATAACACAGTTGAAACGACTAAAATACTGCGCCCAACGCGCCTGGCATGGTTGAAGCTTTTGTGACGTCATGAACCACTTAAGGTTGTGGTGATCCGTCCAAATCTCAAACTGGTACGGGGTAGCCTCGAGGTAGTGACGCCATTGCTCTAGAGCGCGAATGATGGCTAGCATCTCCTTGTCGTGAACTGTATAGTTAAGCTCTGCTCCGCTAAGCGAGTGACTCGAATAGGCAACAGGTCTCCAGAGACCATCATCGCATTCCACCGAGAGCACGGCTCCGGTTGCGTAATCCGAGGCATCGGTTTCTAAACGGAACTTCCGATCCTGATCGGGGAACATAAGAATAGGTGCGGTCGTGAAGGCTTCCTTTAACGTATCAAACGCTACTTGGCACTTGTCGGACCAGAGAAACGGAGTGTCCTTTTTAGTTAGGTCATTAAGGGGGCGCGCGACCTGCGCGAAGTCCTTTATGAAACGTCGGTAGAAGTTCGCAAGGCCAAGGAAGCCTCGAACTCCACGAACAGAAGTAGGGACCGGCCAATCGCGCACAGCAGCGACTTTAGCGGGATCCATCTTAACTCCATTCGTGCCAACTATCATACCCAGAAAGTCGACCTCTTTTTGCTTAAATAAACATTTCTCCAGCTTAACGAACAAGTCGTTCTCCTTCAACCTTCTAAGCACCTCTAGCACGATCCTGTCATGCTCCTTTTCATCGTCCGTTTTCGTAAATATCATAAGATCGTCTATATATACTACTAGAACGTCCTCCATATCACCGAAGATGTCGTTCATCATGTTCTGGAATGTGGCGGGGGAATTACAAAGTCCGAAGAACATAACCAGCGGCTCGAAGGCTCCACGGTGACAGACGAAAGCGGCTTTCCACTCGTCACCTTCCTTGATCCGGATGTTGTTATATCCCCACCTAAGGTCCATTTTCGTAAATAATTTACATCCTTTCAACTTGTCAACAAGCTGCGAGATAAGCGGGAGCGGGTACGAGTTCTTGACCGTATGCTCGTTTAAATATCGGTAGTCCTGTACCATACGCTTCTTTCCATCCTTCTTAGGGACGAAGAACACAGGAGAAGTCTGCGGCGATTTACTAGGTCGAATATAACCCTTCTTAAGCTGTCCATCAACGAAGTTACTAACTTCGGTCTGCTCATCAGGGCTGAGAGGGATCAACCTTCCCTTTTTCGGAACAAACGACTCCTTAAGTTCTATCGCGTGGTCCCAAGGTTTCCTAAGCGGCATGCGTTCGGATTCCTGGACAGAGAAGACGCTTAAATAATCATGGTATTCCTTTGGAACCAGTTCCTCAGGGGTTTTATCCTTTTTAGGAGCCTCCTGCCTGTCGGCTCGAAATATATTATGCCAGTCTTCGAGGGCCTGGACCTCCTCCTTTTCGATACGTCTAACGAAGGCCGGCTTCGGCGCGAGTTGCCTGCAACTACGAGGACACCTCTTCATCGAGATTTCACCGGTTTTCCAATTGACATCTGGGTTGTGAGTGGCAAGCCACGTGTGACCCAAAATCATGTCGTGAGATCCCAGATCCGTGACGTCGGCTACTAACTCTTCGAAGTGGTCTCCGAACTGAACTCTAAGCGGTACCTGGTGCGTAATCCTTCCAGCGGAGTTAAGAGTACCATCGACATTAAATACGTCCACAGCGCGTGGGAGAGACAACTTGGGAAGCTTCTTTCGATCAACGAATTTAGCGTCCACGAAAACACCTGTAGCACCGGAATCCAACAAGGCCTGCACAGCGTGTGCGTCACCCTTCCTAGTGCGAATAATGATAGGTACAGCAACGTGATCCTTTAGGTTGAGCGTGCGAACTCGGGATTTCGGCGGTACTGTCGCCTGAGCATCGCTAACCGACTCGGATCCTTCCGAAACGCTATTTTTGGAGATTTTATTGCTTGGAGAATTAAGCGGTGCCAGTTTAACGTCCGGTCCCGAGCCCTTTCGGGACCCTCCAACAGACGGTATAGGTACGAAGTCCGAATCATCATCCATACTATCTACAGAGAGAGGAGAAAACCTATTTACAGTAACTACGTCCGAGAATGAAACCTTTTTTTGTGTTTTTGTATTTTCTATTTTTGTGTTTTCTTTTGTACTATTTTTAGAAGAAGAAACCGAGACCCAGCGAGATGAAAAATTATATGGAAGAAAAGAAACAAGTCCAGTACTAACATTGTCCGAGCCTGCAGGACCCGACTTCACTGCAGCTCCGATTCTTTTAATTTAGAGACGTGAGCAACTATCTGCTCAAACGTCATACCGTCCATGGCGGCCAGCCGCGGGTCAACTCCTTCAGAGCGCACCTGACGCCCTTTGCCTTTGTTCCCGGCCTGCGGGCAGTGCGGACGAATATGGCCCTTCTGGCCGCAAGCGTAGCACTGGTAGTTCGAAAAGTCCTTTTTAGGACGGCTCCCAGAACCGCCCTGCGCAGCCCCAATATCCATGGGTGCGCCTTGCCCTGAAGTTATCCCGGGCGGGGGTCTTGAGAAACCTTGTCCCCATCGAGAGGACGCGCCGCCAGTCTTTAACCTAACTGCCTCCAGGGCAGCTCCGAGGCACCTGACCTCGACGTCGTACTCAGCCCAGGTAGCCTTTCGGCGTCCCTGAACGAAAACTTGCTGAAGGATTTCGGGGCGGATGGCCCTCTCCAGCATGAAGATAGCGTAATCGTCGGATACCCCGGACGCGGTCCTAAGTGCATTGAACTTTGCCAAGAACTCTTCCGTACGGGCCGAGCCTTGGCGAATTTTGGCGAGTTGGTCCTTCGCCCAGTCCTTGTTATGCAGCGGCCTAAACCGCGCTTCTACTTCGGCCACCAAATCATCATACGATGGCCACGTCCCCGTTGGGAGACATTGATCGATACGCGCCCGCGCGTAAGCTCCGGCAATCGGTCCGGTCATCCGAGTCCAGACCATAAGGGTCCTGGCCCGGGGGCTGGTTGACTGGGCCGTCACGATAAAGGCCTTCATTTTGGCCCACCATTCCTCGAATTTGCTAATTGACCCATCGAACATTCCTGGGTCAGCGACACCCTTTTTTGTGGGGTCAACATTTTGATTGGGGTTAGCGGCGGCCCCTCCGCCTTGCTGCTGCTGCACGCCGGCCACTGCGTTGGCGACGTGTTGGGCGACTTGGTTGGCGACCTGCGCCGAGATCAACGCGGTCATTTGCTGCATGAACTGCAGCTGGTCTTGGTTGAATTGGTCCATGACCGGTGAAAGTTACGGGGGTGTGTGGAGGAGGGCGGATGGTACGTCTGTTCCGTAAGTTGTACGGCACGTGCAGGACGAAGCCCAGTAAATTCGGGTCGGGGGAGGGGGAGCGAAGAGGGAGAGGCGAAAGGCGAGGTAGAAGGGGTTCGGGGGTACCGAAGATTTGTTGCTCGAGGGGAGTAACTTCCCGAGCAAACAGGAGCGGGGGAGCGGGCGACTCTTCCTTTTTAAGGTAAGGAGAGAACCTAATACGGGGAGCCAAAGACTCCGACTTCTTGACACGAGGAATCTTGAAAAGAGATTTTCCCTGCCCTCAGTGGCGGTACTCTGTCTCAACTATCGTAAGAGTAACTAGGGATACGGTAGTACGCTTTCTACCTCCCTTGACGTAGGGGAACTACTATACGCTATGTGCTTCCACCCCCTAATGTGGGTTGCACCTTCACACTGCCCTTGACGAACAGCGGGACTACTGACTACGGGTCTTCTTCAAACACAACCCCTTGCCGTAAAGGGGACGAGACTAAAGGCGTCGTCTCGTGAACGAAGTGAAAAGAAGAACGCAAAGCTCCTTAACCCTGGAGTCCGGGTATACGTTGCCCTATATGCCTGGGCGCAAGCGGAGTAAGGGAGTATTGGGAATCGAGTTCAAGTGTAACGCTTATAATCACAAGGACTATACTCGGTTACTCCTGACTGATATAGAGTAGAGGGCTTAGGGAAAGAGTTAATGCGCAAGAGCACAAATGAACTCGATTGGAGTGTCTACGACAAGAGAGGCGGTATTTATACTAACTAGAGTGTTTGTACCGTGGAACGTCGTAGAACAAACCAAACAAAGAGAGATAAACGCTATTGGCTGCAGCGCTCCACGCTGAGTCAATGCGACTACGCTGACGAAGCAGCTGACTAAGTAAAGCGTCTATGAGCGCGTCTAAGTAACCCTAACCAGAGAGTGGATAAATAAGGAGAAGTACGCTAAGACTACGCTACAACTAGTAGTGAAAAAGTACGGGCCGTTACACTAGCGTCGACTTTTTAGCGCTGGACCATTTTTACAAGAAAGCCCCTGGCCCTAGCCAGATCACCTACTCAGCACTACGCCTAGCCTGGCAAGCGGACGCCACCCCAGTCTACCTCCTTATCTCCCGCTGCGCCAACGTGGGCTTCCACCCCCATCTCTGGCATAAGACTATTGCCATTGCCCTGCGCAAACCAGGCAAACCAGACTACTCCGACCCCAGAGCATACCGCCTCATCCAACTAGAAGAATGCCTAGGAAAAGTCTTAGAGGCAGTCATGGCCCGCCGTCTCTCCTCATGGATTCACATATACGGTCTAGTTCCCCCAACGCAATTTGGTGGTCGCCCTGGAAGTTCCACAGTCGATGCTGCACTAACGTTAGTAAACGATGTCGAAGCAGCCCATAATCACGGCTTCGTGACCTCATGCCTAACGTTTGACATAAAAGGCTACTTCGACTTCGTCAACCACACCAAACTAGCCAACATCCTACGGCAGAAGGGCCTTCCTATTCCTTTGGTCAAGTGGGTATCTACAGTGAGGAACAAAACCGTTGCAATGTTTTGCACTTTTGCAGTGTGTGAGGTGTACTGCAAGCAGATTGAAGAATCATGCCAAGCATTGCTGGAGACAAAGATAGTACATGCCCTTGGCTACAATATTGCCCACTTGGTCACGTGATTCTATCCAGTGGCTGGAAAGATATAGGCATTACAATGCAGCAATGTCATTGCAACAGTTTTGCACCTTTTGATATCCATGGTATATTAGTACTTGGTATAGCCTCCTTTTGCCTTGAGCACTGCCTCAACCCTTTTAGGCATGCTCTCAATCAACTTCTGACACTCCTCAGCTGGTATCCTTTCCCACTCCTCTTGAATTCTCTCCCACAGTTCATGTATTCCATTAGGAGGGTGTTCATGCTCTGCCAGTCTTCTTTTGAGCCAACCCCAGAGATGTTCAATGGGGTTTAGGTCAGGAGACTGTGGGGGCCATACCATAGTGGTGAAATCCTGCTCCCCCAGCCACTCCTTCACCTTTTTACAGGTGTGCTTGGGGTCATTGTCCTGCTGAAAGATGATGTCAGGGGGATTAAGATCATGAAACTGCAAAGTATTCAGCAGTTCATCCTTCAAAATTTGAAGGTAGAGATCTCCATCCATCCTACCATCAATCTTGGCAGCATAGCCAACCCCCTCCCAGGTCATACAGCCCCATATCATCACAGAACCTCCTCCAAATTTGACTGTCCCTTGGACCAGCCTGTCACTAAGCCCCTCACCTGCCTTTTTCCACACCCATTTGCGCCCATCTGACCCAAGGCGATTAATTTTGGTCTCATCAGACCATATAACCCTCTTCCAGTCCTCTATAGTCCAGTCTTTATGAGCATAGGCAAAATCCAGACGAGCTTTCCTGTGTTTGGATGAGAGAAGAGGGCGTTTGGACTTGACTACAGCCTTCATCCCAATCTTTTTCAAGTGCCGGTGCACTGTGGTAGGAGTAATAGGCTGGTTGACAATGTTGCCAAGAGCTTTGGTGACTTGGACAGCATTTTCAGCTTGGCCAGATGAGATGAGACATGTAGCATAGCGAATATTGGCAGAGGAAAGCTTGGTAGGGCGACCTCCAGTGGACTTCTGGAGCTCAGAACGCTCTTTGGAGCGAAGCCTAGAGATGGTGGACACATTAATGCCAGTGGTGGAAGAAATAGAGTGGGCAGAGTGTCCTGCATCAAGCATGGAGAGGATGGTAGACTTTTGGGTAACAGAGAGTGATCTCATGATGGTGGTGGTGGAAACAAAGAGGAGTGTGAACTAATTCAAACTCAGAGATATTGTTTACATGTTTATATTTGTTTGTATACCCAAATAAGACTCACTACATTTGAATTTTACTGAACTTTTCAAAAGGTGCAAAACTGTTGCAATGACATTGCTGCATTGTAATGCCTATATCTTTCCAGCCGCTGGATAGAATCACGTGACCAAGTGGGCAATATTGTAGCCAAGGGCATGTACTATCTTTGTCTCCAGCAATGCTTGGCATGATTCTTCAATCTGCTTGCAGTACACCTCACACACTGCAAAAGTGCAAAACATTGCAACGGTTTTGTTCCTCACTGTACGTTCCTAGCAGATTGTGAAGCCGCAATCTGCCTCGATGGCAAATTGCCCCCGTCCAACCCAGTCTCGAACGGTATCCCTCAGGGATCCCCAATCTCCCCAGCCCTCTCAATTGTCTATGCAAGCGCCATCTACGAAGAGTTCCAGCAAATACTGTCCTCCCGCTCCATTCCCCTTGGACTACCGCCCTCCAAAGCGTCTCCAACAGCACTGCTAGGCCACATCGATGATGGCAATGTATACACCTCATCCATTAGTCTCGACCTCAACGTTACCATCCTAAAAGACGCTTTTTATACGATTTCACGCATCCTAGAAAGTCTTGGTCTGACAATCGACCTCTCCAAATCAGACTTAATTCACTTCTCACGACGGCGTAAAGAGACCCGCCCACACATCGATCTGTCATACCGTGGCACTTCCTACCACATTAACCATTCCGATACCATCAAGTGGTTAGGAGTATGGTTCGACTCTGAACTTTCATTCCGCAAACACGTCCAATCTGTCACCACAAAAGCACACCGCATCGCTACTGGAATGCAAATGCTCGCCAACACGGTCCGAGGTCTTCACCAGTCCCGACTCCGCCTGATCTACAATGCTTGTGTTCGTAGCGTCATGACGTATGCCAGTCCAGTTTGGTGGAATGGCCAAAAACTCCTGGCCAACAAGCTATCCATAATCCAAAATAAATGCCTCAGACACATCTGCGCTGCTTTCCGCACTACCCCGACAAGAGCACTTGAAATTGAGAGCGCAACCCCCCCAATCCCCTTCTACCTCAATCTCATCAACAGAAACTACGCAACCCGTCTACACAAACTTCCCCGCACCAATCCTGTCTTAATGCGACTACCGCAAATATGGAGAGGATATGACCCACCAGATCACGCCCCTCCTCTACCCCCACACAAAAAAACCCGTAACCCTCACTCCCGTCCCAGCAAGACCAAATCTACACGCCTTCACAATCTAGCCAACCTTTCAGACCCATACATCCCACACGTCGACATACATGCCATCCCCCCCTGGGACGACTTCCATGAAAAATACAACAACAGACTCTCGATCAATGCAACAGCTGCAGACGACAACAAAGACAGAAAACGCTTAGCCAAAGAACACTTAGAACTCGTCCGTAATCTTAATACAGATAGTCGCTACTTACTCGTTTATACAGATGACTCTCTGAGGATCGAAAACGGCAACCACAAAGTGGGCTCTGGTTGGGTCGGCTTCTTCCTCGTGCGCGAAGTCATACACAGCAAACTCAACCTCGGAGGAAACAACGAAGTCTTCGATGCAGAACTCACAGGCTTGGCAAGGGCACTTGACGAAGCCATTGTTTTCGCTAGTTCGAACAATGTCCACCATATTCACATCTTCCTAGACAACCAGTCAGCGATTCAAGCAATAGCTGACACACCCCCTTTCACATCACAATGCGTCGCCCTACAAATACGGGACTCCATAAACTCCTTTCTAAGCAGAGACGCGTCAAACTACCTGCACATCTCCTGGATCCCGGGACACGCTAAAATCAGTGGTAACGAGAGAGCGGACTCCCTGGCGAAAGAGGCTGCAGGAACTCCCCCTCCCCCTGATAATACCATCACCACTTCGTACGCCTATGAGAGACACCAATCCCGGTCGCTCCTCTTAGAGGAATGGACCATGCACTGGCGCAGCACTCTTAAAGCAAACAGCCTCTTTTCCCCCGCTGACCGCCTCCCACCATCTCTCAAACCCCGCAGACACTTCTGCAACTCTAAACGAGCGATCTATGGACAGCTTATCCGATGCCGAACAGGACACGCCTTCTTAGGCGAGTACTACTCCTCCTTCGTCCCGACTGAGGACCCCTCTCGCCCCTGCGGCGAACGCATTCAAACCCGCGAACACGTCTTAACGTCGTGCCCCGCCTACGAGCCCAACCGTGAAGCTCTACGCTCTGCCTCAGAAGACCTAGTCGTGTCGGACGTCCTAGGAACGGAAAAAGGTATCGAGGCTCTAATCGATTTCCTAAAAGAAACAGACGCCTTTAAGAAATCGAGGAGAACCGACCCAATGCCGTCTCCAGTCCCAGAGTAATGCCACCATTTATTTAGATCCTCTTCAAACTCGTTCTCTCACTGCATGCTGCACCCTTACCGTTTGTTCTTACATGCACATACTCTTTACATGTCAACAGTAAACTATTCGTATTACTTCACAACCACCGTACGGTAGTATATACTTTACACCTCACTCTACGCGAAGGGCCCAAAGGGCACCGTGTCTTAGTAGTAGGCTACTTGTTGCAGTATATAAATATAGAAATTCTCTCTCTCTATAGGATGCGACAACGCAACGTAATGACGTAACAAGTAAGACCTTCTAGGAAGACGTCTACTTTGGACGGTGACGGTGACCATGTCACGGGAATTCACTCAAGTATGCATATGTGGACGTTCTTTCTCAGATATCGCAGCGTTCACGAGGCATAACAGGAATTGTCAGAGAGGCAAAAAGCGCCTTTCCAGTGCTCTAACTCGCGTCAAAGAAATTTACCAGCACAAACGGCCGCGGCGACTAGATGGAGAGGAAGGAATTCATTCTAGTTTCCGTGAAGATGGGACAATCTTGGTCGAAGATCCAACCAACGGATGTCCTGGCCCGTCCCAACCGCTAGAAGCTGGACAGGTAAGCCCCAGCAATGGTGTTCAACTTGGGTCGCCTCGGGAATTGCTAACTTGGATATTTTCATTTGCTCTTTAGCTCGATCTTCGATCTGACATTGCTGGCTCGGATCTACCAGAAACGAACATTGGCGACTTGCCATTGTCTCTGCGGAGACCTCGCCGAGAGAACAGACGACTACCAAAACGATTTAGGGATATGCTTCCCGAACCCCCCAGATCATTACCCCCCCCAAGCATCGTAACCGAGCCGGCATCGTCACAGACCGTCGTCGCTTCACAGGAACAGCCGCCATATGACTCCCATCGCCCGTCTGCCTCTCAAAGGGTGCGTCCTCGGGCTACGTTCAAGTCACAAGCAAATGGATTTGGCTTATTCCGCGTCTATGACAAAGATTCTGTTCCGCTCCTTGATCCTGAAGATCCTTCAAGTGACGATCCGCCACTGGAGATCACTCTGCGACATGGTGGAGGGGAGAGTTTCTCCAATCCTTTCCACCCTTATCCGAACGAGAGCTCCCTGCTCCTAGGTGACTGGTATTGGAACCACGGGTCACAAAAATCGCGGTCTAGCTTCAGGAAACTAATCGCTATTGTTGGACACACAGACTTTTCCCCAGATGATATCCGATCTACCAATTGGACGAGATTGGACCGTCACTTGGGAGTTTTAAGTGCATCCAGCAGCTGTCCTCAGAACGATGCAGAAGAAGAGTGCCTGGACCATGACGCGGGGTGGATGCGAGGTCACGCTACGATTTCTGTTCCTTTCTCTCGCCGAGCTCAGAATCCCGGGCTACAAGAATATCTTATCGACAACTTTTTCTACCGCTCCCTCTTGTCTGTAATTCGTGAGCAGCTACTAGATCGCACTCTTTCCACAAACTTCAGATTCGAACCCTACGAATTGCGCTGGCACCCCTCCCACAAGGATAGTGACGTCGGCGTCTATGGAGAACTATATACTTCTCGGGCATTTCTTGAAGCACACAGGGCATTGCAAGAATCTTCTCTGGAACCGGAGTGTAACTTACCCCGCCGGGTGGTTGCTCTCATGTTCTGGTCGGACGCAACGCAGCTCACAAACTTCGGCAATGCAAAGTTGTGGCCCCTCTATGTCTACTTTGGAAACGATTCAAAGTACGAAAGATGTCAACCATCTGCCAACTTGTGCTCTCATGTGGCATATTTTCAGGCGGTAGGTGGATTCTTCCGCAATCATTGGCAGGTCACTGATTGATACATATTCTGACGACTATAGTTGCCGGACGAATTCAAAGACTTTGTAATTGCGCACTCAGGAAACTACTCACCTGGCAGTTCCTTCTATACACACTGTCACAGGGAGCTGTTTCATGCCCAGTGGAAAGTGCTCCTCGACGATGAATTTACGGAGGCTTATCAACATGGAATCGTACTTGAATGTGCTGACGGGTGTACCAGACGCCTGTTTCCTCGAATCTTTACATATTCAGCTGATTATCCTGAAAAGTATGTAGGTAATCTCAAGATTCAAATTCGAGGTGGTCCGTGCTTAACGAAATTCACTCCAACGTAGGGTCCTCATCGCAAATATACGTAGCCTCGGTGGTTGCCCCTGTCCGCGATGTCTTGTTTCAAAAGACCAGATCCCCATGCTAGCGACGGAAATGGACATGGTGCAACGCCAATTATTGATGCGCAAGGACACCCCTGGGCGGCAAGCAAAAGTTGCCGCCGCACGGAAGTTTATATACGACGAACAGTACGTGGTAGACGCCGCACAAGTCGAGAGGCTTCTCAAGGATGAGTCTCTGGTACCAACAGAGGTATGAGCTCGTGGATTGCAAGACAGTACACTAACACTGACGTCCTGTGCAGAATGCCTTTTCCGCGAGGCTTTTTCCCTTGAAATTTGATTTCTTTCTCATGTTAGTGGTTGATCTTTTGCACGAGTTCGAGCTTGGGGTCTGGAAAGCGATCTTCATCCACCTTCTTCGAATGCTGGACTGCTCTAAAGGGCACCTCCTTGCTACTCTCGACCAGCGGTAAGAATTTTACTTCGTCTGTCATTTAGACGGACCTCAGTGTTGGATCAGCTTTCGGCAGGTACCCACCTTTGGCCGCGATACAATACGGCGCTTTCAGCGAAATGTATCGGATTTGAAGCAAATGGCAGCCCGTGATTTTGAAGACATTCTACAGGTGAGTGGCACCACTGAGGGACCTGCAATTGCTGTCTTACTTAGTTGCGCGTACAGTGTGCAATTCCCGTCTTTACGGGACTCCTGCCTGAGCCGCACAATGGGCAAATCACTAAGTTGTTGTTTGTCCTTGCCCACTGGCATGGTCTTGCAAAATTAAGGATGCATACGGATGAAACGCTCGGCATTTTGGAACACGTCACGCGGGATCTTGGCAATAGGCTTCGCAGTTTCGCTGACGAGACGTGCTCTGCATTTTCTACGAGGGAACTTCGACGTGAAACAGAGTCCCGTATGAGACATCAAGCCCGTTCGAAAGGCGGCTCATCGGCTCGCTCGCAGGTTAACGCAACAGCTCCAGGTACAGCAACCGGTCGTCGCCCCAAAGCACTAAATTTGCGCACGTATAAACTTCATGCACTCGGTGATTACGTTTCCCAAATACGGTTGTATGGGACAACAGATTCGTTTTCAACGCAGCCTGTACGTCGTTATATCATAATCATGGCTGGGATTCACGGGGATTAACGTTTTCACAGGGAGAACTTGAGCACCGTACAAGCAAAAGTCGGTTTAGAAGAACGAGTGGCAAATCGTTCACATCCCAGCTCGCGTCCATCGAGCGTCGACAAGCACGCATTCGTCGTATCCGTGCCCGAAGAGAGAATCTGCACCGCGAGGATCCGACTCCGAATTTGCCGGAAGTGCACTACGTCATCGGAAAATCTCAGAACCTGCCAGAAGACATCACTCAATTCATGCAGAAAAACCTCGGTGACCCTGCCGCGAAGGTCAGACGTACTATCTACTGTTGAGGTTTGCAAGATACTGACGACCGTCCGACTGGCAGGGTTTCGTAGAGAGGTTGAAATTACATCTCTTGCCCCGTATCCGTGACCTACATACACGTGGGCGTGCTAGTGATACGAGTCCCTCTCGTTCAGATCCTCAAGTTTGGGAGGCTTGTGGACTCGATCCTGTGGAAAATGCTGATCAGTCCGTTCTGAAGTCGCTCAGCTATGTCATTCTTAAGGGCAATCGAATCTACAGGCACCCTCTATTCCACATTAACCACACCACCTATGACCTACGCAGGGAAACCGACTCGATTAATCCCCGAACAGCACATTGGGATATTATGCTGTTAGCTGACGGGGATGGCTCAGAGAAACATCCGTTTTGCTATGCCCGCGTTCTGGGCATATACCATGCGAATGTCATATACGTCGGTCCCGGAACCAGGGATTACCAGTCACGGAGACAAGATTTTCTTTGGGTACGTTGGTTTGAGCTGTTGCCAGACCAACGTTCTGGTTGGCAGCACACTGCCCTTGACCAAGTAAGATTTGTGCCGATGGATCGGGCTGACGCATTCGGTTTCGTTGACCCCATGGACGTGCTGCGGTGCTGTCATCTTATCCCTTCATTTGCTGATGGGAGACTGCACCATGATAGCGCAGCGACGCCTCGCACTGCCGGTGACTCCGAAGACTGGAAAGTATATTATGTCAATCGGTAGGCAGGGTGCATGATCGTAAATCTATATTAGCTGATTCTCTCCTAGGTTTGTGGATCGTGACATGATGATGCGATATCATTGGGGACTTGCAGTGGGGCACGTCTACACACACACTCGCGGGCCGAAGTTCGACAAAGAGGATATTGGCATGCACGACACGAAGATACAGCGTCATGGTAATTTGGGTGTGGCACCTGCAATCGACAAGCAGGAGAGTGTGGGTTCTGGATCTGTGCTCGACAACCATGGTCGGCATGATGGTCCTTGGGAACACGCCGATGATGATGGCGACTTCGCGCATGACGAGTCCAACTCGGATCACATATCTGACTGTAGCGAGTCTGAGTCAGAACTTCTGCGAAGTGCGATGTACGAATCAGACGGTGATTCGCTGAATGGTAATGCCGACCTTAGCTTTTATGAGTTCTGAATGTCCTGCTTTGTCTCATTAGTAGCATTGAGATATGAATGGTATACACCGGCCCTCCGGGCAGCGCAGGCCGCGACGATGTTGACGCTTTCTCAAATGCGATTTAACAGTAGCCGGACTTGTATTCGTAGTACGGAACGGAATGGAAATCGTAGTACGGAACAAAAAGCCGTGCGGGAATGCATGGTATACATCTATCGTAGAAACACATAATTGACAAGATTCTGCACATCCCAATCTGCGGGAATGCCTCTTCCGAGTCTAAACACCATAAGTATAAGTGTAAGCTCCGTTCGTGGGGGACGTCACCGCGTGACGACCTGCAGTATTCACTTCATTGACAGCGATTGTGTAGCAGGGTCAAGGTGGGTCGCTGAAAATCTGATACCACGGTGGAAACTTATCATTCATGAGGACGATGCCAGCTAGGGAGGCCGCGGAATTCACTCTCGCATGACATGCCTTTATAACTTTGGAGCGTGGCATCAAAGCTTAAAGCGATCCAGGAGAGTTCTCTCCATTGTGGACACTGCGGTGCAGATACAGTCGCCCGCAACCCCCGTTGCGAGATCTCTGACCTGCATGCATTCTGTTGCAGGTGGAGAACCAGAACAATCTTCAGCTCCCAAGTCGAAATCGCAGCCCACTCTGGCTACCGTTATTTGGACCTCGCAGGAGTGTATGAGAATCAGGGTTGGTTCTACTGGGTGAACATACGACACTCATCCAGTATATTATTATTACCTTGCTTGGCAAGGTTTCTCCAGCACCATAATTCCCGTGGGGGTCAGCTTTCCGTACCACCCCGACAAGAGCACTCGAAATCGAGAGCGCCACCCCCCCCAATCCCCTTCTATCTGAATGCCATCAACAGGAACTATGCAACCCGCTTGCACAAACTCCCCCGCACCAACCCTATTATCATGCGCCTTCCACAAGTATGGAGAGGATATGACCCTCCCGACCATGCTCCCCCACTCCCCCCGAGCAAGAAACCCTCCAGCCCCCGCTCCTGTCCCTATAAAACCAAATCCACGCGTCTTCAAAACATAGCCAACCTCTCAGACCCGCTTATCCCACATATCGATATATACGCCATCCCACCTTGGGACAATTTCCTCGAAAGATTCAACACCAGACTCTCGATAAACGCAACAACCACAGACGACAACAAAGATAGAAAACGCTTAGTTAAAGAACATTTAGAACTTGTCCGTAAATTCAACACAGATAGCCAGTACTTACTTGTTTATACAGACGGCTCTCTGAAGACTGAAGACGGCGATCGCAAAGTTGGCTCTGGCTGGGTCGCATACCTCCTCGCACGAGAAGTCATAAGCGGCAAATTCAACCTTGGAGGAAATAACGAGGTCTTTGACGCAGAACTCATGGGGCTGGCAAGGGCACTCGATGAAGCCATTCCCTTCGCTCACTCGAATAACATTCACCACATTTATGCCTTCCTAGACAACCAATCAGTAATTCAGGCGATAGCGGGCATGCCCCCGTTCACGTCACAATGCGTCGCCCTACAAATACGTGCCTCTATCAACTCCTTCCTCAGCAGGGATACGACTAACCACTTACATATCTCTTGGATTCCGGGGCACTCCAAAATAAATGGGAACGAGAGAGCAGACGCCCTAGCGAAGGAGGCTGCGTCAGCGCTACCCTCCGCTGATACTACCACCACTACTTCATACGCCTATGAAAGACACAAGTCACGGTCACTCCTCCTAGAGGAGTGGACCACGCACTGGCGCAACACTTTAAGAGCAAGCAGCCTTTTCTCCCCTGCCGACCGCCTCCCCCCATCACTCAGACCTCGCGAACACTTCTGCGAGTCCAAACGAGCAATATACGGACGGCTCATCCAGTGCCGAACAGGCCACGCCTTCACAGGCGAGTACTACTCCTCCTTTGTCCCCACCGAAACTACCTCCTGCTCATGTGGCGAACGTATTCAAACTCGCGAACATATCCTCACATCATGCCCTGCCTACGAGCCCTCCCGTGGCTTACTACGCTCTGCCTCCGAAGATCTAGTCATAACAGACATTTTGGGAACCATAAAAGGAATCGAAGCCCTAACCGATTTCCTCAAGGAAACAGATGCTTTTAAAAAGTCGAGGAACACTGCCTCGAGCCGAGCCAACACGCCGCCGTCTTCAGCCTCAGAGTAACGCCACCCACCCTTTGACCCCCCTATAACCGTCTTTTCATAGTACGTTACACCTACTACTTACCTTCACCCGCATATAACCTTCATATGTCAACTATTAACTATACGTCTTACTCCACAGCTATCACATGGTAGTACATACTTTACATTCCAATCTACGGGCCCAAGGGGCACCGCGTCTTAGTAGTAGTCTACTTGTTGCGGTATATAAATATAGAAGTTCTCTCTCTCTCCCGTGGGGTTCAACCGTCGGACGACTGAAACATTTTCCTTTTCTGGCACGGTTGTTGCCGGCCACTCCAAGGTTGCATGTAGAGACACGAAACACGCATGGTACCCAGCCGACCCGATGCGGCTACTAAATCACGAGCTCGAGCTAATCGAAGAGACCCAGGCCGGGGTCAACCATATCGTCAAGCATGGGCTCCCAGGGCCAATCACCTGTCTTCCACCCTCAGTGCTCTCAGACATTGTTTATCGCGCATCCTGCGTCAGACGCACACCGTTGCACAAAGAGAGAGCTGGCCAGCGTCGTTGGAGATACGCCATTCTAAACTGCCCACAACTTTGGACTACCATCGTGATCGACCCTTCGTGGTCTTCTTCTTCTCTCGTCGTGGCCCATGTTACAAGGAGTGGAGCGTGCCTTTTGGATATTACCATAACCAAGTGGTCGTCCGTTAACCATGCTCCACAATTCCGGCAGCTCCTAGGTCTCCTTGTCACTTGTGGATACCGGTGGCTCAGCCTTGATATTTCGAAGGAGTTCGTGCGTGCCTGGGTGCATGCCTTCCAGGACTTTACTAACAAATTCGCAACCGTTCGACGTCTTCGTCTTTTGGATACGACTGACTCCCCCCCTTTACACCTGTGGCAGATGTGGCGGATGCGCAGGCGGTATGTATGGCATGTCCTGGGGTACGTCAGTCAGAGCTACCGGTCGATGTGACCAGTAGCTTCTTTGCCAAAGTCGACACTCCTGCTGACCACTGGAAAGACCTTACGGAGTTGACCATCAAAGGTCTGATGGTCAGACAAATCCGTCAGAAAGATCCTGAATGGTCCATCAAAGAAAGCCGCGATGGCGTAAAAGGTGACCGTTTGTGCGTCTTACTGTGTTTCCGTCCTCTCACTAGCTCCTTAGACCACGTTACATCTGTACGAGAACGGTTTCGTTGGCTTCACCTGGTCAGGGTTGTCATACTTCACAACTGCTTCGCGATGGGCTCGACGATACACATTATCTATGTTGTACATTTTACCTAGATCCTTAGTATGCTCGCTGGTGAGCATAGTATCCCTGTGAACAGCGGGGATTTTTTTTTGGGGGGGAGCAAAAATGAGGTTTGCTAATAGTATGCAAAGGTGCCGGGCCAAGCAAGGTTGCTGCCGCCGCCAGCGGCACTTCCGAGTTGAGAATATGCGAGTATACTTGGCCATGCACAAGCATACCTGGAGTGTCTGATAGACAGTGGGCATCTGGACTACCACTACCCTAGGGCTGTCTACATGCAAATACATAATCCAAGTAGCCTACATTATGGTAGTCACAATTTCAATGTATACTACTAGTACACATAAGGGATTTAACCACAAGTGCTACAGATGCTACACAGGCTACATAGGGCTACATAGGTAAGTAATTTCTTCCTGATAGTGATGATGGAATAGCAGTATGAACATAAACAGATAATCCTCCATAATTCTGTGTGGAAGATGATGAATACTGGCAATGAAATAGCAGTATGAGCATAAACAGATAATCCTCCATAATCCTGTGTGGAAGATGATGAATACTGACAATGGAATAGCAGTATGAATATAAACAGGTAATCTTCCATAATCCTGTGTGGAAGATGGTAAATACTGACAATGGAATAGCAGTATGAACATAAACAGATAATCTTCCACCATCCTGTGTGGAAAATGACAAATACTGACAATAGAATGGCAGTATGAACATAAACAGGTAATCTTCCATAATCCTGTGTGGAAGATGATGAATACTGACAATGGAATAGCAGTGTGAACATAAACAGGTAATCTTCCATAATCCTGTAGGGCAGATGATGAGTGTTCAAAATGTCTGCTGGAGATAATAAGGTCATCCCATCTATAATCTTGGTGACAATATGATTGCAATTTAAGTAGCATCATTGGCAGTTCCTGACAATCTTGGGTCTCAATGCCATGTCCAGATATTGCATGCTCAGGATTGAGATAGCTATTACTATAGTCATCTGAATTATACTTGCTTGGCATATTTAACTGGTTATACCATCACCTCACCGATTTCCTGATGTCGAACATTGCCGTTGTTGTTGCTCATCCCACTGACTCGGATTCCATAGGAAGAAAGTTGAGGTGGTGGCAGGTGTTAATGCTTGTAGCGACAGAGCTATCGACTGTACCCCAGATCAATGCAACGTTGATGGCAACACGGAATCGATGTCATTTCTTCATGCGAGCACGGCCAGTCCAACCCCAACCCTTCCAGACCTGCAATCATCCATCAATGAGTGGAAATCAGACTGGGGGCCAGAAAACATATGGCTCAAGAAATTCAACGATGCTCTCCGCAAGGCACGTGAAAAGGGGTTGGCAAGTACGGATCGTTTCTTTAGGGAGTGCGAGATCCATGCACAGGAAGGGTGCTGCTTTATCTGCCTCCTGTGACAGGCTGCTAGTACTGCATGCAGCATGCAATGGGGTCGTCAAGTGGATACCTTTTTACAGATTTTTGACTTGTTGGAAGTCGTCTTAGTGGAGGTTAAGTTTTTTGAGGTAAAACTAGATGAATATGCACCTGCTGTACCATACAGCAAGGTCTCTGATGCTAGATACTACAGTGGAATGTAACCACCCTTACTATCCGTTTAATCATAAATTATGATTGTCACCTCCATAGCGAAGCACAATAGCAAACCATTTGCTATAGCACAGAAATCGTTCCAGCATTGACGACAAGTGCGTCAGACAAGAACCTATTAACACAGGATGTCCCTCATTGATATAGGTCTCACTGGTAACCGACCGAGACCAAAAAGTGTTGTTGTGCTTGTCTGAGGACACAAGGTGTGTTAGCTATATCATACATTGCACAAACTGAATGTCATACAGTTTTGGCACAAGACGTTACTACATTTGTGCTCTTTACCTATGCAACACACATGCTTTCCCTTCAAATTGCTGAAAAAGGCTGATAGTAGATCATATTCTGGAAAAGATGTCTTATTCCTTCTTTATGGTAAAGACATAGGGAGTGGTACGGCGAACAAAGTTATACATGCTACGCAACATGGATATTACTCATTTCCTCGGATAAATCATCCACATTCTTCCAATACTCCACGTCCGACGCTGACTCTTCGAAAGGAACAGAAGGAGAGGAAGATGCATATAACGTAGTCTGACTGAGAAAGCACTGTAGGGAGGGAGTCCTCCCTACCATGGTAATTGTTATATTTCCATGTTTCTACTTACGGTTTTCTTTTACTGTATCTTTACCTTACCCTTTTACTTAGTATTTGTGCGAGTTTTGGCTTACCTAAGCCAGACTCGCACTTAGAGTCTCTGTACATACTGAGAATAATAATAGACAGCCACCTCAGACAGAGTAAGATGGAATTCGAAGGCCAGAAGCTTCGATTCATTAGTTCTTCCTTATCAGACTCTTCCTAGACGTTATCTCGACCATCTCTTGGGTTTATTGGGCGCATTTTCAGACTTTTCCCCTACTCCCTGACTCTACCAGGCAAACTCCAGTCCCCTTGGGTTGAACTGACCCCCTTCTTTCACTCAGGGAGACCTCAGGCAAAACCCCAGGCCTCCCATCTCTCAAAACTTTCAGCACGTGCCTGGATTTGGCACACACTTAACCTCATTACTGTAGTATGCATCTTTATAACGTTGTAAAGCTTCTTGGAAGCTGGCACATTTGAAATGGATGTTCTTGGAAATGCCAAGGACTCTTGCAGCTGCATCATTCCTATGCAGCGAGATTTGGATCAGAGCAAGTATGTGACAGGGAAATAATACTTACCAGTTGTAGAAGATGCCCAGCTCTTGGCCAACAATGACGATGTAGAATTCATGAACAGGGGTGGTGGGCAGTTCAATATTGTCAGGGTGGATCGGTTGTGCTGGACAGCGCTTAGGCATGCGTGAAGATTTCGTTGGGGTCGTCGCAAAGGTGGCGATTTTGGGAGCATCTTTGCTAGGGGGGGCAGCGGGCCTCCCGGATACTGGCTGAGAAGATTTGGCTGGAGTATGACCCGACGTCTGGGGCACTACCGCTCGGACATGGGTTGGAGTAGCAGAAGGGTCAGACGCCCGGTTTTGCCTGCTCACTGAGGAACGAGCTGGGGACGAGTCATGGACACAGGGGGATGAGAGATTCAGTGCAGGTTGCCATGGAGTGATCTCCGTAATCTTTGTAGTACGTGTGTGAACCTTCGTAACTGTAACGTTAACTGTCTCTGTCCCAGAGCAGGTCATAGTGGTGGTGGTGGTCTCCTCGATCGTCTCAACTCTCTCGGTGCTATGGGACAATGCTCCTGTGGCTTCTAAGACTGATCGAATCAGGTAGTATGGTATATTTGACTCACCACTGGGAGGCATATCAATGTGATTCGAGATAGTACCAGCTTGCAATCGCAGATAAATTATTAGTACTACTGCCTGTATCACATGCACAAATGAACAATACGCACCGAGAGTCGGCCCCAAGATAATAAAACCAGAATGGCCATTGGTACCAGCCACACACAGACAAATAGAAGGTCTAAGCTCTCTACAAGTCGAGTCCACCATGTGATTGTTTCCCACAAATTCTCTGGGTGTGTTGCTTGGTCAGTCAATGAAATTCTTGGGCCGAAGAAAATAGAGGCGAGGGCAACAGAGGCGCAGGAACGCCAAAGGGCACGACTCGAAGGTTGTTTCATCCGTAACAACTAGCACTAAACTCACTGATATCTGGGATGTGTGCAGCGATGACTCTTCAGGAATGACGCGCTGTAGGGAGGGAAGCCTCCCTACTAGGGGAATTATTTTATTTCACTGTTTTTACCTACTGATTGATTCTTATGTTTTTATTTTACCTTTTACTTACTATTTGGACGAGTTTTGGCTTACATAAGCCAGACTCACACTTAGGACACCTTGTACTTAGCAGAAAAATAACAGACGCACTACACCAGACAAGTAAGACAGAATTAAGACGCTGAAGGCTCGGGAGAATATTTCTCCACTCCCAGATGCTCATTAGACGATTCTCGACATTCTGTTGGACTTCCTGGGCGCATTTTGGCTGTTTTCCCCACTCTCTGACCACCCTACCAGGCACTCTAGCCCCCTTGGGTCGAATTGACCTACCTTTTTCCAACGGGAGACCTACTGGCATCTCCCCCCACATTCCTTATTCATTCTTTTCAGCGCTCTCGAGGCAATGCATGAGGGACAGGAAAATTTCTTCCACGCAGAGACAGACGATGCGTATGATATCACCAGCATCTTGGATGGATCGAAAGTCATCGATCTCAGTCATGGTGGCAGTGAGCTCCGGGACCTCGCCAGAGACCTGTTTAAGGATGTGAAGAATATGTGAGTAGACTGCTATTTGAGACAGCGAGATTGATAACATACAATATCACAGAGAAAACAAGGGCTTGCGAAAGTGCTGCGTGGACTATCAAACCCGTCGTGACCGTGCACAGAGTCGGACAGATGCGTTTGCGAGGGAGATGCCAGAGTTAGTGTGGGCATATTTGGAATGGAGTGCCAGGAGTAACGGTAAGTCTTGCAGCGAAACCAGCCGGTGTAGGAACACTTGGGCTCCATCGATGAACTCGAACGATGGCCAGTTGCAACTTTACGTGCTTGGTATCTTTTGTAGGTCCTTATTTACCCGATAAGCCATCACGCTGAACCCTACGTAATTAGGTGCTGAGAAGCGCACTCTGCACGTTAGGACTGACTCGGATTCCTCGATCTCATCTGCACTTGTTCGCCAAGGCATTGTTCCGTGCACCCCATTGCGTCCTCATACTGCCATCATGATGGACGCCTTGGAACTTTACCATGTGGCTCGAAATCGCTGTCCCCATTTTTCTATCCAGGCATTTGTGAAGACCGTTTTGGATCTTCAAGGTGTATGTTTCGTATGTTCTACTTCTTGCTCTCACACTTACATAGACTTAGGTCCAATATCGCCCCTACCTTGCTCGCCTATTCAGCATTGCCCTCGACATCTACCTCCAAATACATCTAGCAGTCAATGATCTCGTGCTGAAGGCTCTTTGTCGTGATATGCCAGACTGGCGCCTCAAGAACGCTTGCCTGGCTTGCACGTATACTCTCGAGGACGAGCCAAACCTGAAGTTCAAGTTGTTGTTTGTGATGGACGGAAATGATTCTCTCAAGCGCATCTCAAGGGCAGCAATCGGCGGCTATGAATCAACTGCGAAGGATGTTGGAGAACGGTTTTTAGGTGATGACCGCTACCTGTCTTGGGCATTTGTGGACCAATTTGGAGTGGGACGCAGTGATGAATCTTTGATGGAACCCACGGTACGCTCCTTCTGAATTTCTTTTACTATTGTTGTTCTACCTTTCCTACCTACAGGCTGATGACGACAACCCATGTGCTGGGAGGTGGAAAAACATGAAAGAAGATGTCACATCGAGGATGTGGGGTATATTCGATGAGGCTGGCATCTTCATGGCCATCTGCAGGCATGGTTTCTCACTTGTTGTTGTGGATATAGTGCGGAGCGGTGTAGGGAGAGTATACTCCCTACCAGGGTATTTTTATTATTTCATTGTTTTTACTTTCTTTTCTTTTTTTTCTCTGTACATTTACTCTAGTATTTACTTAGTGCTTCGAGTTTAGACACGTGATGTGGCTTAGGTAAGCCACTCATGCACTTACTAGGCTCTGTACCTAGTTACAAAAATAACAAGTAGAGTTTCGAGAGTTTGAGTTTGAGTTCGAGAAGGCCTCGAGTGCCTCTCTCAGTGTCTAGACAGCCTCAGACAGCATCAGACGTCCCTAGACAGCCTTCCTCCAGGCTAGAGAAGCCCCTTGGGAAGAATTCCCCCTCAGACTTCACCACTCATCCCAGTCACTCCTATTTCAATTCTCTTCAGCGGTGAACAGTGAGTTTCCTATTGATGCATGTTACCTGACAGAAAATCAGGGCCAAATATCCGCTTGCTGCTGTCTCCAAATTATTAGATGTGTTTGGAGACAGTCTTGCAGGCAGTTATGACATAGGTTGTAAGTTCGGGACCACTCTCAATCGCAGCATGGTCGGACCAAGGGCACGAGCTTTGAACTATACGTCCCTTGTGCCAGCATTCCATGGCTATGCTCATCGTCGTTTATGCCAGCTGCGCTTCTTAGCAAGATACATCGATGGCATGGGGCTTGAAGCCCTCGAAGGGTGCAAGCGCTTGTTTTCAAAAACAAATGGGCTGGCGTCGGCTGTATGCTATGCGAGCGCATTTCATCGTCGTCAAGCAATTGCGGGGTACATAGCGCACAATGATGAGCACGAGGTTTACCTGAATCTCAGTAAGTCGCCGTTTTGCTTATGAAGTACATTGAGTTTATATTGTCCAGCTACAATGCTCCTCAACAACTACAGGCAGGCCCTTCACATCATTCAAGAAGGAAAAAACACTCTCCCGTGCCTCATGGATGATCTCGGCATTATGGACATGTCAGTATTCAGTGCATGGCTTTTGGAGGAGAACGAGTACTTAGCTGCCCATTTACATGAGCCCGAAGAGGAAACGCTACAAATGGAATACTGGCAGAAACTCATCAATCTGGATGCAAGCCGGTAAGTCAGTGTTTGGCGCGTGTCGCTTGGCTCACACTCTCCTAGGAAACATCTCAGTGACCTTGCATGGGCTGTGGCCACCCCTTCGTCCACTGGAACTTCGTCATTCGTTCAGAAGGATATTGCAGCCACGATGCGAAAGGAGACGATGCGACGTCATGCCACGGAGAACTTTGAGAAGGATCTCAAAATGGTTCAAGACCTTGAAGGCAAGCTTGGTATTACGAAACATTGGGTACCTGAGGATGAAGAGTGGCAGACCGCTGGCTGCCTAGTAGCTAATCGCAAGTATCAGCGCTGCCTCGACCAACTTGAATCCCTCGTTGTTGCCTGGAATTTTGAGCTGTCAAAGATGAACCAGGCAGGCACAGGTAAAATCATTGCTATTCTATCTCCCACGTAATCGACTTGCATCTACCAGGCTACAAACTGCGCAAGCATATTGCAAAGGCTCTCAAGGCATGCTCGGCTGCCATGCTTGATCGGTTCAACATAGCTGCTCGTGCCTGTTCCCCCTCATGTCGTCAGCTCACCTTCAAAGAAGTTGTGGAGTATACCTTCCTCGCCGACTTCGATGTCCTTCGTAATGCTACTCGTGAGGATATCTCGCAGCGCCCATGGGCTTCTCCTGCTGTGCATGCAGCCATGGACCACTACTTTAAGGTTTGTCGTGCGGAAGAGGAGATTGAGTGCCTCAACGTTGAGGTCCGTCGTATCATCACATATCTACGTGATGAAGATCGCTACATGAAAGCCTGTATTGCCCAGCTTCAAATTGACCACCCCCCCCTCGCCTATCAAGCTCAACACTAATATAACATTCGAGCCAGATTCACTAGTCATCATCTGCGCCTCCTTGCCGAAATTTCCGGTCTCCATGGGTTCACGGGCATTATCCTTCCTGGAAAATCAACGAAGACAAACCCTGGAGATAGTGCAGGAGAGCCTGCCACCGTAATCCCCTCAGCTGTCTCTATCGCCACCGTTCCCACTCTCCCTCTTGCAGCCTCCGACTCTGATGACGATAATAGTGACCTGGATGAGTTTGACGCAGACGAGGATGAGGATGGGGACGACGGAAGCATGCTTACTCTGCAGGAAATCATTCGTATATCATTGGATGGGTATGGGGCGGAAGAGCAACACTAGCCTACCTACACCAGTGGTTGCTCAGATGTAACTACTCATTTGTTTCTGCATTCTGCTGCAGTGGCATTCTTCTATTTTGATGTGAGATAGGGGTGTGGGGATGGCGAGAATGCACACTGCCATGCCGACACCACGTGATATCGAATATTATTCGTGCTCAACCTTAGCCTACTGGAAACGGGAGTATTACATCAACGGACTCCGGGCGGGATGACAATTAATTATCTAGGTTTATTCATAACATAGGGCGGGATAGGGGTGCGGTGATGGTGGGAATGCACACAGCCACACCGATGTGATGGGATATCGAGTATTATTCATACCTGACCTTAGCCTATGGGAAAATGGGATGTCATTTAATTATCTAGATTTATTCATACCATGGAGTGGGATAGGGGCACGGTGACAGCGGGAATGTACACAGCCACACCGACGTGATGGGATATCGAGTATTATTCATACTCGACCCAATTATCCTACTGGAAAATGGGAGTATTACTTCAATGAAGGGTGGGACGACAATTTAATTATCTAGGTTTATTCATAACATAAGGCAGGATAGGGGCGCAGCGACAGTGGGAACGCACACAGCCACACCGACATGAGGGGATATCGAGTATTATTCGTACCATAGGGTGGGATATGGGGCGGGGGTGGTGGGAATGCGTGCAGCCACATTGCTGTGACAGTTATCGCATCAGGGACAATATGATTATTGGTGATTATTGGTACTGGACTGACACACTAACAACTATGTCTTGGTACCTACTTTTTTTCATATTTATTCATACTAGATAGTGGATTTTTCCATGTTTATTCATACTGGCAGGAAAAGAAGCCAAACCGGTTGAATTAGACTGACACACTTGTCACAACAGTAAGTCTAATAAAAGCTATTAAGTGGGAACCTCAGGTGCATTATTCTACAAAGCCTATGTCGACACCTTCATCATGCCGAAGTTGAACGGGTACTGCTATGTCACTCAAGCCCACTGCTCTCTTACTAGCTACCCCAAGTGGGCCATGCTCCGCTCCGAAACCAGCAAGTTGGTTGGCAAGTTCTTATTCGAACAGATCCTATGCCGATGGGGGGCGGTGGGTGAAATAGTCACCAATAACAGCGCCCCCTATGTACTGGCACTCAACTGGCTCTCGAAAACTTATGGCATCTGACATATTCGCATCTCCCCCTATAACTCGCAAGCAAATGGTATTGTCGAGCGGTGGCACTAGAAGCAATGGTCAAGAGTTGTGAGGGAGAGGCATCTAAGTGGTTGGAAGTAGCGCCGACAGTCTTCTGGGCAGAAAGGGTCACCATTCACAAAGCTACGGGTCTCTCTCCATACTATATGGCTCATGGTGTCCACCCTAGACTTCCCTTTGACCTCGCCGAAGCCACCTTCCTAGCCCCTTACGAGGCCAACTCTTATTCTACAACCGATCTTATAGCTAATCGAGCCCAACAACTACAGAAGTGGCCCGACGACCTCGCCGCCATACATGACCGAGTCCTCAAAGCCCGTTTTGCATCAGCCAAAGACTTCATGACCTGCTTTGAGAAGACTATACACGACTTTGACTTCGAGCCAGGAGCTCTCATACTCGTCCACAACTCCCACATCGAGAAGGAACTCGACCACAAGACTAAGCCGCACTACCTAGGTCCTATGGTAGTAGTGCATCGGACCAAGGGTGGCTCGTATCTCCTAGCAGAGCTCGACAGAGCTATCTCGAAATTTTGCTTCGCCACCTTCCGATTGTTCCCCTATTTCTCCCGCAACAAGTCTCGCATCAAGGTCACCCAACTAGTGGGCCTTGACAGTGCCGCCATCGACCGACTCGAAGACAACTCCCTTCCCAACCCAGACCTCACTGGCATCCTTAGGGATGAGTCAGATGAGTAACATACCCTTCCGTTCTCTTTCCTTTTCTCTGTTTCCTTTATCTCTCGAATGCCTTCTACAGATGCTCCATACTTACACAAAACAAAAAAAAAAAAAAAAGTCAACCCGAAAAACATTCTCTTAATTTTCTTCTTTCTGTCTTCGTACCTATACTCACCACTCCTTCCTACTTACACGACAAAGAGCCACCACCGCCTCGAACTAGCCAAAAGAAAAAGAATCAAAACTCACTCTCTTGCTCTCTTACCTTACTTCGTTCAATTTCAAAGACTCACCGCCACAGTTCTTAGACTCTCTACTTACCTGTTCCTGCCGCCTTCGTTACCTTAGCCTTACCTTACTCTTGACCACCCCACTCGACAGAACACAGACACCAGAACGAGTACATTCGACCCCCACCTATACACAAGGACAACGAGACTTCTGCAAAATTAGGAACTACCACCGTGCCACAAAGTTGTCCTGCTGCCACTCCTCGAGCGCCCGAAGGTCCCTTCTAGCCTGCTGATGGACCACATTCATCTGACCCAGCCCCGCATGGAGATCGGCTATGATAGCCCCAGACCATTCGACTGTACCTTTGAGTGCTGCCAGCCATGCGTCATACTGAGCTAGCGCTTCCTGGGGACCGCTGAAGGGAGTCCACCAAGCGTCTTGAGGACTTGGGGGCCAGTCAAATACCACCTCTTCATGCTGACTGCCCTCAACGTCGACCGAGCCTTCGGGTCCAGCGACTTCCGTCTTGTTCACAGCCTTGACCGATGTGCCACCAGTACCATCGCCAGTCTCCCTAGACTCACCTACAGGGCATTCTTCGATATGAGGAGAGTCAGGAGAAGGAGTGTTGCTGGTGTGGGCAACTCTTCTTGTGAGAGCGCAAGGGGAAAGGGGGGGAAAGCTGTAGGCTATGCCTAGGCTCGTCCCAAGGGGTCGTGAGTCAGAAGGGGGTGTTGGAAAGGCTATGGGAGACGAGGGAAAAGATCCCCTAAGGTCTGGGAGTGGTTGGCGATGAAGAACTTGAATTACTGCCACCAGGCGGGCAAATATGGCGGCTCTGAAGGGCTACGAAGGCTAGTAAGAGCTGGGACTCGAATGGCAGCGGCTTAGACTCTGTAAATCGGCAGGAATGACTCCAAAACACTGCGGAACTTTGGAAGCGGTGGAAGGACTTGAACGGCGGCGGTTTAGACTCTGGAAATTGGGGGGAATAACTCTGAAACACTGTGGAACTTTGGAAGTGGCGGAAGGACTCAAAGGGCGGCGGTTTCTCGAAGGGAGTGGCTCTGGGGACTCGAAGTAGGCTCTGGAACTCGAAGCAGACTCTCTGGGGACTCGTAGAAGACTCTGTAGACTCGAAGAACTCTGTGGACTCAGCAAGGACTCATAGAACTCGAAAATACTCAAGGGACTCAACTCTGGGGACTCTGGGACGCTCAGAAACACAGATGGTGACCGCAAAAGGTGGGTTTTTTTTTTCTAAGTGAAGCAGTGATACTTGTAACGTAGAGGCGGCGGTAGCTATGTGAAAATCGGCGGTTTTTGGAGCTGTCAAATGTCAAAAAAAGTGACAGAAAAGGGCCGATGTATGGTAAATCACATGTATCACAGTAAAGGAAGGGAAAGCGAAGTGAAACTGTTCAGAAAAATATGCAAACAAAGGGAGAGGGTATAGACGACATGCCTGGACAGCAAGGAAGTGCAGGGAAAGCTGCAGAAACTCTGGGGGACGAAACATGGGGTCTGGAAGCGGAATGGCGGCGGAACATGCGTTGGAGTGGGCGGTGGGTCACAGGATTGACACCTGGCACTTCGGAAAGGGTTTCCGACAGCCAATGGACAGGTTTCACATGTCCAGGGGCTGAGGCAGTCGGAAAAGACATGGCTAGGCCCTCAGAATGGAACCTGGAAGCGAAGCGGCATTTTTGTTGTGGTGATAGGGGCATGTGAGGCGGTGGGAAGGCACAAGGGTGGGCGGAGCTATTTTTAGATGGTGGAGGCGGTCATTCTGGCTGTATCGGTGGCCGAAAGGCAGTGGAATGCCATAGACGACAGTGGGGATGATTACGGAAGTCGTAGCGGTTGGGAATTGCCGCAATATGGTGGTCTGAGGCCCTGAGGACTGTCGGAGCATTGTGGCGGCGAAGGAATACCCAAAAGCGGCGGGTTTCAGCCCTAGGGAGAGTACACTCCCTACACCGGCACTCGAGGGGAGGAAGAGAGGCAAGTTGGATATTGAAGGAGTGCGAGGAGGGGGACCAGGTGCTTTATGAGGGCCCGACTGACCTACCACTTGAGGCTTGATGCGGATCGTAGGTTTAGGGAGTGCCAATGAAGAGGGAGCATCAGCAGGCACCGCTGAAGTCTTGGCCTTCTTGCTGACCGAGGCCGATGGGGCTGGGGTGTCGGTGTTCTTCCGCTACGTCCCATGGTTACCCTGTGTATGCCGAAGTCTCGAGGAACTTACCTTCCTGCCAGCTTTGCTAGCCTTGTCACACCGCTTCTTCCCTATGTGGCAGGCAGCACAGGCCACCCCAGGAGTGCCCTCTTTCCACTCACATCGGATCCCCCGAGTCTTGCACCGCCCACATGCCTCCGAATCATCCTGCATAGCAGAGACCACCACCGCTGGAGGGTCACACGACCTCTGGGTAGCCTCGCCGATGGGTCCTGTTCGACTTGCAGGTGGCGCAGCAACTTCTGCCTCAGCATCTAGATCAATAACGTCGCCGCCCCCACTTACAGGCTGATCCTAAGCCACGAAGGGCCGTCAGAGCGTGCAGGTAGAACAGATAGAGGGCTGGTATGCACCTGATCACCCCCATCCCCTTTAGCAGCTGCCTTCTCAATCTGCTGCCAAGACCGCCTGGTCTCACCTCCTGCCTGCAAGCTACTAGTTCCCACTTGGACGGGCTGTGCCTTCGACTTCTTTGCTCGATGGGGGAACCGGTTTTGGAGGGGTACCAGCACCAAAAATGCAGACCCGAGGGCCTCTTCAGTCTCTTCAGGGTACTCGGGCACTTCAGTGCTATGGTCATGGGCAAACTGCTGCAGCCCCTCGATTGTAATGCTTATAATCCGAAGACTATACTCGGTTACTCCTTAACTGATAGAGAGTAGAGGCTGAGGAAACGAGTTAATGCGACAGTGCACAAATGAACTCGATTGGAGTGTCTACGACAAGAGAGGCAGTATTTATACTACTACGAGTGTTTGTACCGAGGAACGTCGTAGAACAAACCAAACAAGCGAGAGACAAACGCTATTGGCTGCAGCGCTCCACGCTGAGTCAATGCGGCTACGCTGACGAATCAGCTGACTAAGTAAAGCGTCTATGGGCGCGTCTAGGTAACCCTAACCAGAGAGTGGATAAATAAGGTAAACTACGCTAAGACTACGCTACAACCAGTAGTGAAAAAGTACAGGCCGTTACACTATCCCCTCCTATGGTTCGACTTCCAGGCGAGACCAGATAGGCTGCACAGCAGTCAAAGGGTCGGGTATAGCGGAGAAAAAGAGACCTTCGGTCGAGAGTAGTCGAAGTTTCCAGGGGGCACTGGGGTGGAGTTTGTAAAAATCGTCTATCACCTCCTGGGCGTTCTTAAGAGCAGATCTAGGCTCCCAAGTGCGATCTTCTTCCGGGTATCCCCTCCAATGAACGAGGAACTGAAGATTACCATGCTTCAAGCGGGAATCCACTACCTTCTCAACTTCGTACTCGACATCTCCTTCATCCGTAACCCGTTGTGGGCCGGGCCAAGTAACCAGTTGCCCATCAAGAGCACCGAGATAAGGTTTCACCCGTGAAACGTTCACTACCGGGTGTATGCGCATTGAGCACGGCAACTTTAATTTAACGGCATTGGGAAAAACGTCCGAGACCTCGTATGGGCCTATCCACTTTTCGGTCAACTTTCGGCTCTGCCGATCCTTCAGCGATAAATGGTCGGTAGCCAGCCAAACCTGCGAGCCTATGGTGTAAGCAGGGGAAGGGGATCGTCGTTTATCTGCCTGAGTCTTTTGACGAGTCCTAGCTTTTCCCAAACTTTCGCGTACTTCCTGGAACACCTGGAACCAGTCTTTAGCGGTCTCCTCCGCCACTTCTACCTTAGAAGTCGTCGGCTCGACGCCCATTCGTGGTGTATACAAACGAGTAACCTCAAAGGGGCACTTGCCAGTAGAAGAAGACTTGGAGTTATTGTACGTGAATTGAGCTAGGGGAAGCCAATCCTCCCATCGTTCCTGCTGATGGTTTGCATACATCTGTAGATACTGCTGAATTTCGCGGTTCAACCGTTCTGTCTGACCATCCGTTTGTGGATGAAACGCCGTCGAGAGCTTCTGCTCGACACCCAACATTTTAAATAACTCCTTCGAGAACTGAGATGCGAACTGCGGTCCGCGATCCGAGACGAGAGACTGTGGAAGGCCGTGATGCTTCCAGACGTGAGTTAAATAGAGCTGTGCCGTACTAGCGGCAGTTTCCTTCTCAGTGCAGGGGATGAACTCTGCTTCCTTTGAGAACCGATCAACGACGACTAAGACGTAAGACTTTCCAGAGGAGCTCCTGACTCCTATATCCATAAAGTCGGTCGTAAGATCCTTCCAAGGCCCATCAGGGACGGGTAAAGATTTGAGTTCGCCTGCCGGCGGCTTGTTACTAGGCTTGCTAGCTTGACATGTCTGACAGTGTTTTACGTACTCCTCGACATCAGGCTTCAAGGTAGACCACGTGAACCAGCGTGTGATCAACTCCTGAGTTCCTTTTACGCCTCGATGACCCGCTAGGGGTGAATCGTGAAGAGCGGCAAGTACCTTCTGTCTAAGTGCCTCAGGCACGAAAACTTTGTCTCCGTCATACAGTAAACCGTCGTGTCGGTCGAGCGTTCCAGCATCAACCTCGGCCGTTACACTGCGCAGTTCTTCTATGAAGGGGTTTTCTAAGCGCACAGCGCGCACTTGCTCGGGTTTAATAAATAACGACTCCTCAGATTTAGCATTTTCGCGATTTTCTACTAAGTCTTCGTGGCGAGAGAGAGCGTCCGGTCGTCCCATCAAAACTCCTGGTTTGTGGACGATAACACAGTTGAAACGACTAAAGTACTGCGCCCAACACGCCTGGTGTGGTTGAAGCTTTTGCGACGTCATAAACCATTTAAGGTTGTGGTGATCTGTCCAAATTTCAAACTGGTACGGAGTAGCCTCAAGGTAGTGACACCATTGCTCTAAAGCGCGGATGATGGCCAGCATCTCTTTGTCGTGAACCGTATAATTAAGCTCTGCTCCACCAAGCGAATGACTCGAATAGGCAACTGGTCTCCAGAGACCGTCATCGCATTCCACCGAGAGCACGGCTCCGGTTGCATAGTCCGAGGCATCGGTTTCTAAACAGAACTTCCGATCCTGATCGGGGAACATAAGTATAGGCGCGGTCGTGAAGGCTTCCTTTAACGTGTCAAACGCTATTTGGCACTCGTCGGACCAGAGAAATGGAGTGTCCTTTTTAGTTAGGTCATTAAGGGGGCGCGCGACCTGCGCGAAATCCTTTATGAAACGTCGGTAAAAGTTTGCAAGGCCAAGGAAGCCTCGAACTCCTCGAACAGAAGTGGGGACTGGCCAATCGCGCACAGCAGCGACTTTAGCGGGATCCATCTTAACTCCATTCGTGCCAACTATCATACCCAGAAAGTCGACCTCTTTTTGCTTAAATAAACATTTCTCCGGCTTGACAAACAAGTCGTTCTCCTTCAACCTTCTAAGCACCTCTAGCACGATCCTGTCATGCTCCTTTTCATCGTCCGTTTTCGTAAATATCATAAGATCGTCTATATATACTACAAGAACATCCTCCATATCACCGAAGATGTCGTTCATCATATTCTGAAACGTGGCGGGGGAATTACATAAACCAAAGAACATCACCAGCAGTTCGAAGGCTCCACGGTGACAGAGGAAAGCGGCTTTCCACTCGTCACCTTCCTTGATCCAGATGTTATTGTATCCCCACCTAAGGTCCATTTTTGTAAATAATTTACACCCTTTCAACTTGTCAACAAGCTGTGAGATAAGCGGGAGCGGATACAAGTTCTTGACTGTATGCTCGTTTAAATAGCGGTAGTCCTGTACCATACGTTTCTTTCCATCCTTTTTAGGGACGAAGAACACAGGAGAAGTCTGCGGCGATTTACTAGGCCGAATATAGCCCTTTTTAAGCTGTCCATCAATGAAGTTGCTAACTTCGGTCTGCTCATCGGGGCTGAGAGGGATCAACCTTCCCTTTTTCGGGACAAATGACTCCTTTAGTTCTATCGCATGGTCCCAAGGTTTCCTAAGCGGCATGCGTTCGGATTCCTGGACAGAGAATACGCTTAAATACTCGTGGTATTCCTTCAGAACCAGTTCCTCAGGGGTTTTATCCTTTTTAGGGGCCTCCTGCTTGTCAGCTCTAAATATGTTATGCCAGTCTTCGAGGGCCTGGACCTCCTCCTTTTCGATACATCTAACGAAGGCCAGCTTCGGCGTGAGTTGCCTGCAACTACGAGGACACCTCTTCATCGAGATTTCACTGGTTTTCCAATTGACTTCCGGGTTGTGAGTGGCAAGCCACGTGTGACCCAAAATCATGTCGTGAGATCCCAGATCCGTGACATTGGCTACTAATTCTTTGAAGTGATCTCCGAACTGAACTCTAAGCGGTACCTGATGTGTAATCCTTCCAGCGGAGTTAAGAGTACCATCGACGTTAAATACATCCACAGCGCGTGGGAGAGACAACTTGGGAAGCTTCTTTCGATCAATGAATTTGGCGTCCACGAAAACACCTGTAGCACCAGAATCCAACAAGGCCTGCACAGCGTGTGCGTCACCCTTCCTAGTGCGAATAATTATAGGTACAGCAACGTGATCCTTTAGGTTGAGCGTGCGAACTCGGGATTTCGGCGGTACTGTCACCTGAGCATCGCTAACCGACTCGGATCCTTCCGAAACGCTATTTTTGGGAGTTTTATTGCTTGGAGAATTAAGCAGTGTCACGCACCAAAGGTGTTTGGCGACGTGAGCATGGACTCAGGAGCTGAATAATGAAGAACGGAGAACGGAGAAGCCTAGCCCTAATGCGAAGAATGACTGATATTGCCAGCAGTCATCCATCGCACAAGAACCATCCTTAACGTTAGGGAAGAAACCACTCGAGCGCCCGAAAAAACTTTTTGAGCGCTAGTTTACGGCATTCCGATTTTTCGAATATCTCCGTCAATTTTAAAGATATCGACACCATTCCCACGCTCACAGGAAGCTCTCGACCACGCCATCCTGCCTACCAAATTTGGTAATGATCCGTGCACTCCACGGTTTTCTGCATCATTTCTACCAACGAACGCCCATTTTGCCAATATTTATCGTAATGGCCACCTCCTCGACCATCTCTTCGCTCGTGTCCTTTGCTAGGGAGAATAACTATGAGTACCTGCCAGGAATCCCCACTAGCTCTCGCCCCGAAGCCTCCTGGTTCATCCCTCCCTCGTCCATGACCTCCCATCCTACAGTGACTCAAAAAACCCTTTCAATGTTTTGCTGTTTTGCATTGATAGGGATGTCAAAAATCAGGGAAATTCTGAAAAATCATGGAAGTATTCATTTAGATAGCCCTAGGTCTTGGCTTCAAAAGGGTACCTTGTCGAAGTTGTTTGGCTTTGTTTGGGTTGAGATATTGCATGTTCAATCAGGACAACTCATTGAAAGGGTTTTTTTGCTGATGAAATTGCAGCATATTCATGGCAATTGGACAGCATATTTTATGGTGTGGAGCCTGAATCTTGGTCAGCAATGCATGTTGGTGCTTATGTAATATGCCACATGATTTGTCAGCATGCAAACATAGCCAACCACTGAATATGAGTCACTGATCCTCAATCCTGGTGATCACTCCATTAGGATTGCTCTCTCATGGGAAATGTCAGCAAAATATGGTGTGAATGGCATTACCATGAGTAGGATGTATGCCCAGTGCCATCAGTTCCTTAAAAAGGTTGGCAAATGTCATGCCTGTACCATTTCCCCTACCAGCACCTGGGGGGTCCTGACAGTAATCAGTATCAGGAAGGCTGGGAATGTCATGGGGGTCAGTCTGGCACTTCAGGGCATGAAGAATGAACTAATCCCTTCTCAACTGGTGCATTTTTTTCATAAGAAAAGCTGGCAGCAAGGTTGGGGTGAAGCAATACCCTCCCTAGCACACCAGGTGTCAAGGAGCATAAGCCAGACTATGACCTCTGCGACCCCCAAAATTGGCCCCTGGCAGAAATCCCCACAGTTCTTCTTTCGGACGTGCAGCATATCGCCCCAATGAATCTGGATCTCAGATCTAGGAGTCAGAGTGACCAATTTGCAGTCATACCCCTTATTCAGCAGTGACCAGTGCGCTTACTCATCCCCCTTTCTGTCGCATTATTCATCCGTTCCTTAATGACTCATTCTATTTCAAATGATTTGTGATATTCTTCGTCATGCTGACTGATTTTACTTACCAATCGCTTACTGTCCTTACTCAGCCATGCTCGGCCTTACCAATCCTTTACCGTCGCTTTAAGGCCCTTCATTATCTTCTTTATCCTTGCAGTATCTGAGGCTCCATTAAGGGTCTATTTACTGTCATTCTTCTTCATCTTACGTCGCTTCTAGGCTCCGGGTAGCCTATATTACTTCGCTTTTTCTCAGTCTCCCCCTGCTCCCCTCTCGTCAGGAGCACCTTCCCTTCTGCCCTAGTCGTCTAGGTGTGCAGAACCCCTCCCCCACTTTGCCGTAACTGATCCCTCGAGCCAAAGTCCGCGAAGGTAAACCACCGACTCGGCATTTGTCTTTGTGTTGGGTTTTTTGGTGTTTTCGCCATAGATCCACACGTCGACTCACAGCGGTGCCAGTTTAATGTCTGGTCCCGAGCCCTTTCGGGACCCTCCAACAGACGGTGTAGGTACAAAGTCCGAGTCATCATCCATACTATCTACAGAAAGAGAAGAAAACCTATTTACAGTGACTATGTCCGAAAACAAGACCCTTTTTTGTGTTTTTGTATTATCTATTTTTGTGTTTGTTTTTATACTATTTTTGGAAGATGAAACCGAGACGCAACGAGAAGAAAAACTATAAGGAGAAAAAGAAACTAGTCCAGTATGAGAATTGTCCGAGACTGCAGGACCCGACTTCACTGCAGCTCCGATTCTTTTAATTTAGATATATGAGCAACTATCTGCTCAAATGTCATACCGTCCATAGCGGCCAGCCGCGGGTCAACACCTTCAGAGCGCACCTGGCGCCCTTTGCCTTTATTCCTGGCCTGCGGTGTAGGGAGCCCATACTCCCTAGGGCTGAACATCATAACCGTATACCAGTTTCCCTATCGCCCTAGCCAGTTCCCGCAGCTCCACCGTCCTTCGGAAATGTCACCGCCGCCTCACCATCGATTACCTCGGTTAAGACGACCGCTTCTCTCGCTTGCCAACGCCGCCGCCGCCCAATCGGGAAGTATCCCCCTGTCACCGACATTAGCCACCGCCCAAGTCACCGCTGGCCCCTGTCCCCGACCCCCAGTCATTGTCCGCCCCATATCTGCGTCGGCCTTGGCCTTTTGCACGCCTATCAAGTGTCTACTGTCTGTCGGCGGCCCACTCCATCACTTGTGACGTCGGTTACTCGGCACCTATAGGCCCCACTCGAGACACCGACGCTCACCGCTGCCAGTAGTACCGCCGCACCGCACCAGACCGCCCCCCAAGAGTCCCCGCAGCGTCGGCCTGTAGTCCAGAGACCTTAGGCACGTCCCCCTTCGCCGCTTTACCCTTTCTTTGCCTTTCCTTTGCTTTCCTTTGCCTACTTTGCGTACCTACGGCCTGTAGTGCCATACTTCGGCACCTTTCTGTCACTTTTTTTCTGACACATGACATCTCCGAAATTCGCCGAAATGTTCCTTTGTGACAGCCGCCTCTACGATACAAAACACCGCTGTACTTAGGAAAAATATACCCACTTTTCTGGCGTCACCATCTGTGTGTCTGAGAGTCCCTTTGAGTCCCCAGAGCTGTTTTCTTGCGTATCTTCGAGTCTTTTGAGCCCCCTTTGCGTCCCCAGAGTTCCCCACCGAGTTCTACCGCCATACTTGCGACCGCTTCAAGTTATAAAATTTTTCTGCTGCCTTCAGAGTCATCCTTCCAAGTCTACGAGTCCCCCAACAGTCTACAAGCGTCCTATATCGCCGCCTACCGAGTTCTGAGCCCCTCCGACTATCCAACCACCGAAACTAATCCCCTCCCGCCTTTCTGTGGCGGCAGTTCGAGTTCTACCCCGCCAGTACCCTTCCGACGCAGGGAAACCTTCCCTTTCGCCGCCTAGTCACTCCCCCCACTTCCTTTCCGACTCACGACCCCTCGGGACGAGCCTAGGCCTAGCCTACAGCTTTCCCCCTTTTCCCCCTTGCGCTCTCACAAGAAGAGTTGCCCACATCGTTTTGGAGCCCACCGCGAGGGGTCTTCAGATCTGGAAAGGAGATCTCTCCGACCTACTCGTCAAAGAACTGAACTCGAAGAGCTCTTAGAGCCCTTCCGCCGCCTTTCTATTTCGTCTTCTGATCTTTTCGTGCCGACTACTGATACCAGAGAAATTTCAGAGCTTCATTCATCAGATACCGAATTACACCTTGAAGAATCCCTTCCCGTTCCAGATCCGCCTTCTCTGTCGTTCCTTGACATCCCAGGCGGCTTTGATATCGACGAACCGTTCGTTCCGCCGCCAGACCGCCAAGAGTTATCCCCCCTCACTGAGCTTGCGTCTACACCATCCCCTTCTACTTCAGCATTCGCCGCCGAGCAGCTTCTGATACCAACAGAGTCCACCTCCTTATCTCGCACCGCTTCGCTGCCGCTTAATCGAATCCCGCCGCGTATACCAACCCCAACACCGATTCGCCTCCAAATCCCCACTCTACCCCAATCCTCTACGATACCACCCACCATGTCCGCCCCTGCCCACCGAGAGATGCCGCTGCGGGGTTCTAACAAAGCCCCCAAGTTCTCAGGCAAAACCGAAGATATCTGCGCTTACTTCGAGGACGTCGACCAAATCTGCACCGACGCGGGTATTACCGACGAAAAACAGAAAATCAAATGGGCCATCCGATATGCCGACCGCAACGAGTCGGAACTATGGTCCTCACTCGACGCCATACGAACCGGCGACTGGGACAACTTCATAGCGGAAGTGCTGAGCTTGTACCCGGGCGCCGACGTGCAAGGCCGCCAGTATACCAAGGCCGACCTCGAAACCCTCCTCCATCACCAAGTCCAAAAGCCCATGTCGTCCCTTGAGGACCTCGGCAAATATGTCCGGGAGTTCCGCCGCATCGTCGCCCTGATCAACAAGAAGAAAAAGCTCACCGAAGACGTCATCAACGAAAAGTTCTTAGAAGGATTCCCGCCTCGGTTCCGTAACTCCCTTGCTACCCGCCTCCAGTTGAAAGATCTCGACCATGACGTCGATGAGCCCTGGCCCTTCGCCGAGATCTACAAGCAAGCCACTTATCTCTTGAGCGGTGCTCGTCGGAACGTAGCCCAAGTCGACAGTTCGGCTCTATTCCCAGAATCCTATTCCCAGCCCTCTGCCCCGCCGACTATCCTAAAACGAGAGTACGTGCAGACCGCCGACCAGCCGCCAGCGGCCCGTCAGACGCAGCCCCAAGATCAACAGTACCGCCGCCCCTTCGACCCACGATGCTTCTTCTGCGGCGGCACCGATGGACACAGGACCGCCGAGTGCGAACTGTGCCAGGAATACGTCCGCCAAGGCAAATGCGTACTAATAGGTGGTAAAGTGTTTATGAAGGACGGCTCTGACATTCCTAGGTTGGCCGCCGGCAGGAATTTTAAAGAAAAGATAGACAACTTCCTAGCTCTCAGAGAATCTATCATGGCGTCGGCCAACCTAGTCTCCATTCAGTCCCCTGCCGCCGCCTCGTCGTCAAGAGGGCGGGACACGCCGCCCCACCTCGTCAACACCATGTTCTTCGGCTCGGGAGACTCCGCCGAGTTTCAAGTTGAAGTGCACCCTTCGTCGTACCTCGTGGACCAGGAGATAGAAGACAACGCCGACGAAGAAGACAAACGAGCCCTTGCCAGAGCTTATGCTCAAGTCGAGGAAGTAAAGAACGCCATCAAGAGAAAGAAACCGGCCCGCTTCGATGGAGTAGAGATACCAGTCCGCCGCCCCCGCAATGCAGCCGCATCTAACCCTGCCCCAGTCAACAACCAACCATCAGCTTCGTCCTCTAAGAACCAACCCCCACAGACCGACAACACCGCTTCGTCTATCCCACAGCCTAGGAACAACGCCGCCGAAACTTCTAATCAGAAGCCGCAGTCCAACTCTACCCCTCAGTTTCGCTACCAGAGCGGCTTTGATGAGGCCGCCGCCACCAAGCGGCTCGTGTCCCAAGTCTTAGGGGCCAAGATTGAAGTCTCTACCCAGGATCTGCTCGCTGTCAGCCCCGAAATTAGGAAGCAAATTAAGGAGATGGCTATGACGAAGAAGATCGCCATTGGGAGCCTCGAGACCGCGTCCGAAACCTCGTCCTCGTCAACCTGGGCATCTTACGAGCAGTATCTCGTCAGGGACACCGAAGGCAAATGCGTCGGCTTAGCCACCGCTCCCCTCAGGGCGGTCGATGGGATACTCATGGACAAGCTTCGAGTCGAGTGTATCCTTGATAGCGGCTGCCAGGTGGTAGCCCTTAGGCGCGAGTTGTGGGAGGCCTTGGGCGCTCCCTTATGTTCCGACATGCGTATGACCTTAGAGGCGGCTAACCAATCTAAAGAGAGTACCCTAGGTGTCATCGAGAACGCTTCCCTTCGCATCGGTCCTGTAGAGGCACATCTCCAGATCCAAGTCGTCGACAGAGCCCCCTTCGACCTCCTTCTAGGCCGCCCATTCTTTTGTCTACTCAGCAGCATCCTCCGAGACTTCCCAGACGGTGAACAATCCCTCGAAATTCGTGACCCCAATACCGGGCGGCAACTGCTAATACCGACTCGACCTCGTCACCGCCTGCATCACCAGCCTCGCTTTGTCAACGCAGAAGACGAAGCCGAGTACTTCTCCTGCCAAGAGTACCGCCGCCACTTAGAAGGAGCCGAACAGGGTTTTTAATGACGGTCAAGGACTCGCCAGGAGGGCGAGGAGACCATGAAGAAGTAGTATCCGTGTGTTCTCTCTATGTTTCAGATCCCCCTTCGTCGCCGCCAGATTTTACTTTACCTTGTTCCACAGACTCTAAAGAAAGCGCCGCCGCCGCGTATCTTCTCGACTATACCGCTTCTAGTACGCCTTCCCTTGATCCTTTCGATGCTAGCTTCGTTTCTCCCAAAGATCCATTCTTATTCTCTACTGGTACTACCCTTTCGCCGCTGACACTTTCTGCGCTTCGATCCACCTTCGAATTCGACCCAGTTTACCATGTTTTAAAATACAAGCCTGTAGCGAAGAAGGTTCGGCCTGTCCCGACCGCGATGCCCGTCGAATTTCGGGTTGACCGCCGGGAGGTCGGTGACCCTCTCGCAGATCTACCTGTACTACCATACCACCCCCCTCCGTTCGTTCCAGGCTCCAGATTCATGGCGGCGCGAGCAGAAGAGCTCGACCTTGATCCCGCCAAGTTCCTCTGGCCGGCAGAACTCGACCTCGTTCGATGGCTAGTTCGTACCCATGAGGCCGCCTTCGCCTGGGAGACCGCCGAGCGGGGAACCTTCCGCGAAGACATGTTCCCGCCGCTGAAGATCCCAACCCTGCCCCACAAACCTTGGGTCGAACGAAATATCCCTATCCTGCCAGCTATCTTTCGAGATGTCGTCCAAATTATCAAAGAGAAAATCGCCGCCGGTGTCTACGAGCCTTCGACCTCTTCATACCGCTCCAAGTGGTTCTGCGTCGTCAAGAAAGACGGGAAATCATTGCGCCTCGTACATGACCTGCAGCCGCTAAATGCCGTCTCTATCCAGGACTCCGCGGTTCCCCCCTTCGTCGACTCAATTGCCGAAGCCTTCGCCTGCCACTCCGTCTATGGAATCCTAGATCTTATGGTCGGCTATGACCACCGCACCATCCACGACGATTACCGTGATTTAACCACCTTCCAAACCCCTATCGGCACCCTCCGCCTTACGAAACTTCCTATGGGGTATACCAACGCCGTCCAGATCTTCCATGGAGACGTCTGCTGGATCCTTAAAGACGAGATACCTGAAGTTACCATCCCCTTCATCGACGACTGCCCTATTAAGGGGCCGAAATCACGCTATCAACTCGCCGACGGCACCTATGAAACGATCCCGCAGAATGGCGGCATACGTCGGTTCATCTGGGAACACTTACAAAACACCAACCGTGTCCTTCACCGCCTCCGACATGCAGGTGCCACAGTCTCCGCAAAGAAGTGCGTCATCGCCGCCCCGTCTATAGTGGTCGTCGGCCACAAGGTTTCGTATGAGGGAAGGATCCCCGACGAGACTAAAGTACAGAAAATTAAAGACTGGCCCTACTGCACTAACGTCACTGAAGTCAGGGGCTTCTTAGGTCTATGCTCATATTGCCGCATCTTCATCAAAGACTTCGCTAAGCACGCCCGACCGCTCGTAGAACTAACCAAGAAAGACGTTCCCTTCGAGTTCACCGACGAGCACCGAGCGGCAATGGAGTACCTAAAGACCGCCATCGTTTCATCCCCCGCCCTTCGGTCGATCGACTACAATTCAGACTGTCCTGTCATCCTTGCCGTCGACACTTCCAACATCGCCGTCGGCTACATCCTTATGCAAGAAGACGAGGGCGGCAAACGATTTCCCGCCCGATTCGGCTCTATTACCCTCAACGACTGAGAGCGGCGGTACAGTCAAGCCAAACTAGAACTATTCGGTCTCTTCCGAGCTCTACATGACGTGCGGCTATACATTTTCGTGTACGAAACTTAGTCATCGAAGTGGATGCCAGGTATATTAAGGGTATGATAAACAATCCTGACCTTCAGCCTAACGCGACCATCAACCGATGGATCGCCGGTATCCTTCTTTTCGACTTCAAACTCATCCACGTACCCGCCGCCAAGCATGCCGCCCCTGATGGGCTGTCTAGGAGACCGAAGGCCGAAGAAGATCCGGAAGTAGACGAAGAAGAGTATGAGGATTGGGTAGATGAGTGTGGAGCCTTTGCCGTCGATCTCGTGAATCGTCGGGAACCCAAGACTCACCTTCTACGTCCCCCAGATATACCGCCGACCGAATACTATTCACACACCGATGTACCCCAGGACGTAGCCGTCTTCACCGCCGCTGAGACAACGCCCGACACCGCCGACACCGACATTCCACGATCTGACAAGGCAAGGCTGAGAGATGAGAGGTTAGAAGTGGTGAGAGAGTTTTTAGAGACGAAGAAGCCGCCAGATGGATTAGAGGAGAAGGAGATAGAAAGCCTGGTGCAGCTCGCTTCCCGATACTTCGTAAAGGGAGGAGAGTTGTGGAGGAAGGAACCCCAAGGCCGCCACCAGCTAGTGGTCCGCCGCCACAAGCGGCTTAACATCATCCGCCAGGCCCACGATGAGCTGGGCCATAAGGGTATCTTCTCTACTCGTGTGCGCCTACTGACGCGATTCTGGTGGCCTATGCTAGAGCAGGATGTTCGCTGGTACATCAGGACGTGCCACGAATGCCAGATCCGCCGCCTCGATCGAGTCCACATTCCCCCTGTCGTCGCCATTCCCGAGCCATTGTTCTACAAAGCCTATGTCGACACCTTCATCATGCCGAAGTCAAACGGGTACCGCTACGTCACTCAGGCCCGCTGCTCTCTAACTAGCTACCCCGAGTGGGCCATGCTCCGCTCCGAAACCAGCAAGTCGGTCGGCAAGTTCTTATTCGAGCAGATCCTATGCCGATGGGGGGCGGTGGGCGAAATAGTCACCGACAACGGCGCCCCCTATGTGCTGGCTCTCGACTGGCTTTCGAAAACTTACGGTATCCGACATATTCGCATCTCCCCTTATAACTCACAAGCAAATGGTATTGTCGAGCGGCGGCACTTCGATGTCAGAGAAGCGATGGTCAAGAGTTGTGAGGGAGAGGCATCTAAGTGGTCGGATGTAGCGCCAACGGTGTTCTGGGCAGAAAGGGTCACCGTTCACAAAGCTACGGGTCTCTCCCCATACTATATGGCTCACGGTGTCCACCCTAGACTTCCCTTTGACCTCGCCGAAGCCACCTTCCTAGCCCCTTTTGAGGCCGACTCTTATTCTACGACCGACCTTATAGCCAACCGAGCCAGACAACTACAGAAGCGGCCCGACGACCTCGCCGCCATACATGACCGAGTCCTTAAAGCCCGCTTCGCATCGGCCAACACCAGAGTCTGTAGATTTTGACCAAAGGTTGTGGCAAGAGCCACTTAATGATTTACAAGAATCACGGTAACTACCACTGTCCAAATAAGGAAATACCCCTAAGAAAATTGTCGCAGGCAGCCTCTGCTGTCGGAGTTCGAAAACTGCACATTACATAATGTGGCACAGCCACAGTGCGAACCAAAGTTGTAGCCCGGGTTGAGACGACCACAGAAGTATGCTTACATCAGCGAGATCTTTATTTTTGGATGAGATATAAATGGAAAACTAAAATTTTCTCGAGTCTTTTTGGTTTAGTTACACAGCCACACAGACAGGGAGAGTGCACTGCCACACAGGGGAAGGTGGTGCACAGCCACACAGGGAAGGGGTTGCACAGCCACATGACAGGGGTAGTGCACAGCCACACTGAAAATGAAAGTTGTAGCCCAGAACGAGAGGATCACGGCAATATGATTACATCAGCGAGATCTTGTTTTTTAGATTAGATATGAGTGGAATACTAAAATTTTTGCGAGTCTCTGCTTTTTTTGGCACAGCCACTCCACCTGCCATATGTGCTTATGTAATCAAAAAAGCGGACCAGATGCCTGGTTTGTTGTTGCTGCCACCACTTGTCCCTTCCACTGGATGATATTTCACTGTACTCTAACATATTGTTGACAAGTGATCTACCCATTCCATACACATTTTGGATCCAATCCAATGTTTTTGGACATGGATATGAATAGGGGTAAAAATGCGAAATCTGCTCCCAAACATGCAGTTCTTGACATATGGACTTGTCATTTTCACCCTAGGCCACTCTGGTATATATCCACAACCTATCAAAATTCCAGACCATCAGCCTCTGTCCTTGTGGAGGTGGAGCCAGATCTCCTCCTCCCCAGTGTGTGCATTATACAGATGGGTACTGCAGCTTTTTGGGTAATTTGACCCACTGGTACTGTGGAAGATACATCTTCCAGTGTCTATGTACAAGGACTTTGGGGGTTTATTAGGTAGAATGTGTGTAACACAACTTTGTTGGTTTTTTGGGTGCATGGCCACCATGCACGCTCTCCAGCTCTCATTTTCATTACAGCTCCTCCAGTTCTCAATGGATGGACTTGAAACTTTGAATGGAGGTAGATATATAGGTGTAGAATGTGCCTATGGTATTAGTTGGTATGTTACTCTTGCAGGTGTGGCATGGTGGCCATGCACCCAAAAAACCAACAAAGTTGTGTTACACACATTCTACCTAATAAACCCCCAAAGTCCTTGTACATAGACACTGGAAGATGTATCTTCCACAGTACCAGTGGGTCAAATTACCCAAAAAGCTGCAGTACCCATCTGTATAATGCACACACTGGGGAGGAGGAGATCTGGCTCCACCTCCACAAGGACAGAGGCTGATGGTCTGGAATTTTGATAGGTTGTGGATATATACCAGAGTGGCCTAGGGTGAAAATGACAAGTCCATATGTCAAGAACTGCATGTTTGGGAGCAGATTTCGCATTTTTACCCCTATTCATATCCATGTCCAAAAACATTGGATTGGATCCAAAATGTGTATGGAATGGGTAGATCACTTGTCAACAATATGTTAGAGTACAGTGAAATATCATCCAGTGGAAGGGACAAGTGGTGGCAGCAACAACAAACCAGGCATCTGGTCCGCTTTTTTGATTACATAAGCACATATGGCAGGTGGAGTGGCTGTGCCAAAAAAAGCAGAGACTCGCAAAAATTTTAGTATTCCACTCATATCTAATCTAAAAAACAAGATCTCGCTGATGTAATCATATTGCCGTGATCCTCTCGTTCTGGGCTACAACTTTCATTTTCAGTGTGGCTGTGCACTACCCCTGTCATGTGGCTGTGCAACCCCTTCCCTGTGTGGCTGTGCACCACCTTCCCCTGTGTGGCTGTGCACCACCTTCCCCTGTGTGGCAGTGCACTCTCCCTGTCTGTGTGGCTGTGTAACTAAACCAAAAAGACTCGAGAAAATTTTAGTTTTCCATTTATATCTCATCCAAAAATAAAGATCTCGCTGATGTAAGCATACTTCTGTGGTCGTCTCAACCCGGGCTACAACTTTGGTTCGCACTGTGGCTGTGCCACATTATGTAATGTGCAGTTTTCGAACTCCGACAGCAGAGGCTGCCTGCGACAATTTTCTTAGGGGTATTTCCTTATTTGGACAGTGGTAGTTACCGTGATTCTTGTAAATCACTAAGTGATAGTTGCCGGGCCTATTTGGTCTAAATTAGCTGACACGGCTCCGGCCAAAGACTTCGCGGCCCACTTCGAGAAAACCATACACGACTTTGACTTCGAGCCAGGAGCTCTCGTACTCGTCCGCAACTCCCGCATCGAGAAGGAACTCGACCGCAAGACTAAGCCGCGCTACCTAGGTCCTATGGTAGTAGTGCGTCGGACCAAGGGCGGCTCGTATCTCCTAGCAGAGCTCGATGGCGCTGTATCAAAGTTTCGCTTCGCCGCCTTCCGATTATTCCCCTATTTCCCCCGCAACAAATCTCGCATCGAGGTCACCCAACTAGTGGGCCTCGACAACGCCGCCATCGACCGACTCGAAGACGACTCCCTTCCCGACCCAGACCTCACTGGCGTCCTTAGGGATGAGTCAGATGAGTAACATACCCTTCCGTTCCGTTTCCTTTTTTTTCTGCTTCTTTTATCTCTCGAATACCCTTTACAGACTCTCCGTACATACGAAAAACTCCAAAAACAAACCTACAACTCGAAAAGACCATAAAACCGAAAACCGCCACTTAGTTTCCTTTCTCTATCTGCGTACCTATACTCACCACTCTTCTTACTTACACATAAAAAACCGCCGCCGACACAGAATATCGAAAAGAAAAATAAAGAAAAGTTTCTCCCTTGATTCCTTTCTCTCTTACCTTGCTTCGTTCGATTTTAAAAGACTCACCGCCGCAATTTTGATAGACTCTACTTACCTTCCTTTCTTTCAGTACCTTAGCCGTACTTAGCCATCCGCAGCCAACGGGAATCCAGACCTTGCACGAGACTACACTATGACACGAGAGATCTACATACGGCATTCAACGAACTTCTTCCGCCGCCACCTCCTCAAGGCTCGAAGCTGCCGCTTGGACCGCTGAATGGCACCGCCTACCTCGCTAGCGTCCGTGGCCAGGCGCGCTATTACCGCGTGCATCCCGGCCAAAGTCTCTTCGCCCCATTCGATCGAATCCTCGATGGCTTCGATCCGAGCGTCCAACTCTTCAAAAGGGGACCAGTCGGGAGATTCCTCGGCGGGGTCGGTCTGATCCTTACCTTTCGACGGGAGCGGGGCAGGTTCTCCTCGTGAGGGAGAGGCTCGAGGGGTGGTTAGGTCGATCTCCTCGACGGCATCGGCAGGTGGGGACGGATCTTCAAGTACACCGCTGATACTGGTACCAAATGCCGCTGTGTCAGCCATGGGGACATCGTTGGCAGGGAGAGGAGTGCTAGCACGACTAGAGGGGAGAAATAGAGGGTCGGCACGGGGAGGAGAAGCTGCTGAAGTAGGGACGTCTTGAAGTGCCGCCGAGGGTGAGGTAGCCGCTGCAGGTGGACCGGTCTTGCCGACGACGCGAGGACGAACCTTCAAAGTTACCTTGGGAGGGGCAGACGAAGAGTTTGGGTCGGGGGTCGTCTTGGCCTTCTTGTTCGTACTGGCCGACGATGCAGGCGGCCCCTCGGTGTTCTTGCGCTACGTTCCCTCGTCGTTAACAAACCTCCCGAGTGAAGCGCTTACCCAACTTACCTTCTTCCCTGGCTTTCCAGCCTTGTCGCACCGCTTCTTCCCCTCATGACACGCCTCACACGCGCCTCCATCTCTCCAAACACACAGGATCCCTCGCTTGAAACATCGCTCGCACGGCTCGTTAGACCCCGGTGGTGCCTGATCGACATTCTGCTGCGTTGGCGCCTGGTTATCGACGACAGCGACCGGCTCTGGTGTGGCCTGGGGTGCTGCTGGAGAGACGGCCGAAGTCTCACCCTCGACCAACGAGGTGGCGGCACGAGTAACGTCCTAGACAAGAAAGGACAGAAGTCAGCGCCTACTTAGCAGGAAACTGTAATGGATCGCAGATTTGCCCCTTTCTTTCATCTTATCTAATCACCGATTAGATACCCGATTAGATCATCTTGATCTTATCTTGGGCACTTCTTCGTGCGGCTGCGTACCTAGCCCTTATCCAGCCACGATCCAGACCTCCGATTACAGATCCCTCTCTTCCTTTTCACACTTTGAGAGCTATTTATACTTACAGTCTAGAACTTAGGTCTAGTCCTCGATGATGTCATACTGACCTCATCATGTCGTCATAGTGATGTCATCCTGACGTCACCTATGATGTCATGCCCTGTGCCTCTGCCTTGAGGTCTCCTCATGGCTGTTACTTAGAGAGTATATAAAGTAGGCACTACCCTGTATTAGATCCTTAGTTCTATTCATTTGCTTGTTTGGGCGTCTTACCCTCTTGTCGCTGTAAGAGTGACCGTTTAGCCTCGTTTAGGCTTCGTCATCGTCTTCACCGATCTGCGTGTCCTCTGACTCCTCGCCCATCGTCGTTCGTCCTCGCCTTTGGTTCTTGTTGGTTTGTTTTGTCCTGTGTTCCTCTTCGGTCGCTGTCTTTCGTCGACTAGTCCTGCCTGACTCGTCACTCAAGCACGACTCGTAACACTTGAATAGAACTTCCCAATAGTCACCCTCGACTGGTCGACTTCGTTGTTCTTACCCTTGCCCGCTCTACCAAGATCACGGTGGAACGTGTAGTAGTGCTGTGCTAGAGAGTTAACCAGCACGTTTTTAAAATTCTTTTTCGTCCTCATGGCTGACATGCTTCTCTCCCCCCTCTCGTTCGCTGTCGCCATTCCCCTCCCCGAGTCGCTGCTGCTCCCCTCGAGTGGCGCCCCCTCTTCTCAGGCTTCGACCCCTAGGTCATATGCCTCTGTGTGTTCTACACCTCGGGCTCGCCCGAAGTCTCCCACAACCCCGATTCCTCGCCTCGCACCGTCCCCTGTGAGGCCACCCATCGTTTCTCTCCCTCATTCCGCTGCGCCCCCTAAGCGCAAGGATGGGATTCCTTTATTCTCTTTTCTCCCACCCCCACGAGTCCGCTTACCTGGTCAGCAGGTACAGCACCCCTGTCGGCTGTGCAAGTCGACTACCCACACTACGAAGCAGTGTATCGGCTGTTTCAACTGCGGTAAGGTTGGCCACTTCGCTAACCGATGCCCGGCTCGTGTTAGATGCTACGCGTGCCAGCGCTCTGGCCACAAGGCATCTGAGTGTAAAAACAAGAAAACCCCTCGTGTCCGCAACGACGCTAAACTACCCGAGAAGAATGGTCGCACTCCCGACCTTAAATCGAGTATAAAGATCCCTCCAGCTCACGAGGTTAAACCGAGTGTTCCCACCCCTACTCGAGCTCCCGAGTCTAAATCGAGCAAACCTAAAGTCGCCAAGGATAAGAAGCATATTCCGAGGCGCAAGAACGTCATCGATGGTTTGGTGAAGACCATCGACAGGTTACAAAGAGAAGTAGAGGCCCTTCGCAAAGGACTCCGGAGCGTGAAGAAGCACTGCCTGTGCGGTGTCAAATGCAGGGACGTCGAGGCTGGATCGTCGGCCAAACAAGAAGTCTTCCCTTCCCCGCCCCCGGCTAAACCGGCCTACTCCCTCGAAGATAAGGAGACCGAACCGACCTCGAAACTCGAGAGCACCCCTAGGGCTACACCGGCCCTGCTACCACCCCTTCCTCCTCTGCCGCCCACGCCGTTTTTCAACCTGGTGAGAGTAAACCCCTTTATTGGGCTCTTCCCGCCCCTTCCGCCACCGGTTGAGTCGGACAAGCTGAACGATTACGAGCCGCCCCAGTTCGGATCGGACGACGGCGATCGCGAATCGACCGGCTAGCTTCAAAAATGGCCAAATTTTTTTTCCCGTCTTTGGTGTTCGTCGGGACGCCGAACCTAAGGATGGGATAGTGAGTATGAGGAAAGGTGAACGAGCGAGTGAGGCTTGACGAGTAAAGAGTTGGACTCGCAAGAGGACAACCTTGTCGAGACTTGTCGAGACCTCCGTGCGCACTTCTTTTTTTTCTTTTCTTTTCGTTTTTCTTCTTTTATTTTATTTTCAGGGACTGAAAATCTAAGGATGGGATAGTGTAATGGATCGCAGATTTGCCCCTTTCTTTCATCTTATCTAATCACTGATTAGATACCTGATTAGATCATCTTGATCTTATCTTGGGCACTTCTTCGTGCGGCTGCGTACCTAGCCCTTATCCAGCCACGATCCAGACCTCCGATTACAGATCCCTCTCTTCCTTTTCACACTTTGAGAGCTATTTATACTTACAGTCTAGAACTTAGGTCTAGTCCTCGATGATGTCATACTGACCTCATCATGTCGTCATAGTGATGTCATCCTGACGTCACCTATGATGTCATGCCCTGTGCCTCTGCCTTGAGGTCTCCTCATGGCTGTTACTTAGAGAGTATATAAAGTAGGCACTACCCTGTATTAGATCCTTAGTTCTATTCATTTGCTTGTTTGGGCGTCTTACCCTCTTGTCGCTGTAAGAGTGACCGTTTAGCCTCGTTTAGGCTTCGTCATCGTCTTCACCGATCTGCGTGTCCTCCGACTCCTCGCCCATCGTCGTTCGTCCTCGCCTTTGGTTCTTGTTGGTTTGTTTTGTCCTGTGTTCCTCTTCGGTCGCTGTCTTTCGTCGACTAGTCCTGCCTGACTCGTCACTCAAGCACGACTCGTAACAGAAACTAGCGTGACGACGTACCTTAGAACCTCCTCCCTCGGCAGCAGTCTTCTCTTGTTGACGGCGGGACCGTCTGACTTCGCTGCCTGCCTCTGGATCACAAGGAGCAGCGGGGGCTGCCTTCACCTTTGCATTCCCGTCCAACCGGTTCCGCAGCACTGCCAACGTCAGGAGACGCGACGATACCGCTTCCTTAGCTTCCGCGGGGTACTCTGGCACTTCGGCGCTCATGCCGGCAGTAAACTGCCGCAACTCCTCGATCTGGGCCTGCACCTCGTCTAAGGTCAAGTCTCCCAAGGCACAGCACGGACACTCACCGACACTTCCTCGAACCTCCCCATCCACTCTCGGATCTGATGGTCCTCTGCCGCCTCACTCGGGATCTCCCTCATCACCGATGTAAGGACCGACATCAGCTTCTCCCACTTGTTGGGTATCTGCTCGCGAATGATGTCGGGGGGGACGTAGACGGGCTGTCTGCGGGTAGCGGTCTTGGAGGTTGACATTTCGGCTGGGGGGTTGCAGAGTGTTGTGAGCAGGAGATGAGTAGCGGTGGTGGTGGGACTTAGAGAAAGAAAGACAAAGTGGCAGCGACTTGTTTGGTATGTTTGGCGACTCTTTGTTGACGCAGAAGCATTTTTGCCACAGCATGTGACCGAAGTTCCCGTCCCGCTTGACATTGATCCGAGCACAGCCACCTGTCAACGGTATCTCGTCACCGATCCCTGTCACCGCGTACCCCTGACCGAGGACGGTCAGTATTCGAAGACCCCGGGAGGTGTAGGGAGCCCATACTCCCTAGGGCTGAACATCATAACCGTATACCAGTTTCCCTATCGCCCTAGCCAGTTCCCGCAGCTCCACCGTCCTTCGGAAATGTCACCGCCGCCTCACCATCGATTACCTCGGTTAAGACGACCGCTTCTCTCGCTTGCCAACGCCGCCGCCGCCCAATCGGGAAGTATCCCCCTGTCACCGACATTAGCCACCGCCCAAGTCACCGCTGGCCCCTGTCCCCGACCCCCAGTCATTGTCCGCCCCATATCTGCGTCGGCCTTGGCCTTTTGCACGCCTATCAAGTGTCTACTGTCTGTCGGCGGCCCACTCCGTCACTTGTGACGTCGGTTACTCGGCACCTATAGGCCCCACTCGAGACACCGACGCTCACCGCTGCCAGTAGTACCGCCGCACCGCACCAGACCGCCCCCCAAGAGTCCCCGCAGCGTCGGCCTGTAGTCCAGAGACCTTAGGCACGTCCCCCTTCGCCGCTTTACCCTTTCTTTGCCTTTCCTTTGCTTTCCTTTGCCTACTTTGCGTACCTACGGCCTGTAGTGCCATACTTCGGCACCTTTCTGTCACTTTTTTTCTGACACATGACATCTCCGAAATTCGCCGAAATGTTCCTTTGTGACAGCCGCCTCTACGATACAAAACACCGCTGTACTTAGGAAAAATATACCCACTTTTCTGGCGTCACCATCTGTGTGTCTGAGAGTCCCTTTGAGTCCCCAGAGCTGTTTTCTTGCGTATCTTCGAGTCTTTTGAGCCCCCTTTGCGTCCCCAGAGTTCCCCACCGAGTTCTACCGCCATACTTGCGACCGCTTCAAGTTATAAAATTTTTCTGCTGCCTTCAGAGTCATCCTTCCAAGTCTACGAGTCCCCCAACAGTCTACAAGCGTCCTATATCGCCGCCTACCGAGTTCTGAGCCCCTCCGACTATCCAACCACCGAAACTAATCCCCTCCCGCCTTTCTGCGGCGGCAGTTCGAGTTCTACCCCGCCAGTACCCTTCCGACGCAGGGAAACCTTCCCTTTCGCCGCCTAGTCACTCCCCCCACTTCCTTTCCGACTCACGACCCCTCGGGACGAGCCTAGGCCTAGCCTACAGCTTTCCCCCTTTTCCCCCTTGCGCTCTCACAAGAAGAGTTGCCCACAGTGGGCAGTGCGGATGAATATGGCCCTTCTGGCCACATGCGTAACACTGGTAGTTCGAGAAGTCTTTTTTAGGGCGGCTTCCCGATCCGCCTTGCACAGCCCCAATGTCCATGGGCATGCCTTGCCCTGATGTAACCCTGGGCGAGGGTCGTGAGAAGTTTTGTCCCCATCGAGAGGACATGCCACCAGTTTTGATCTTAACTGCCTCCAGGGCAGCGCCGAGACATCTAGCCTCGACATTGTACTCCACCCAGGTGTCCTTACGACGACCCTGAACGAAGATCTGCTGAACAATTTCAGGGCGGAGTGCCCTTTCCAGCATGAAGATGGCATAGTCATCAGATACCCCGGATGCGGTCCTTAAGGCGTTAAACTTGGCCAGGAACTCTTCTGTTCTGGCCGAACCTTGTTGAATTTTGCTGAGCTGCTCCTTAGCCCAGTCTTTATTGTGGAGCGGCCTGAAGCATGCTTCAACTTCAGCCACCAACTCGTCATAGGAGGGCCACATGCCTGCTGCGAGGCACTGGTCAATACGCGCCCGCGCATATGCCCTGGCGATAGGTCCCGTCATCCTAGACCAAACTGCAAGCGTCCTCGCCCTTGGGCTGGTCGAGCTAGCCATGATGGTGTAGGCTTTCATTTTTGCCCACCATTCCTCAAATTTGCTTATCAACCCATCAAACATTCCTGGGTCGGCGATGCCCCGTTTCGTGGGGTCAACGTTCTGATTGGGGTTAGTGGCGGCCCCTCCGCCTGCTGGCTGTTGGATGCCCACCACGGCACCGGCGACGTGCTGGGCCACCTGGTTGGCAACCTGCGCCGTGATCATGGCGGTCATTTGCTGCATGAAGTGCAGCTGGTCCTGGGTGAACTGGTCCATGACCGGTGAACGTTATAGGGGTGCAAGGGGGAGGGCGGATGGTTTGTCTATTCCATAAACTGTATGGAACGTGCAGAACGAAACCCAGTAAGTTGGGGTCAGGGGAGGGAGAGCGAAGAGCGAGCAGAGAAAGGTGAGGGAGGAGAGGTTCGGGAGTCCCGAAAATTTGTTGCTCGAGGGGAGTAACTTCCCGAGCGAACAAGAGCGGGGGAGCAGGCGACTCTTCCTTTTTCAGGTAAGGAGAAAACCTAATGCGGGGAGCCAAAGACTCCGACTTCTTTACACGAGGAATTTTGAGGAGAGATTTTCCCTGCCCTCAGCGGCAGTACTCTGTCTCGGCTATCGTACGGTAACTAGGGATACTGGTAGTACACTTTCTACCTCCCGTGATGTAGGGGAACTACTATTACACTATGTGCTTCCACCCCCTAATGTGGGTTGCACCTTCACACTACCCTTGACGGATAGCAGGACTACTGACTAAGTTTCTTCTTCAGCACAACCCCTTGCCATAAAGGGGACGAGACTAAAGGCGTCATCTCGTGAAGAAAGAAAAACGAGAAAGCAAAGCTCCTTAACCCTGGAGTCCGGGTATACGTTGCCCTATATGCCTGGGTGCAAGCGGAGTAAGGGAGTATGTATAGAATCGAGTTCAAGTGTAACGCTTATAATCCGAAGACTATACTCGGTTACTCCTTGACTGACAGAGAGTAGAGGATGAGGGAAAGAGTTAATGCGACAATGCACAAATGAACTCGATTGGAGTGTCTATGACAAGAGAGACGGTATTTATACTAGCTAGAGTGTTTGTACCGAGGAACGTCATAGAACAAACCAAACAAGCGAGAGATAAACGCTATTGGCTGCAGCACTCCACGCTGAGTCAATGTGGCTACACTGACAAACCAGCTGACTAAGTAAAGCATCTATGAGCATGTCTAAGGTAACCCTAACCAGAGGGTAGATAAATAAGGAAAACTACGCTAGGCTACGCTACAACAAGTAGTGAAAAAGTACGGGCCGTTACAGAGTACATGGCTGCTACCCATGCAGCAAAAGAAGGTTTATGGCTATGACAGCTCATCAGAGAGGTCTTCTGCACTCTCGAGCACCCACTCCCACTCCATTCGGACAGTCAAGCTGCAATTGCCCTCACGAAGGATGGTAGCTATCATGCTCGTACCAAGCATATTGACATAAGATACCATTTCATTCGTTTTGCTGTCAAAAATCACTCTTTTCATCTCATTTATTGTCCTACTTCCAAAATGATTGCTGATACCCTTACTAAGGCCTTACCTCATACTAAAGCTAAACACTTCGCTTTGGCACTTGGACTCCATCTGAAGTGAGGGGGAGTGTTGGATATTTAGGTTTACCTTAGTAGAGACTACGGACATCTGCTTATATAATCACCCTAGTAAATTTTCATATGCACTCCTTTGCGCCTCAGTGACTTCCTATATCACTGAGGTGAGCTACACTATTCTTACCCTTTGTTACTACCTACTGATGTGCTGTAGACTCATAGCTCATTAGAATTGACCTCTAGCAACATTCCCATGGTGTTATATCATGAATATCATGTGTGTTGTAAGCAGAAAATGTGATTGTGCATTACCTGTCATTTTTCATTGTTGTCACATGATAGTATCGATGGCTACATTGCGTGAGTGTTCGGGGGGGGGGGCCAAGTAGGGAAAAAGCATGTCATATGTCCCCATCACAAGCAACATCTCATACCGACGAAGTTCCTGTAACCTGAGCCTGTATCTAGCATTAGTAGTTGGTCATATCATTTATCATCTCCCGTCCGTGTGTAGAAGTTGCCGGAAGCACCCGTGGCACCACCGTTGACTGAGCGGCAGAAAGCGAGGGACCCCTGCGAGTCTATGCCCCGGGTGGTGCTAAAGGAAATGGACAATAAAGGCATGCCCCACGACTTTGGAGGCATATTTCACGCAGTCAACGCCTACAGATCATATCTTGCAGAACTATTTCTCCGCCTCCAACATGTTCCTGCGCAGATCAATAGATAGTGTTCCCTCAGTTCCTGACGTCTCCGTCTGCCACACCCAATTAGAAAAAGGAGAAATGTATCCGCAGTACGTACTTCGTCCAAAGACGGAATACGTTATTATACGTTATTCACGAACGGATAAAGGTGCTGTCTTCGTCGATACCGTCGGTACTTGATGTGTATCAATACGTAGCACGGCGAAACCACGACTCGAACGGAAGGCAAGAGACATACGTCGTTGGAGTTCTCCCGGGGGGCCGGGGTACCTGGTGCCTAAGTTCGCCACAGTAGGAAACTCCCTGTAGTCGAGGGGCGAGGGGAATCCATATCGGGGATAACTTTGATTGCTGTTGCGGGGGGTTCTTCGTCAGAATGGAAAGTCGTATTCTGAAACACGCTAAGTACCATTGAAGACGACCTCACGTTCTCTTCCACGGGGGTGGTTCTGTTGTGTGTGTGGTGATGCGGTGGAGGAAGCCTGGGAGTTGTACCGACTGTTTGGGTCGAAGGGGGCCCGGGAGAGGCGTGGAGAGGCTGTGGGCGAAAACCCTGTAGTGCACATACTCGGAGACCGCCTCGATGGCAGGCATTTCATTAACACCAGTCAACACGACCTTGGACACGTTGGTTGGGAGAAATGAATTTGTCCAGTGGTGCGGCAGATGGCGTGCCTTGCCATCCGGATCAATACTGGAACTGAACGGGAACGGGACTTGGCTTGAAAGACGCCCCAATGGGGCACCATGTTGCAACGAGAGTGAATGAAACGTTCTTATGTTTATTTTCGGACCTACGGGTATGCTCGCGGGACAAGAGTTCCTTGGGTGCAAGGGAATAATATAGGGGCCGGCGGTGCACGAGTAAAGTCCATGTCACACGGGGCTCCAACATTGCGGTGTGGCAGTTCGATCCTCGCGGCTTTTCGGTCTGTCGTTGGAGGCAGTGGGTTGAAAGGGCATGGGAGGTCTTATCAACAACCTGCCCGAACGACGGTGACGTTTTTATGTACATGACAGGGAGGGCATACGGTTGCGACCGAGACCTCGTTTGATAATTTGGACATTTCGATGTGGAGGCAGTGGACTCGTTATGCCTTTTTTTTTTTCTTTTCTGTGCTCGTTTTGATAAGGGTATCAAAGCGACCTAATTCCGTCCGCAGTGATACACATAGTAGTGCAAAATGCCATGCGAGGTGTCAGTGGATCAATGGCAAAGTATGTATGTGTATCTGGATACCAGGGGTGACGTAGGGGCACCCGTGTCACTCGATTAAAGCGTCTGTCTTGTGTCGTGCCTGCCTGTGTGTTTTTTTTCTCGCCCATCCCAGGCACGACGAGAACGAGAACGAGGAGGGATCGTTGCAGCCCGGAATGCTCCGACGGATGCCATGTCCATATATGGAAATAACATGCAAAAAAGGGGCGGATGAGAAAATAATCAATAATTGAATTCAGGAACTGGGCTGTGATCGTTGCGTGCCTTGGTTTGAAGCGCTGATCCTGAAAGACTTGGACTGGACTTTCTCACCCGTCTTTGCTTCTGCCCCGTCCCCCTCGCTCTGTCCGTCGACGTCGACGACGACGACCACGACGACGACCACGCCTCCCCTTGATACCCCTCGTCCCCCCGTCGCACTGGTCTACTCTTCGACATGGCGAACAGACCTGTCACCTCGGCTGGCGGCCCTCGCACCGACGCCACTTTCGATGCACCCAATCCATTGGCCTCGCTCGATCATGACCCCCATATGAACACATACACGGTGGAGGAAGAAGACGACGACGAGAGCGACGCAGGGGACCTCTTCGCCTTCCTCCCACCTTCCACCGCAGATCAGCAGCGAACCGTGCATGACGAGCGAACACAGGACAGCTTCAATCACTCCTCGGACTATGGACACCTCTTCGCAAATGCGGTACCCCCGGATCCATACCCTGTCGCTTATCCCACACCCACCTTCGATCCCTACGCTCGTTTTCCTGCGAACGCCGCTGGTCCTTCCAGTCATTTCACCCTCCCAGTGTCCAATCAACCAGTAGAGAGCCCCCCCTCAACCGCTTCTCAGCAAGGCGCGCATGACCCATACCGCATGCGAAGACTCAGCAACCCTCGCGCGGGTACCGCCGATACCAGACCCAGCATCACTTCCTCACGCGGAATTCACGTCAACCTTCCACCTAGTCCACGAGAAAAGTCCCCCGAAGTCGAAAACTCGGATATACATCACCGCAAACGACATCCCTCCTCAACAATCGGACCAGACACCACAACCCTCAGTCTAACTCCTAGCATGTTGGAACAGGATAGCAGAGACGGTTCGATAAAGTGAGCGCCACACTCATATCCAAATCCCTCTCTCATTCCTTCCCTTAGGATGGAGTTTGACTTTGACGCCATCAACGAAGAGGACAGTCCATTTCCCGAAGTACGTGCTTCCGTCTCCAATATCGATGACCCAGAAATGCCCGTCATGACTCTGCGCATGTGGATCATCGGTCTCCTTCTCTGTACGGTCGGCGGGTAAGCTTCTTTCTACTTAAATTCCTACCTTGTCCCCATCCATCTCCGTGTTTTCCAGGTCCATGAATCTCTTCTTCAATTTCCGACAACCGGCACCGAACATCTCGCCTCTCGCCGTCGTCATTATCAGTTTCCCCCTCGGGAAGTTGTTCGCTTTTGCTCTCCCCATCTCGACATACCGCGTCCCGCGTTGGTTGGGCGGTTTCGAATTTTCTCTCAACCCAGGACCTTGGAATATCAAGGAACACGTATTGGTTTACATCATGGCTAACGTGGCCATAGGAACTCCTTATGCCATAAACGCTATCGTCGTCGCGCAGATTAACTACGGCTTCAAGGTCGACTACTGGTTCAGCGCACTGTTGGTCGTCGCTACCCAACTCACGGGCTTCGGTCTCGCTGGTATATGTAGACGCTTTCTCGTTCAACCACCTAGCATGGTCTGGCCGCAGAATCTCGTCACATGCACACTACTCAACACGCTCCACGCGGAAGAGGAGGAACGGGGCGGAATCACACGTTACCGCTATTTCCTTTTCGCCTTGTCAGGCGCCTTCTTTTACTGGTTCATTCCCGGATATCTCTTCCAAGCACTCTCGGTATTTTCCTGGATTTGTTGGATAGTGCCGAACAACGTCCCAGTCAACCAGCTTTTTGGGGTCAGCTCCGGATTGGGTATGAGCATACTCACGTTCGACTGGGCACAAATCGCGTGGATAGGCAGTCCCCTCATGTTCCCGTGGTGGGCGGAAGTTCACATGTTTATTGGATTCGTGCTCTTCTTCTGGATCGTCACGCCTATCATGTATTACACCAACGTGCGTCTCCCAGCTTCGTGAACGTTCCTCTTTGACTAATAGTCTTTTCTTGCGCAGACGTGGAATCTCGCCTATTTCCCGTTGAACGACAACAACCCGTATGACCGTTTCGGCGCGTTCTACAATGTGAGCCGTGTGCTGGACAGCCAAGGTCGGTTCAACCAGACAGCGTACGATAACTACTCGCCCCTGTACCTCCCGGCGACCTTCGCGATGGCATACCTCCTTGCGTTTGCACTGTCGACATGCGTTCTCGTGCATACGCTCTTATACCATGGTCGCAGCTTGTGGAATGGCGTGAAAAGGATACGAGTGGAGCAGGACGATATACACGCCAAACTCATGAGGAATTATCCGGATGTTCCGGACTGGTGGTACTTGATATCATTCGTCCTATTCTTTCTCATGATGGTTGTGGTGGTCGAGGTGAGCCAACTGGCGGTTGGACGAGTATCGTTGGCTGACCGCTTCCTCACTTCAGGTATGGCATACGTCGGTACCTGTTTGGGCACTTTTACTCTCCATCCTTCTACCGTGTGTCTACGTGCTTCCATCCGGGTTCATATATGCCATGACTGGTCAAGGAGTACGACTTTTCTTTTCCTGCCACCCTTCGATCTACCCTAACCGAATCTCTTCCAGGTGTCGTTAAACTTACTTGCTCAGATCATTCCGGGCACTCTCATAGCTGGAAATCCAATTGCCAATATGGTCCGTGGCCTTCTTAAGAGCTTCTTCGGCATTTGCTAATTATTTGACTTAATTTAGCTCTTCAAAGCATACTCGGTGCAGACGCTGTCGGAAGCTACGTCGTTCGTACAGGATCTGAAGCTAGGTCACTATGTCAAAGTCCCTCCACGAGCGACCTTCGTCGGTACGCACGTCCCTCCTTTTGCTTCGTCGTTCCTTTGTTGATGCGTCTGTAGTCCAAGTAGTTGGTACATTGATGGCCTCGTTCGTTCAGGTGGGGGTCAAGCAGTGGATGTTTGACAACGTCCAGGACATATGTTCACCGGATCAACCAAGTCTCCTCACTTGCCCAAACAATGCGGTCTACTTCACCGCGTCTGCAGTTTGGTGCGTATACTTCCCGATTCTTGTGCGCGCCTTTCATCTATATATGTTTCGCTCCTGCACACAGGGGCCTCATTGGACCGACCCGCCAATTTGGCGCGGGAGCGCTGTACTCTCCCGAATTATACGCCATCATCGTTGGAGCATTCCTACCGCTTCCGTTCTGGCTCTGGCAACGACGGTACCCTAATTCATGGGTCAAGTTCGTCAGCACGCCCGTCGTGCTCAACGGCGTGTCTTACATACCACCCGCTGGTGGTATCAACTACTCTGCGTGGTTCGCCACGGGCTTCGTGTTCCAGTATCTGATACGGAAGAGGAACTTTGCTTGGTGGAGCAAGTTCAATTACATCACAAGTGCTGCATTGGATAGCGGTACGTCCGTTCCGCGCGCCGTTGGCGAGAGATTCTTCTCTTCGTTTCGCACGAGGGGGTTACTAACGAGCATTCTTATCTTCTATTTCGTTCCACAGGCACCGTATTGTCTGCTCTTGTAGTCTTTTTCACTTTACAAGTACGTCTTCTCTTCGTTTTTTCATCTCATCGGGTGTATCGAAGCATTCCACCGGCATTTTCATTCTTTTCTCCACCTTCTCCTGACTGATCGCTCGATACTCTAGTTCCCGAACGGTGGTATCTACCTTAATTGGTGGGGAAATACGGTGTATCAAAATAGTAAGTTCGAGCTATCGACTCGTTTCGGTTTCCTCCGAAAACTGACTCATCTCGCCGCTTTACTACGTAGCTGCGGATTACGGTCGCTTAGCGTTGAAGCAGATCCCACCAGGGGGTATTCCTTTACAATAAATGTACTTAGTCGGAAAATGTCTGCATCAATATCATCCGCCTCCCATCTAGGCTCTCCCAGCACACTCCCTTTACCGTAGTGATACATTATCTCATCTTTTTTTCCCTGCTTTTGATTCTTACCGCAGTAGTGACCTGCGGCGATAGTGGTTACGCCTATTATACTTGGGCACGGCGTATATTTTAGATAGATTTTTTCTGACCAAACCATGGCGTCTGTTTTCTAATGGGAATTGTTGGGAGTGTTTCATCTTTTTCGTTTTGTCGATGTGATGTCGGTCCGACGTACGATGGAAGAGAACGCCGTTGATTAGATCGTCACATCTTGGGTTTATAACTGTAAAGTTTGAGAGATATAGTACATACCGACAGTGATCGTTGGTAGGCTAGCAAACCCTAAAGGGAGTCTAGAACGCTGTTACATAACTAGTGCGTATCATGAGAGTGGATTAGTTCAGACGGGCTCCACGAGAAAAAAAAAAAAACAAAACTGACGGATTTTTATGGTTACTACGTGATTTGCCGATAGAGGAACTAAAAACTTCGAGGTGAAGTTGGTGATATGAAATGATTGTGATTGATCGATATGTTGATTGTGACTGATCGCGTTCGGTGGAGTGGCCGTCGTGAGTTGGTCCGTCATCGTCGGGAGAGGTGTGAGTTGCAGTTGGCGATTTGCGGTTTTCACGACCTGTATCGCCCACCCTTGTGACGTGTATGAGTGCGGCTGGTGCCGTAGCACGGCCTAGGAAACGCCATTTTTCTGAAAGATACGAAAAAGGGTAGTAACGGAGTGGACGGGTTACCTCTTGCCAGTGCCCCCCGACTGCCCTTGGGTGAACGTACCAAGATGGAAAGAGCATAAAGGTCCGATTATAACCAACGGAAGTCCAACGGGTGAAAGCAGTACGACCCCATGCCAAAGGCGCAGAGAGGAAGGGAAAGAAAGAAATCAGCCAATGCCGCTGATTTACTTAAGCGGGCACGCGCACCTCTAGCACTAGCACAGGATTCTCTTTCACAGCGTCCACCAGCGCATCCGGCACCCACAAGCGCTTTTATCTGTGGATCGTTCGATTAAGAAAAGGAAACGCATGCGGCGAAGGCGGGGAATCCAGTGCTTCCTCGTATATTACACCTTGAGTTTTCAGAACCGATCGCAGCCCGCGCTCGTCTGATAGACCTCCCGGATAATGATGTTCATGAAGTTATCACAGTTGACAGGACGGCTGTTGAATATTTCGCCATTCTTCGGTTTTGCGGGCTTGCGTCACAAATTGCGATGATGTTAAGGCAAAAGTTGTAAGGAACAGGAGGCAGCTCATTACTGGATGTCCTTGTGTCACATGGTGTCATGTGATATACCACTGCCCTTCCAAATTAGGAACATTGGTAATAAAAAAACAGTATTGGCATGGAGGCTACTATAATCACCAGTAACATGACAAAGTGCCATCCTAGATTTTTGGGCTTTATTTGGCATATCGACTTTTCTGGCTTTTGAGACATTTCACTCAAAGCACTTCGGGATGCGTAATGTTCCATAAGGTATTTAATTACAACATAGTGGCATGTGAAAGACAAGAAAATGAAAAATACCATCCCACGCACCTCCCTTCAGTTTTCTCTTCCTCTCCTAAGAGCCCATATATCTCAGCCATGTCCAGCCCCCTTTGCTAGATAGTTATAATATTGAGATAATGTTTTGGAAGACTCAGATGTGGCTGGCAATGGATGGACAAATGATGAGGGCCAGAAGCTTACTAGGCACCTGATGAGGGAGCCTCCCTCCTTCATTTTGCAGGTTCAAGAAGTGGCAGATTCTCAGAACCCACACAGAGGAAGAAGTGAGACCCCATTACGTAGTCAACTTAGTCACAACACATGGCCAACCTGTGAGCCAAATAACCAATGCTGTTGTAGACCCCTTGGCAGGCCTGGGTGACCAATTCTGCTTGGACACATGAGGGGGACAGAGGGGACAATTGACTGTAGGATGTGAGTGGGCCTGTGACGATTGCCAGGAAAATACCACATCCCATGGCTTGGCCTGCGCAGGTGAGCTGACACAAGACATGAGCTGGCTGGTGTGTAGAATTATACTAATGGCACTCGAGCGGGCCTGTGCATGGAGCCATGGATGTCGGTGTTGCCCTTGGGCAGGCCCCCCCCAAGTGGTTGCATGACATTTGACCAGGGGGCTGCGGGCGTTGGCATGGCACTTGAGTGGGCCCGCCCTAACTACTGTCATCAGTGGAATAGCTTTCCGATGGGATGCAGTGTCAGCATTACACTCGGGAAGGCCTGCCTGCCATCAGTGGCATGGCACTTGAGCAGGCCCACCCTTGCTACAATGAGAAATGGCATGGCTTTCGGGCAGTCCGCCCTCATCCATGGCATGGCACTTAAGCAGGCCCGCCGTGGCTACAATGAAAAGTGGCTTAACATTCAGGGGGGCCCGCACCAAGAAGAGGTATGGATTTGAGCAGGCCCACCCTTAGTACCCATGAGCAGTGGCATAGCATTCGGGTGGGCTGTGGTGGTGGCATGGCACTTGAGCAGGCCTGCCATGGTAAAATGAGAAGTGGCATGGCTTTCAGGCAGGCTGCCCCCATCAGTGGCGTGGCACTTAAGCAGGCCCCCCCTTACTACAATAAGAAGTGGCTTAACATTCAGTGGGGCCTGCACCAAGCAGAGGTATGGATTTGAGCAGGCCTGACCTTAGTACCCATGAGCAGTGGCATAGCATTCAGGTGGGCTGCAGTGTCGGCATGACACTCGGGAAGGCCTGCCCACATCAGTGGCATGGCACTTGAGCAGGCCTGCCCTGGCTACTATGAGAAGTGGCATGGCTTTCAGGCGGGCCACCCTCATCAGTGGCATGGAACTTGAGCAGGCCCGTAATGCACGAATGAGTCTCAGGACAAATGGAAGTCACTATATTCTGTACCTAATGCAGGAATGAGTCTACAGTAGGTCAGTATGAAGTAGGTAACAAGTGGAATGTAAGTATGCTCACCTCAGGGCGAATGGAAGTCACTGAGGTGAAAGGATCGAGCACAGAAAGTTTCTACAACCATGATTAAATAATACGGAAAGTGCGGAAGGGTATAGAAAGAATCCGGGACACTTAATCTATAGTGAAGTGTGGTTCTGAAGATATCCGAAGTAATCCGAAGCCGGGAATAGACACCCAAAAGTCCCTGCATCCAACAGCCCGCCCTTATTACAATAAGAAGTGCATAACACTCAGCCGGGCCTGCACAAAGCAGTGGTATAAACTTGAGCAGGCCTGCCTGTAGTACCCATGAGCAGTGGCATAGCATTTGGGCAGGCCACTGTGTCAGCATCACACTGGGGCAGGCCTGCCCTCATTGGTGATGCGGCATTTGATTAGGCCCCCATAAGTATGATGAGAATCACTCTGGCCTGCGGTCATCCATATGGGGTTCTAAGGAGCCTTTCCATGGGTCGAGCCATGCACCTGGAAACCTAAGCAAAGCAGAATCGATGGAAGTGATTTGCAACATGCCGTGGCATATCAAAACATGTCATTTGGCGTGCGGAATTTGTGGCAATGACAAATGCAATATCGGATGAACTACTAAATGGTTCCTAGAGAGCCCCACAGCAATCGCATGAGTAGGACTCGAGTATACTACTCTCCCATACCATTCGGCTGATGTGACCTTGGTGGGAAAGTTGATCAACTGTTGTGTTACATAAGGAAATGTTAGCAAATTGTGGATTATGCATGCGGCCAGTGTGGGCAACTCTTCTTGTGAGAGCACAAAGAGAAGGGGGGGGGAAGCTGTAGGCTAGGCCTAGGCTCGTCCCAAGGGGTCGTGAGTTGGAAAGGAAGTGGAGGGAGTGACTAGGTGGCAAAGGGGAAGGTTTCCCTGCATTGGAAGGGTACTGGCGGTGTAGAACTCGAACTGCCACCGCAGAGAGGCGGGAGGGGATTAGTTTCAGTGGTTGGATGCTTTGGGAGGCTCAGAACTCGAAAGGTGGCGATGTGGGACTCTTGGAGGACTCGTGGATGCCACTAGATGACTCTGACAGCAGCAGAAAAATTCTAAATCTCAAAGCGGTCATGAAGATGGCGGTGGAACTTGGTGGGGGACCCTGCAGATGCAGAGGGGACTCAAAAGACTCAAAGAAGTGCAAGAAAACGACTCTGGGGACTCAAGGGGGCTCTCAGACACACAGATTGTGATGCCAGAAAGTGGGTATATTTTTCCTAAGTACAGCGGTGTTTTGTATCGTAGAGGTGGCTGTCACAAAGGAATATTTCGGCGAATTTCGGAGATGTCATATGTCAGAAAAATTTTGAAGGGAAAAGCACCGATGTAAGGCACTACAGGTCGTAGGTATGAAAGAAGGGTAAAAGAAAGCAAGGGAAACTGAAAGAAAACGAAAAGCGGCGAGGAGGAACATGCCTAGGGTGTCTGGACTACTGGCCGATGCTGCAGGAGCTCTTCGGGGCGGTCTGGGGCGGAGCGGCGGTCCTACTGGTGGTGGTTTGCATCGGTGTCTCGAATAGGACCTATAGATGCCGAGTAGCTGACATCACAAGTGACGGGGTAGACTGCCGATGGTCAGTAGACACTTGATAGGCATACGAAGGGCCGAAGGCCAACACAGATAGGGGTGGACGACGAATGGGGACGAGTATAGGGGTAGGCGGTGACTTGTTGCAGTGATGAGTGTCGGTGATAGGGGTTACTTCCTGATTAGGTGGTGGCGGCATAGGTAAGTGAAGGAAGCGCTCGTGGTAGGTGAGATAGCCGAGAGTGGAGCAGCAGCAACCTTTCCAAAGGATGGTGGACCTACGGGGACTGGCTAGGGTGATAGGGAAGCTGGTATAGGGTTATGATATTCAGCCCTAGGGAGTATGGACTCCCTACACCTCCCAGGGTCTTTGAATACTGACCGTCCTCGGTCAGGGGTACTCGGTGACACGGATCGGTGACGAGATTCCATTGACAGGTGGCTGTGCTCGGAACAATGGCAAGCGGGATGGGGACCTCGGTCACGTGCTGTGGCAAAAATGCTTCTGCATCAACAAAGGGTTGCCAAACATACCAAACAAGTCGCCGCCACTTCATCTTTTCCTCTCTAAGTCTCATCACCACTGCTACTCGCCGCCACTGTGAACTCAACATGTCCCCTCCCACTTCTCAGCCTACCATGCCCAAGAAATCCAAGTCCAAGAAGCCGAGATGCCTTTCGCCCGATGCCGCATGTGAGCTGGTCCCAAAGATGTGGGCCAAGAACATGGGCAAGTTGGCTGCGCTGATGAAGGAGATCCTGGACGAAGCGGCCACAGAAGACGAAGCGCAGGAGTGGATGGACGAGTATTATTGGGTATCGGTGAGTCGATAACGTGCACCCGAGGCATTCAGCTGTAGCCAGAAGAGCAGGACAACATCGATGTAATGGCCCGTACTTTTTCACTACTGGTTGTAGCATAGTCTTAGCGTAGTTTACCTTATTTATCCACTCTGGTTAGGGTTACCTAGACGCGCCCATAGACGCTTTACTTAGTCAGCTGATTCGTCAGCGTAGCCGCATTGACTCAGTGTGGAGCACTGCAGCCAATAGCGTTTATCTCTTGCTTGTTTGGTTTGTTCTACGACGTTCCTCGGTACAAACACTCGTAGTAGTATAAATACTGCCTCTCTTGTCGTAGACACTCCAATCGAGTTCATTTGTGCACTGTCGCATTAACTCGTTTCCTCAGCCTCTACTCTCTATCAGTTAAGGAGTAACCGAGTATAGTCTTCGGATTATAAGCGTTACACTTGAACTCGATTATCACATACTCCCTTACTCCGCTTGCACCCAGGCATATAGGGCAACGTATACCCGGACTCCAGGGTTAAGGAGCTTTACCTTCTTCTCTTCACTTCGTTTACGGGGTGACGCCTTTAGTCCCGTCCACCTGTCGGCTGGTGGTTGTGTTTGAAGAAGAAACGTAGTTAGTAGTCCCACTATCCGTCAAGGGTAGTGCGAAGGTGTAACCCACATTAGGGGGTGGAAACGCATAGTCTAAAGTAGTTCCCCTACGTCACGGGAGGTAGAAAGCGTACTACCGTATCCCTACTAGCCTTACGATAGTTGAGACAGAGTACCGCCACTGAGGGCAGGGAAAATCTCGTCAACATTCCTCGAGTCAAGAAGTCGGAGTCTTTGGCTCCCCAAATTAGGTTTTCTCCTTACCTTAAAAAGGAAGAGTCGCCCGTTCCCCCGCTTTTGTTCGCTCGGGAAGTCACTCCCCTCGAGCAACAAATCTTTGGTACCCCCGAACCCCTTCTTCCTCGTCTTTCGCCACTCCCTCTTCGTTCCCCTTCTCCCGACCTGAATCTACTAGGTTTCATACTACACGTCCCGTACAACTTACGGAACAGACGAACCATCCGACCTCCCCCCCGCACTCCCATAACTTTCGTCGGTCATGGACCAGTTCACCCAGGACCAGCTGCAGTTCATGCAGCAAATGACTACGTTAATCACGGCGCAGGTCGCCAACCAGGTGGCCCAGCACGTCGCCAATGCTGTGGCAGGAATGCAGCAGCAGCAGCCAGCAGGCGGAGGGGCCGCCGCCAACCCCAATCAGAACGTTGACCCCACGAAACGGGGCGTCGCCGACCCAGGGATGTTCGATGGGTCGATTAGCAAGTTCGAAGAGTGGTGGGCCAAAATGAAGGCCTTTATCATTACGGCTCAGTCAACTAGCCCTCGGGCAAGGACCCTGATGGTCTGGTCCAGGATGACTGGACCGATTGCTGGGGCATACGCGCGGGCGCGTATCGATCAATGCCTCCCGACAGGCACATGGCCGACCTATGATGAGTTGGTGGCAGAGGTGGAAGCGTGGTTTAGGCCGCTTCATAATAAAGACTGGGTGAAGGAACAGCTCAGCAAAGTTCGCCAAGGATCGGCTAGGACAGAGGAGTTCCTGGCCAAGTTTAACGCTCTAAGGACCGCATCCGGGGTATCCGATGATTACGCCATCTTCATGCTGGAAAGGGCACTCTGCCCTGAAATTGTTCAGCAGATCTTCGTTCAGGGTTGTCGCAAGGATACCTGGGCGGAATACGACGTGGAGGCCAGGTGCCTCGGTGCTGCCCTGGAGGCAGTCAGGATCAAAACAGGTGGCGCATCCTCTCGATGGGGACAAAACTTCTCGTGACCCTCGCCCGGGGTAACGTCAGGGCAAGGCGTACCCATGGACATCGGGGCTGCGCAAGGCGGATCGGGAAGCCGCCCCAAAAAGGACTTCTCCAATTACCAGTGTTACGCGTGCGGCCAGAAAGGCCATATCCGCCCGCACTGCCCGCAGGCCGGGAACAAAGGCAAAGGGTGCCAGGTGCGCTCTGAAGGTGTCGACCCGCGGCTTGCCGCAATGGATGGGATGACCTTCGAGCAGGTGGTCGCCCACGTTAGTAAGTTAAAAGAATCGGAGCTGCAGTGAAGTCGGGTCCTGCAGTCTCGGACAATTCTCGTACTGGACTTGTTTCCTTTTCTCCTTTTAGTTTTTCATCTCGCTGTGTCTTGGTTTCTTCCTCTAAAAATAGTAAAGAAAGCACAAAAATAGAAAATACAAAAACACAAAAAAAGGTTTTGTTCTCGGACATAGTTACTGTAAATAGGTTTTCTCCTCTCTCTATAGATAGTATGGACGACGATTCGGACTTTGTACCTACACCGTCTGTTGGAGGGTCCCGAAAGGGCTCGGGACCAGACGTTAAACTGGTACCGCTTAATTCTCCAAGCAATAAAACTCCCAAAAATAGCGTTTCGGAAGGATCCGAGTCGGTTAGCGATGCTCAGGCGACAGTACCACCAAAATCCCAAGTTCGCATGCTCAACTTAAAGGATCATGTTGCTGTACCTATTATTATTCGCACTAGGAAGGGTGACACACACGCTGTGCAGGCCTTGTTGGATTCCGGTGCTACAGGTGTTTTCGTGGATGCCAAATTCGTTGATCGAAAGAAGCTTCCAAAGTTGTCTCTCCCACGTGTGGTGGATGTGTTTAACGTCGATGGTACTCTTAACTCTGCTGGAAGGATTACGCATCAAGTACCACTTAGAGTTCAGTTCGGAGATCACTTCGAAGAGCTAGTAGCCGATGTCACGGATCTGGGATCTCATGACATGATTTGGGTCACACGTGGCTTGCCACCCACAACCCGGAAGTCAATTGGAAAACCAGTGAAATCTCGATGAAGAGGTTGTTGAACACGCGCCTACTCAGTGCAGTGTGGGAAGTAGTTACTACATAGGTAGAACAACACTTAGTCCAAATACGGTAGACAATAGCTACGACTATTTAGGTAGTTGTCACACGTCACATCACACTCACCCTGTAGTATATAAAGGCAGCCTATGGCGCCCCAAAACATAATCGCTTTTCCCTCTTACTTCGTCTCAACTCGTTACTACTCAAACCTAAGGTGAGTCCAGTGGAGCTGGCCTCTGTGCCATGCACCGTTGCTCAACAGGTTATGAGCCCCGATGAGCAGCCCTCTCCAGCGCCATTCTTGGCAGCATTGAGGAGCACTCTGGCTCGCCTTAGTGGCGCCTTCATTGGCTGCCTCGTTGAGAACATTGAGCGCCTTCATGGCTGCTCATTGGCAATGGCCTTCAGCTGAACGTTCTGTTCACTGGGCCAAGCTTTTCACTTTTTGTCGTCGCACCTCACAGTGCTGACCTCGTCTTTGCTTGCAGATACCATGTCTAGCGCATTGACCAACCTCGTCCCCGTCTTTACCGGTGCCAACTGGCAGGAATGGTCTCCAGCAATGGAGGCCTTCTTGATGTCTCAAGGCCAGTGGTGGGTTCTTAACAAGACCCGCCCTGACAGCGATGACAATGCTGGCGACTGGGACGACAGCAACTCCCAGGCTCTTGGGAACATCCGTCTTCGCCTTGCGCCTCCTGTGCGCATCCAGGTGTCGACCCATTCGACTGCCAAAGCTACTTGGGACGCTCTCAAGGCTGAGTATGGCAAGCCCGGTATCGCCGCGGCCTATGCCGACTTCAAAACCTTGATCGAGACTACCGTCCCCGGTGACCAGCACCCCACTCCTGCCCTGACGAAGATCATGGCGCACTTCGCTAAGCTCGCCAACGCCGGCTTCGAGCTTTCTGCCCCGGTCCAGGCGATGATCGTCCTCGCCAAGCTCCCTCCTACTATGGAGGTAGTAGCTCAGCTGCTTAACCAAGCCAGCAGCGAGGCTGACAGCATCAAAGACCTAAAACTGGATGGCATCGTACGTGCCACCACTCTAAGTTGGGAGCAGAGGAACTCCCGTCGCAAGCCACACGCGTCTGCCAACAAGCTTAGCGCTGTCAAGCGCAAGCAGGGCGACCCCCACTTCTCGCAGCAGCAACAGCAGCAGCAGAAGCCTTCTGGATCTGGCGGCAGTAATGCACCGAACCAAGAGAAGGGGAAGAAAAAGAACAAGCGTGGTAAGCGTGGTGGGAAGAAGTGTCAACACGACGACGAGGAGGCCCACATGGCCTCCATGGTTGTGACCACTGGCCCTGAGCCAGTTCCTGATCCCAGGAAGCTTGCGCACACCGTCGGTGCAGCGCAGTATGGTCCTCCTGGCTTCCCCCAGACAGTAAAGGCCTTCGAGCTGGCTCACCGCATTGGCATAGAACCGACCCCCCAGCAGGTCAAAATACTAGATTCCTGCATCCCGTCGCCCTTTGCTCAGTCTGCCCCAGAGGCAGGTCCTTCTAAGCGCCCTCGTCTCGAGGCGCACAACCCGTCCCCCGATGTCGAAGACACTGTCTCCATCGGTACCATCTACGACGGGGATATCGATGCCGATATAGCTGAAGCAGCTGGCATCGACATGACCATGGATAGGTTCGTCACCCTCTCCGGTTCACTTCAGCAGGATACTAACTCCACTTACGCTTGCACTCCTGCGCGGTATATAGCGAGTAGTAGTAGCAGCATGTATTCTTTTTCGAAAAATGCTACTTGTATCCATGCGCTCTCATTTGCGATGTGTGTGAACTGTAAGGGTAAATGTAAGCATGACGACCCCGAGTGGGTGCTCGACTCTGGTGCTTCCAACCATTTCACGAATGACTTAGATGACTTCGTTGATTATGAGCCACTCAAAGGGGATCAACAACTCCCTATCCAGACTGCGAATGGAGCCTCCGTTGCGACTGGGAGAGGAACTGTCCTCGTTTATTCAGGACTACCAAATGAGCGCCAAGGTGACCTTGTGCGGCTCTATCCCGTTTACTACATGCCGGATTTACGGGGCCGGCTGATTTCACTAGGTGTGCTCCTCAAACAAGGTGCTGTCGTGCACGGTAACTCGTCGCATCTGACGATATATAGCCCTGATGGAAATGCATACCTGACCTGCATCCCCAGGGAGAATAAGGACACCATTTTCGTGCTAAAGTCGCCTGCTGTGCTGACTGAAGCAACCCTCTGCATGGTAACCTATGATACTATGCATCGACGTCTGGGACACCCCTCCAAAGACGTCCTGCGCCAAGCGCAGAAACATACCAGGGATTTCCCTGAGATCGAGTTACCCACTAAGGACGAGATATGTCCTGGTTGTGCTCTGGGCAAGATGACTAACAGAGCCTTCCCACCGAATGAGCGCAGAGCTTCGCAGCCGTTCGAATTAATACACTCCGATCTGAAGTCCTTCCCCATTGCGTCTTATCGCAAATTTAAATATGTGATTGTCTTTTTGGACGACTATTCATCACATGCATGGACAGTAAATCTGCGCACCAAAGATGCTGTGATTTCCGCGACCAAAAATTTTCTGCAGATGGTCCGCGTTCAATATAATGCCTACGTCAAAGGCTGGATGTCCGATGCAGGGGGAGAATACAAATCTGAAGCCTTCGATCGAGTTTTACAGGAGAAGGGAATTCGTATATTCCAAAGTGCGCCTCGCACCCCTATGCAAAATGGTCACGCAGAGAGAATCATGCGCACCCTCATGGACAAGGCCGAGTCTATGAGAATCGAGGCTTGCCTCCCTGACTCCTGGTGGGAGTTCTCTTTCTCACATGCGACCCATGTTTACAACAGGTCACCGATGCGCCGTATTAACTGGCGCACCCCATATCAGTTGATTAATGGGGAGGAACCATCCATTGACCACCTCCGTGTCTTTGGATGCGGCGCATATGTATATTTGCCTGCCGAGGCTCGCGCCAACAAAATGGCTGCGAAGTCTGAATTAATGACCTACATTGGTGTTGCTCCAGGGAATGAGCGCAATTATTTGTTCATGCGCCCCTCCAATGCCGTATTCACTGCGGCACATGCAACTTTCGATGAGAGCGCGTTCCCCCACTGCTCCTCGACTAGATCTCGCGTCCGACAACCAGTCCGCGATGATCATGAGGCCCCTGCACCACCTGAGGATGACCCCCCTCGTCCTTCGCGCCCCACTCAGGGTAGACAGCGTGCTGAGACTCCAGTGGAGCAGGAACCTGTTCCTCCACCGCCGGGAACACCTTCTCCGGCTCGGCACCCACCACCACCCCAGGAACCTCGACGCCCTCGTAAGGAGCGCAGGCCCCCTGTACCTCCAGCACCAGTGCGCCCCCAAAGGGAGCGCAGACCTCCAGTTCGCCCAGGAAATATCTATGGCGAACGGCGCCACCCTGTCGAACAGTTCAGGGATATTGAAAATGAGCGCCGATGGAGAGAAACAGTTGGCGAATCGTCAGGATCTCGCCCTGTGCCAGGAGGATTCCCGGAACCACCCCCTGCTCCGTCCCCCAGTAGTGAGGATGACGTCGAGCAGATATGCCGGGAAGGGGGAGCAGAACTGGCAAATTTCCTCCTCGCCAAAGCGGTCCCCTCTAGTGAGCCTCCCAAACTTAATGTGCGGGAATGGTCTTACCGCGACATCGCTCGCCTACCCAAGGCTGAGCAGCAGCAGTGGGAAACTGCATGTCGTGAGGAGCTAGATATGCTCCATAAGCGGAAGGTCTTTGACCTCGTAAGCCGCCCAAGGGGGAGAAAGGTGATAAAAAACCGTTGGGTATTCGACGTAAAGTCCGATGGCCGGAAGAAAGCTAGGCTTGTCGCCAAAGGGTACTCCCAGGTCGAGGGTTTAGACTTTGACCAAATCTTCTCACCAGTAGTGCGCTACGAAACCGTACGCCTTATGTTCGCGCTTGCTGCGCTTGAAAACTGGTACATCTCAGCTCTCGATGTCAGGAGCGCCTATCTATATGGCGAACTTGAAGAAGAAATCTATATGGAGCAACCTGAAGGCTTTGCAGTGCCTGGGCAAGAGCAGAAAGTGCTCCGCTTAAAGCGTGCCCTCTATGGCCTGAAGCAGGCTGGCCTGGCCTGGTGGCGAACACTAGATAAATCCCTAAAGGAACTAGGCTTTGAGCGCCTCAAGTCCGATGCTGGACTCTTCCTCTACAAGAGGAAAAATACAGTCGTTGCCATCATATATGTGGATGACACCCTCTTCTGTGGCCCTAGCAAGGCTGTAGTCGATGAGGTCAAAGCGCTTTTTATGCGCAAGTGGGAATGTAGAGATCTTGGAGAACCTAAAGAGTTCCTCTGGATGTCCATCAAGCGCCAAGGCCGCAAGATCTATCTTGATCAATGCGCCTATCTCGACAAAATCGTTGAACGCTGTGGACTCCAAAATGCCAAACCGGCAAAGACTCCACTACCCACTGGGTACTACGCCCTACCGAACGACGAGCCTGCCGACCCAGAGCTCAGAACTCGTTTCCAGACAGTGATTGGGTCACTGCTCTATATCATGTTAGGCACCCGTCCTGACATTGCATATGCCGTGACGGCTCTATCGTGACACTCCACGAATCCGTCCAAAGAACACCTAGACAAAGCGCTGTATATCTGCCGCTACCTACTTGGGACAAGAAATTATTCCCTCGTTTTCAATGGTGATTCTGGCCTAGGCATCACTGCATGTACAGACTCAGACTGGGCCTCTGACCCTTCCACTCGCCAATCGCAGACAGGATTCTTCCTGAAACTCGCTGATGGCATCTTCAGTTGGACATCACATGCCCAAAAGACAGTAGCCCTGTCGTCCACTGAAGCAGAATACATGGCGCTCAGTGACTGTAGCCACCAAGTAATCTGGATCCGAAACCTGCTCGAGGAATTGGGATATAAATTGAAACCCATTCCGATTTGCGGTGACAACCAGGGAGCCTTGTTTATGGCTTCAAACCCTGTGACCGAGAAAAGGTCCAAGCACATCGACATTCGCTACCACTATGTACGCGAAGCTGTGGCTGACAGTAAAGTCGCCCTATTCTTCATCGATGGTGCAGAGAACCCTGCGGATATGTTCACCAAGAACTTGGGTCGAGACAAATTTGAGAAGTTCAGGGCACAACTCGGGCTTGAAATCTATCAGGCTGACAACTAAATCTGGCTGCACTTAATTGTAGCGCCATCCTATGCTTGCGCGCTTTAACCAGCGACTTAGCAAGGGGGAGTGTTGAACACGCGCCTACTCAGTGCAGCGTGGGAAGTAGTTACTACATAGGTAGAACAACACTTAGTCCAAATACGGTAGACAATAGCTATGACTATTTAGGTAGTTGTCACATGTCACGTCACACTCACCCTGTAGTATATAAAGGCAGCCTATGGCGCCCCAAAACATAATCGCTTTTCCCTCTTACTTCGTCTCAACTCGTTACTACTCAAACCTAAGGTGAGTCCAGTGGAGCTGGCCTCTGTGCCATGCACCGTTGCTCAACAGAGGTGTCCTCGTAGTTGCAGGCAACTCACGCCGAAGCCAGCCTTCGTTAGACGTATCGAAAAGGAGGAGGTCCAGGCCCTCGAAGACTGGCATAATATATTCAGAGCCGACAAGCAGGAGGCTCCTAAAAAGGACAAAACCCCTGAGGAACTGGTTCCAAAGGAATATCACGAATATTTAAGTGTCTTCTCTGTCCAGGAATCTGAACGCATGCCGCTTAGGAAACCTTGGGACCACGCGATAGAACTAAAGGAGTCGTTTGTTCCGAAAAAGGGAAGGTTGATCCCTCTCAGCCCTGATGAGCAAACTGAGGTTAGCAACTTCGTTGACGGTCAGCTTAAGAAGGGATATATTCAGCCTAGTAAATCGCTGCAGACACAGCAAGCATTTCACAATTTTTCTTCAGAAAACATGCTGAAAAAATGGAGGGAAGAGATACCCTTTTATTTTTGATGTTTGGAAAGAAAATATGCAAAAGTAATGTTTTATTTTCTTCCAGAGAACATGGATTGATGCTAATGCCAGTTAGAGTAGAAGCTAATGGGCATTACCACCAATCCATGTTTTTTGGACAAACATAAAATATTATTTTTGCATTTTTCCCCTCCAAACATGCAAAATAAAAGAGTATCTCTTTCCTCTATTTTTTCAGCATGATTTCTGAAGAAATGCTTGCAGTGAGACCTCTCCCGTGTTCTTCGTCCCTAAGAAGGATGGAAAGAAGCGTATGGTACAGGACTACCGTTATTTAAACGAGCATACAGTCAAGAACTCATACCCGCTCCCGCTTATCTCGCAGCTTGTTGACAAGTTGAAAGGCTGTAAATTATTTACGAAGATGGACCTTAGGTGGGGATACAACAACATCCGGATCAAGGAAGGTGACAAGTGGAAAGCTGCTTTCGTCTGTCACCGTGGAGCCTTCGAACCGCTGGTGATGTTCTTTGGTTTATGTAATTCCCCCGCCACGTTTCAGAATATGATGAACGACATCTTCGGTGATATGGAGGATGTTCTTGTAGTATATATAGACGATCTTATGATATTTACGAAAACAGACGATGAAAAGGAGCATGACAGGATCGTGCTAGAGGTGCTTAGAAGGTTGAAGGAGAACGACTTGTTTGTCAAGCCGGAGAAATGTTTATTTAAGCAAAAAGAGGTCGACTTTCTGGGTATGATAGTTGGCACGAATGGAGTTAAGATGGACCCCGCTAAAGTCGCTGCCGTGTGCGATTGGCCCGTCCCTACTTCCGTTCGTGGAGTTCGAGGCTTCCTTGGCCTTGCGAACTTCTACCGACATTTCATAAAGGATTTCGCACAGGTCGCATGCCCCCTTAATGATCTCACTAAAAAGGACACTCCGTTTCTCTGGTCCGACAAGTGTCAAGTAGTGTTTGATACGTTAAAGGAGGCCTTCACGACCGCGCCTATACTTATGTTCCCCGATCAGGATTGGAAGTTCCGTTTAGAAACCGATGCCTCGGATTATGCAACCAGAGCCGTGCTCTCGGCGGAATGCGATGACGGTCTCTGGAGACCAGTTGCCTATTCGAGTCACTCGCTTAGTGGAGCAGAGCTTAACTATATGGTTCACGACAAGGAGATGCTAGCATCATCCGCACTCTAGAGCAGTGGCATCACTACCTTGAGGCTACTCCGTACCAGTTTGAAATTTGGACGGCTCACCACAACCTTAAATGGTTTATGACGTCGCAAAAGCTTCAACCACGCCAGGCGCATTGGGCGCAGTACTTTAGTCGTTTCAACTGTGTTATCATCCACAAACCAGGAGTTTCGATGGGATGACTGGACGCTCTCTCTCGCCGCGAGGACTTGGTAGAAAATCGTGAAAATGCTAAATGTGAGGAGTCGTTATTTATTAAACCCAAGCAAGTGCGCACTGTGCGCTTAGAAAATCCCTTCATAGAAGAACTGCGCAGTGTAACGGCCGAGGTTGATGCTGGAACGCTCGACCGACGCGACGGTTTACTGTATGACGGGGACAAAGTTTTCGTGCCTGAGGCACTTAGACAGAAGGTGCTCGCTGCTCTTCACGATTCACCCCTAGCAGGTCATCGAGGCGTAAAAGGAACTCAGGAGTTGATCACATGCTGGTTCACGTGGTCCACCTTGAAGCCTGATGTCGAGGAGTACGTAAAGCATTGTCAGACATGTCAAGCTAGCAAGCCTAGTAACAAGCCGCCGGCAGGCGAACTCAAATCTTTACCCGTCCCTGATGGGCCTTGGAAGGATCTTACGACCGACTTTATGGATATAGGAGTCAGGAGCTCCTCTGGAAAGTCTTACGTCTTAGTCATCATTGATCGGTTCTCTAAGGAAGCAGAGTTCATCCCCTGCACTGAAAAGGAAACCGCCACTAGTACGGCTCGGCTTTACTTAACCCACGTCTGGAAGCATCACGGCCTTCCCCAGTCTCTCATCTCGGATTGTGGACTGCAGTTTGCATCTCAGTTCTCGAAGGAGCTATTTAAAATGTTGGGTGTCGAGCAGAAGCTCTCGACGGCGTTTCATCCACAGATGGATGGCCAAACAGAACGGTTGAACCGTGAAATTCAGCAGTATCTACGGATGTATGCAAACCATCAGCAGGAACGATGGGAGGATTGGCTTCCCCTAGCTCAGTTCGTGTACAATAACTCCAAGTCTTCTTCTACTGGCAAGTGCCCCTTTGAAGTTACTCGTTCATATACACCACGGATGGGCATCGAGCCGACGACTTCTAAGGTAGAAGCGGCGGAGGAGACTGCTAAAGACTGGTTCCAGGTGTTCCAGGAAGTACGCGAAAGTTTGGGAAAAGCTAGGACTCGTCAGAAAACTCAGGCAGATAAACGACAATCCCCTTCCCCTGCTTACTCCGTAGGCTCACAGGTTTGGCTGGCTACTGACCATTTATCGCTGAAAGATCGGCAGAGCCGAAAGTTGACCGAAAAGTGGATAGGCCCATACGAGGTCTCGGACGTTCTACCCAACGCTGTTAAGTTAAAGTTGCTGCGCTCAATGCGCATACACCCAGTAGTGAATGTTTCACAGGTGAAACCTTATCTCGGTGCTCTTGATGGGCAACCAGTTACTCGGCCCGGCCCACAACAGGTTACAGATGAAGGAGATGTCGAGTACGAGGTTGAGAAGGTTGTTGATTCCCGCTTGAAGCGTGGTAGTCTTCAGTTTCTCGTGCATTGGAGGGGATACCTGGAGGAAGACCACACTTGGGAGCCTAGGTCTGCTCTTAAGAACGCCCAGGAGGCGATAGATGACTTCTACAAACTCCACCCCGGTGCCCCCCGGAAACTTCACTTGCTCTCGACCGAAGGTCTCTTTTTCTCCACTGTACCCGACCCTTTGACTGCCATGCAGCCTATCTGGTCTCGCCTGGAAGTTGGACCCTAGGAGGGGATAGTGTAATGGCCCGTACTTTTTCACTACTTGTTGTAGCGTAGCCTAGCGTAGTTTTCCTTATTTATCTACCCTCTGGTTAGGGTTACCTTAGACGCGCTCATAGACGCTTTACTTAGTCAGCTGGTTTGTCAGCGTAGCCGCATTGACTCAGCGTGGAGCGCTGCAGCCAATAGCGTTTATCTCTTGCTTGTTTGGTTTGTTCTACGATGTTCCTTGGTACAAACACTCTAGCTAGTATAAATACTGTCTCTCTTGTCGTGGACACTCCAATCGAGTTCATTTGTGCATTGTCGCATTAACTCTTTCCCTCATCCTCTACTCTCTGTTAGTCAAGGAGTAACCGAGTATAGTCTTCAGATTATAAGCGTTACATACTCAGCTTCAGCAGTGGAAAGCATAACGAGTTCCTGTTTCCGAGATGTCCAGCTGATAGCACCACCATCGAGTAGGTACATGTAGCCACTGATGGCACACCGGTGTTCCTGTGTGGCTCTGTCAGCATCAGTATAGCCTACGAGGCCACTTTCGGTGATGCCAAACATCAGTGCGAAGGTTTTGGTACCAGCCAGGTACCTATATATTTGTTTTACGGCTTCCCAATGAGCTACTCCGGGTGCATTATTGAACTGTGTGACTGTGGAAACAGCAAATGCAATGTCCGGATGGGTTCCAACTGTCAGATGCATCAGGGATCCAACAGCAGCATGGTTAGGGATATGCATGGGTGTCAGGCACCCGCAATGGGTCATGGGTATGGGTGCCCATGGGTGTGGGTGTGGGTCAGCCCCACAGTACCCATGCACCCACACACCCATGACCCATGGGTTGTAGGTTGCACCCATACCACCCATGGCTCAAAAGTACCTAACTGCTTCAGGCATGTCTACTATGACAAGAGGATGTATGCTAGGCTAATTAAGACAAGCATTTCTGTCAAATGAAAAAACGTCAGAAAATTTTCCTGCCTCTGTCAGATACCCTCATCATGAGTGCAAAGTGCATCCCATGGCCCACAGAAAAAGCCCTCGCTATGGCTATGGACACTGGCAAACGAAGGGTAGCAACACTAGAAATCGAGGCAAGGAAGGTAACAAAAAAAAGAAAGGGAACTGATGACAGCAACGACAGCAACATGAGAGCAAGGAGAACACCTGACAGTCTTCCCAGTAGCCATGCACAGTCCTGTGCACAGTCCCAAGTATCAACTGGATCCAACTTGGATGGCAACATAGACATGGATGACTCTGGCAATGACTCAGATTCCAGGCACACAGACAAGGCAACCAACGAATCCTCAGATGTGGAGCTAGGTATATATCTGTTCAAAAATCAGTATCACATCTAACAGTGGCACAGAACATGCAATGAAAGACTGGACATCCTCCATTTATGCATTTTTCTCACCTGTGCCTGCCATTGCATATGTCAACGGGAGACATTGTCATGTTTTCAAGTGTCTTGGCAAGAGCTGCAAGCACAGCATGCACCAGTTTCTTGATAAAGCTGACAAAGGCTCGACAGGCAATATGAGGAGGCATATCCAGTCCTGTTGGGGACAGGACATCCTGGATGCAGCTGGTAGTGCAGCCACCCTTGAGGCTTCCTGTGCTCTCATCCAGCAATTTGCTGCGAATGGGTCAATTGCACATTCATTCAAACAGAAGGGAAAGGGGAATCCAGCTTACTCAAACCGGCAGCATACAAAGGCAGAAACAAGGTAGGTACTTGATTGCAGATTTACCTGGCAAGCATTAAGTGCACATTGCAGAGTTGAGATAGTCCGTTGGATAGCAGAGAGCCTAAGGCCATATGAAATTGTCAGGGACCGTGGCTTTCAATGCCTCATACATCCGGAATACTACCTACCACACCCCAGCACTGTTTTGTGTGACATTAAAATTGTGTTCACAAATGTCTGGAATTGGATAGCTACCATGCTCCGAGCGAGTTACTGTACCCTGTAGAGAGCTACAATGCCCATATTACTCACCAGGAATATGAGGGTGAATTGAATTTTGCCACAGACGCTTGGACATCACCAAACCACAAGGCACTTGTGGCATTTACTGTCCATCTTGCCAATGGAGGGAAGCCAAGGTCAGTGATCCTTGACATAGTTGAGGTCGCGAAGGTAGATATGCAGTACATAAATGCGTTTACATTACTGATTTGTTACAAGTCCCACTCCGGTGAAAATCTTGCCAAGGCATTTGCAAAAGTCCTGGATGAGTTTGGAGTGTCAGATATGGTATGATTCACATGAATGTAGCTTTGATGAGACTACGTACCTGATGGATGATCCCAGGTATTGGGCATCACTTGTGACAATGCATCGTCAAATGACACTATGGCAGAACACATGGGGGAACTGGTAGCCCACTTTGGTGGTACTGCCAGTCGAATCTGATGTGTTCTACATATTACAAACTTAGTTGCTAAAAGTTTACTGAGACCGTTCAACTCACAAAAGCGCAGAGTGGACTGGAGAGAGGAAGCATGGATGGAGACATCAGATGGCAGGAGTCGGGTGTTGACAGCAAAACGGCTGAGCAGGAGGATGATAACATCCAGGGGTGGGTCAACAAGATCAACTTGTTGACAGATAACAAGGCCGCAGAACTGGAGAATCACATCCGCCCACTACAGATGATGCTCGTTAAAGTGAGGATTAAAAAAAGGTTAGCATATGCACCTTCTGAGAGAATTCTTGTAGATCCAGAAGCTCTCCTTCAAAATCATCCTCTTGACAACCATTCTCCTTCCTGCTTGGACACAAACCCTCAACGATCTGGGAAAACCTGTCAAGATGATACCACGCAATGTGACGACTCAATGGAATTCAACTTATGATATGGCCAACTTCATTCTTGAATACCACAATGCCATCGACGACATCACAGACAAGCAGAAATATGGGCTTACCACCTACGCCCTCAATAACCATGAGTGGGAGTTGCTGAGACAGTTGCGTGACACCATTTTTATGAAGAGCGTAAGAAGGGAACAGCCCTATCCCTGTGAAATAGAGTTGAGAGGGCCACCAAAGGGGCTCGTGATGGAGAGACGAACCATCTTTTTTGCCAAGTGTGTAAAAAAAGAGACATTACTTCCTTGTGAAACTGCAGTGAAACTCGAGCCTTGAAGACTAAGTATTAATTGGTGAGCTATGTTGGAAGAACAGGAATTGGACTCACCGTTCTCATGAAGTATGTAAGTAGGGAATGGCCCAATCCCTGTGAAATCAGATCAGAAAGTGCATCTCGAGTAGCAAAGACAGATGGAGAGTCATCCTCGTCACCAATGTACATAAGTAGGGAACAGCCCAGTCCCTGTGAGATCAGATTGGAGAGCGCTGTGGGGAGTGTACTCTCCCTAGGGCTGAAAGCCACTGCTTTTCAGTATACTTTCGCCGCCACAATGCTCCGACAGTCCTCAGGGTCTCATACCACCATATTGCGGCAATTCCTGACTGCTACGACCTCTGTAATCATCCCCACTGTCATCTATGGGATTCCGCTGCCTTTCGGCTGCCAATACAGCCAGAATGACCGCCTCCGCCATCTAAAAATAGCTCCGCCCACCCTTGTGCCTTCCCACCACCTCACATGCCCCTATCACTGCCAAAAAAATGCCGCTTCACTTCCAGGTTCCATTTGGAGGGCCTAGCCTTGTCTATTCCGACCACCTCAGCCCCTGGACACACAAAACCCATCTGTTGGCTGTCGGAAACCCTATCCAAAGTGCCAGGTGTCAATCCTGTGACCCACCGCCCACTCTGATGCATGTTCTGCTGCCATTATGCTTCCAGACCCCATGTTTCATCTCCCAAAGTTTCTGCAGCTTTCCCTGCACTTCCTTGCTGTCCAGGCATGTCGTCCATACCCTCTCCCTTTATTTACATAATTTTCCGAACAGTTTTACTTTGCTTTCCCTTCCCTTAGTGCGACGCATGTGATTTACCATACATCAGCCCTTTTCTGTCACTTTTTTTTGACATTTGACAGCTCTGAAAACCGCTGATTTTCACCTAGCTACCACCGCCTCTATGTTACAAGTATCACCGCTTCACTTAGAAAAAAAATACCCGCCTTTTGCGGTCACCATCTGTGTTTCTGAGCATCCCAGAGTCCCCAGAGTCGAGTCCCTTGAGTATTTTTGAGTTCTATGAGTCCTTGCTGAGTCCACAGAGTTCTTTGAGTCTACAGAGTCTTCTATGAGTCCCTAGAGAGTCCGCTTCGAGTTCCAGAGCCTACATCGAGTCCCCAGAGCCACCCCTTCGATAAACCACCGCCCTTCGAGTCCTTCTGCCGCTTCCAAAGTTCCACAGTGTTTTCGAGTCATTCCTGCCAATTTCCAGAGTCTAAACCGCCGCCCTTCGAGTCCCAGCCCTCACCAGCCCTTGTAGCCCTTCAGAGCCGCCCTATTTGCCCGCCTGGTGGTGGTAATTCGAGTTCTTCATTGCCAACTACCCCCAGACCTAAGGGGATCTTTTCCCTTGTCTCCCATAGCCTCTCCAACACCCCCTTCCAACTCACGACCCCTTGGGACAAGCCTAGGCATAGCCTACAGCTTTCCCCCCTTTCCCCTTGCACTCTCACAAGAAGAGTTGCCCACAGCACATCTCAAGTAGCAATTAAAGATTGATGGAGAGTCATCTTCATCACCAATGTAAGTAGGGAATGGCCCAATCCCTGTGGGATCAGATGGGGAGCACACCTCAAGTAGCAAAGATGAATCGAGCTATGGAGAGCAATACTCTTCACACCCATGTAAGTAGGGAATGCCCCAATCTCTGCAAAAGGAGATGGGAAGCACACCTTGACCAACGAAGACAGATGGAGCTATGAAGAGTCATCCTCTTCATCACCCGTGTAAGTAGGGAACAGCCCAATCTCTGTGAAATGAGATGGGGAGCACACCTCAAGTAGTGAATTAAAGACAGATGGAGTGATGAAGAGTCTTCTTCTTCATCACCTATTATGTAGGTAGGGAACAGCCCCATCCCTATGAAATCGAGTGTAAGCCACTTCAGTCAACCCCCTACGGGGACCTATTAGGTTCATATATTCTTATAGATGTTATGACCTAATAGGTATCAACTGGTTGGGAATCCCCAACCTCTGGAGATTCTCCACATCATGACTGGGGAATCTCCAGGCCTGCCATTTGACAGGGGTTGGAGAATGTTGGAGAAATACATTTCCCCACAGTAAATACACTTTTGGTGTCAATATACTGGGGTGGCTGGGGTACAGAAAGGATTTTCCCCAACAAATAACCTGCATATTCTGGGCTTTTCCCAAGGTAAATAGACCCCCTTGTTGAGCTAAATTGGGCATTCTCCATGCTAAATTGACCTGGAACAGGAGCAGCTGGGACTTCTCCAGGCTAAATTGACCCACTTCTCAGCCCAACCCTGGGCATTCCCCATGTTCATTTGACCTATCCAGGGTGGCACTGGGGATTCTCCAGCATAAATTGACACCTTTTTAGGGCTAAACCCAAGTGAAATTGACCTTCCCTGATGACAACTGGGGTTTCTCCAGGCTAAATGTGGGCACTCCCAAGATAAATTGACCCACATTTGATGATAACTGGTTTTTCAGCATGGGCTTTCCAAGTGCTAAATTGACCTACCCAGGTGGCAATTGGCCAGTCCACAGGCATCAGCAAAACAGTCTTTTTGGGACAGAGTCACAGTCACTACAGTGTCACAGTTCAGTTTCTACATCAAATGCTGCTCTAAATACATTATTTTTTGCACTGCTAATGTATGAAACCATGTATGTATCTAGGGTGTGTACATTCAAAAAAAAAAAAAAATGGGTCTGAAATATAGTAATTAATGAGTTGTGAACCACTGTGCAGCACTGTACAGAGGGGGGCCTTCCTGTCACACTGTGACACTCTGTGGTGGCTGTACAGAGCTGTACAGTCACAAACTGTTTTGCTGATCAGTGGCTATATTGGACCCTGTGACAGGTTAGGGGGACAGTCCATGCCTGTTTGGCTGCCTCTGCTGAGACCTGATATTTCACCAGGCTGAACAGACATCCTTTCTAAGTTAATTCTCAAGACCATGCACAGGACTGGCACAGGATGGTGGAAAGGGTTGTACACATAGGATAGGATAACACCATCAAGTGTGTGGATCCCAAACCTTGTGGGGATTGGAGGTTTGGTAGGGGAAATGGAGATTCTCCAAGAGGGGTTAAAGACTACCCAAGGGGACATGAAGATTCTCCATGTGAGGTTGGAGATTCCCCAAGGGGGGTTGGAGATTCCCCAAGGAGGGTTGGAGATTCCCCAATGGACATGGAGATTCCCCAAGGAGGGTTGGAGATTCCCCAATGGACATGGAGATTCCCCAAGGAGGGTTGGAGATTCCCCAATGGACATGGAGATTCTCCAGGTCATGCTGGAGATTCTCCAAGATGGGGTGGAGATTCCCCAAGGGGACATGGAGATTCTCCAAGATGGGGTGGAGATTCCCCAAGGAGGGTTGGAGATTCCCCAAGGAGGGTTGGAGATTCTCCAGGGGACATGGAGATTCTCCAAGATGGATTGGAAATTCCCCAAGAGGACATGGAGATTCTCCATGTGAGGTTGGAGATTCCCCAAGAGGGCATGGGGATTCTCCATATGAGGTTGGAGATTCTCCAAGGGGGTTGGAGATTCCCCAAGGAGGGTTGGAGATTCCCCAAGGGGGTTGGAGATTCTCCATGTCATGTTGGAGATTCCCCAAGAGGGCATGGACATTCCCCAAGGGGGTTGGAGATTCTCCATGCCAGGTTGGAGATTCCCCAGGGAGGCATGGACGGAAAAATGAAGTATAGTTCATCAGCAAAAGTGTAGTCTAGTTCATTAGGAAAATGTTAGTGGTCCACATTTTCGACTACCAAAGTGTAGCATAGTCAACTAGGAAAGGTGTGGTATAGCTCATTAGCAAAAGTGTAGTCTAGTTCACTAGGAAAAGTGTAGTTGTCCGCATTTTTGACTACCAAGTGTAGTGTAGTCCACTAGCAAAAGTGAAGCATAGTTGATTAGGAGGAGTGTAGTCTAGTTCACTAGGAAAGTGTTGTGTTCTGCATTTTTGACTACCAATGAGTAGTGTAGTTGACTAGCAAAAGTGTAGTCTAGTTCACTAGGAAAAAATGTAGTGGCCCACATTTTTGACTAGCAGAGTGTATCATAGTCAACAAGGAAAAGTGTAGGATAGTCCACTAGCAAAAGTTTAGTCTAGTTCATTACAAATAGTGTAGTGGTCCACGTTTTTCACTACCAATTGTAGCATAGTCAACTAGGAAAAGTGTAGTACAGTTCATAGCAAAGGAGTAGTCTAGTTCATTGGGAAAATGTGTAGTGGCCTGCATTTTTGACTTCCAAAGTGTAGCATAGTTCATTAGCAAAAGGGTAGTCTAGTTCATTAGGGAAGTGCATAGTGGTCAACACTTGTGACTCTCAAAGTGTAGTCTACTTCACTAGGACAAGGGTAGTGGTCCAGATGTTTGATAACCCAGCATAGTATAGTTCATTAGCAAAAGTGTAATGGTCCACATTTTCCACTATCAAAGTGTAGTCTAGTTCATTAGGAAAACATGTGGTGGTCTTCAGGAAAAGCATAGGCTACTTCATTAGGAAAGTGTGTAGCAGTCCATGTTTTCGACTACCCAAGTGTAGTGTAGATGATTAGCAAAAATGTAGTCTGGATCATTAGCAAAAGCATAGTCTAGGTCATTAGGAAAAACGTAGTGGTCCACATTTTTGACTACCAAAGTGTAGTGTAGATCATTAGGAAAAGTGTGTAGTAGTCTGCATTTTTGACTACCAAAGTGTAGTGTAAATCATTAGGAAAAGTGTAGTCTAGTTCATTAGGAAAGCATGTAGTAGTCCACAGTTTTTGATTACCAAAGTGTAGTGTGGATGATTAGGAAAAGTGTAGTCTAGTTCATTAGGAAAGCATGTAGTAGTCCACAGTTTTTGATTACCAAAGTGTAGTGTGGATGATTAGGAAAAGTGTAGTCTAGTTCATTAGGAAAATGTGTAGTAGTCCACATTTTTGACTACCAAAGTGTAGTGTAGATCATTAGGAAAAGTGTAGTCTAGTTCATTAGGAAAGTGTGTAGTAGTCCGCATTTTTAACTACCAAAGTGTAGTGTAAAATCATTAGGAAAAGGTAGCTTACTTCACTAGCAAAAGGGTAGCCTAGTTCATTAGGAAAAATGGTAGTGGTCCGCATTTTTGACTACCAAGGTGTAGCCTAGTCAACTAGCAAAAGTGTAGTATAGGTCATTAGCACAAGGGTACCTAGTTCATTAGGAAAAATGGTAGTGGTCCGCACTTTTGACTACCAAAGTCTAGTCTAATTCATTAGCAAATGTGTAGGTTAGATCATTAGCAAAAGTGTAGTAGTCCGCTTTTTGGCTGTCAAATAAGGTTTCAATTGATTACCAAATGTGTGCCTTCTGTCTTAATCCGAAGTGCCGGCAGGTGGCTGTCCCACAGCCTGGGCCACATTCCCCACAGTGTGGCTGTGTGACATGTGGTGCCTAATTAGTGTCACTTCCTGCCACTCCACTTTTTTGATTATGTAAGCAAAAAAGCGGACTCAACTGACTTATTTCTGCCTCATCACACTTCCTCCTTACATTTGTGCATGTTCTACTGTATTGCAATGAATTCAGGACATGTATTTCATTAGAACTGGCTGCTAATTTCAGCAAATTCAGTGCAATACAAGGGTACTAGGATAAATAGGGGAAAAATGCGAATTCTCTTCCCATTCCTGCAATTCTTAACCTACCTCAATGAAAATCGATACCCAGATCGCCTTCACATACCCCTATCACATATTCAAATTACAGACCATCACAGCCACCCCTTCAGAACATATGACCAGTCTTCCCCCTTCCCCTCCACACTGGTATCCTGCACAGTGGAAATAATTATGATACCACAGGACCATGGGGGGGGGCAGTCCCCCATCTATATGTGAAATTACTTGGGAGGTTTAGATGGGAAATAAGATATGGGTCCGCTTTTTCACCTTTTCCTTCAGGGGAGCACCACCAACTCCCCTCATTAATAACATATCTTTAAATTGCTGGTGGAGCTACCTGACATATATAACTACCCATGTACAAAGATTCAGCTCGATCCAAAGGGTATTGAGTGTGCTGGAAGGCAGCCGAGTTTTTTGGACTGTGGGAAAGTGGCCGAAGAATTTAGGAGACTTGCAAAACATATCAAAAACCCACCACAGCACAACATACCAGCTTCTAATGATCAAAATAATATCATATCTATGCTGCTGCACCTTGCCTACACCATGATTGAGTATTTAAATTCACACTTTCAGGGCTGAATGTCTTCAGATCCAAAATGTGCCATCAGTTAGCTTCACAATTGCAGCAACTATTTGCCAGATGGTTTCTCAGGATTTCGCAATTTTGACACTTTTGGTGGCATTGCAAGACAGATAACACAGGGATTGTATTAGGATATCTCCAAATATGTATTCCTGCAAGTATAGGCTCAGTAGGTGGGTCCTAATGAACTACACTACACTTTGGTAGTCAAAAATGTGGACTACTACACATTTTCCTAAGAACTAGACTACACTTTTCCTAATGATCTACACTACACTTTGGTAGTCAAAAATGAAGACCACTACATATTTTCCTAATGAACTAGACTACACTTTTCCTAATGATCTACACTACACTTTGGTACTGGAAAATGTGGACTACTACCACTTTTCCTAGTGAACTAGACTACACTTTGCTAGTGAAAAATGCGGACTACTACACACTTTCCTAATGAACTGGACTACACTTTTTCTAATGATCTACAGTACACTTTGGTAGTGGAAAATGCAGTCTACTAGCACTTTTCCTAGTGAACTAGACTACACTTTGCTAGTGAAAAATGTGGACTACTACACACTTTCCTAATGAACTAGACTACACTTTTCCTAATCATCCACACTACACTTTGGTAATCAAAAACTGTGGACTACTACATGCTTTCCTAATGAACTAGACTACACTTTTCCTAATCATCCACACTACACTTTGGTAATCAAAAACTGTGGACTACTACATGCTTTCCTAATGAACTAGACTACACTTTTCCTAATGATTTACACTACACTTTGGTAGTCAAAAATGCAGACTACTACACACTTTTCCTAATGATCTACACTACACTTTGGTAGTCAAAAATGTGGACCACTACGTTTTTCCTAATGACCTAGACTATGCTTTTGCTAATGATCCAGACTACATTTTTGCTAATCATCTACACTACACTTGGGTAGTCGAAAACATGGACTGCTACACACTTTCCTAATGAAGTAGCCTATGCTTTTCCTGAAGACCACCACATGTTTTCCTAATGAACTAGACTACACTTTGATAGTGGAAAATGTGGACCATTACACTTTTGCTAATGAACTATACTATGCTGGGTTATCAAACATCTGGACCACTACCCTTGTCCTAGTGAAGTAGACTACACTTTGAGAGTCACAAGTGTTGACCACTATGCACTTCCCTAATGAACTAGACTACCCTTTTGCTAATGAACTATGCTACACTTTGGAAGTCAAAAATGCAGGCCACTACACATTTTCCCAATGAACTAGACTACTCCTTTGCTATGAACTGTACTACACTTTTCCTAGTTGACTATGCTACAATTGGTAGTGAAAAACGTGGACCACTACACTATTTGTAATGAACTAGACTAAACTTTTGCTAGTGGACTATCCTACACTTTTCCTTGTTGACTATGATACACTCTGCTAGTCAAAAATGTGGGCCACTACATTTTTTCCTAGTGAACTAGACTACACTTTTGCTAGTCAACTACACTACTCATTGGTAGTCAAAAATGCAGAACACAACACTTTCCTAGTGAACTAGACTACACTCCTCCTAATCAACTATGCTTCACTTTTGCTAGTGGACTACACTACACTTGGTAGTCAAAAATGCGGACAACTACACTTTTCCTAGTGAACTAGACTACACTTTTGCTAATGAGCTATACCACACCTTTCCTAGTTGACTATGCTACACTTTGGTAGTCGAAAATGTGGACCACTAACATTTTCCTAATGAACTAGACTACACTTTTGCTGATGAACTATACTTCATTTTTCCGTCCATGCCTCCCTGGGGAATCTCCAACCTGGCATGGAGAATCTCCAACCCCCTTGGGGAATGTCCATGCCCTCTTGGGGAATCTCCAACATGACATGGAGAATCTCCAACCCCCTTGGGGAATCTCCAACCCTCCTTGGGGAATCTCCAACCCCCTTGGAGAATCTCCAACCTCATATGGAGAATCCCCATGCCCTCTTGGGGAATCTCCAACCTCACATGGAGAATCTCCATGTCCTCTTGGGGAATTTCCAATCCATCTTGGAGAATCTCCATGTCCCCTGGAGAATCTCCAACCCTCCTTGGGGAATCTCCAACCCTCCTTGGGGAATCTCCACCCCATCTTGGAGAATCTCCATGTCCCCTTGGGGAATCTCCACCCCATCTTGGAGAATCTCCAGCATGACCTGGAGAATCTCCATGTCCATTGGGGAATCTCCAACCCTCCTTGGGGAATCTCCATGTCCATTGGGGAATCTCCAACCCTCCTTGGGGAATCTCCATGTCCATTGGGGAATCTCCAACCCTCCTTGGGGAATCTCCAACCCCCCTTGGGGAATCTCCAACCTCACATGGAGAATCTTCATGTCCCCTTGGGTAGTCTTTAACCCCTCTTGGAGAATCTCCATTTCCCCTACCAAACCTCCAATCCCCACAAGGTTTGGGATCCACACACTTGATGGTGTTATCCTATCCTATGTGTACAACCCTTTCCACCATCCTGTGCCAGTCCTGTGCATGGTCTTGAGAATTAACTTAGAAAGGATGTCTGTTCAGCCTGGTGAAATATCAGGTCTCAGCAGAGGCAGCCAAACAGGCATGGACTGTCCCCCTAACCTGTCACAGGGTCCAATATAGCCACTGATCAGCAAAACAGTTTGTGACTGTACAGCTCTGTACAGCCACCACAGAGTGTCACAGTGTGACAGGAAGGCCCCCCTCTGTACAGTGCTGCACAGTGGTTCACAACTCATTAATTACTATATTTCAGACCCATTTTTTTTTTTTTTTGAATGTACACACCCTAGATACATACATGGTTTCATACATTAGCAGTGCAAAAAATAATGTATTTAGAGCAGCATTTGATGTAGAAACTGAACTGTGACACTGTAGTGACTGTGACTCTGTCCCAAAAAGACTGTTTTGCTGATGCCTGTGGACTGGCCAATTGCCACCTGGGTAGGTCAATTTAGCACTTGGAAAGCCCATGCTGAAAAACCAGTTATCATCAAATGTGGGTCAATTTATCTTGGGAGTGCCCACATTTAGCCTGGAGAAACCCCAGTTGTCATCAGGGAAGGTCAATTTCACTTGGGTTTAGCCCTAAAAAGGTGTCAATTTATGCTGGAGAATCCCCAGTGCCACCCTGGATAGGTCAAATGAACATGGGGAATGCCCAGGGTTGGGCTGAGAAGTGGGTCAATTTAGCCTGGAGAAGTCCCAGCTGCTCCTGTTCCAGGTCAATTTAGCATGGAGAATGCCCAATTTAGCTCAACAAGGGGGTCTATTTACCTTGGGAAAAGCCCAGAATATGCAGGTTATTTGTTGGGGAAAATCCTTTCTGTACCCCAGCCACCCCAGTATATTGACACCAAAAGTGTATTTACTGTGGGGAAATGTATTTCTCCAACATTCTCCAACCCCTGTCAAATGGCAGGCCTGGAGATTCCCCAGTCATGATGTGGAGAATCTCCAGAGGTTGGGGATTCCCAACCAGTTGATACTGTAAGGTTTTGTTGCCTTAGTACACACCCGCGAACTGTACCGTATGGTATTCGCAGTGTAAAATTTAAGACAGTAATGTCCTTAAAGTCACTACGACGACTTTTTATATATACTAGACATGCAGGCATGTGATACCGGAGTATCACATGCCTGCGGATGATTACAGACATCTAAATTAGGGCACGGCCCCTAACACCCTCCCCCTGTAGAGCCGACTTAGGCTTGTAAGATGAGAAGAAAAGAAAAAGAAAAGAAAAAGGAAAAGGAAAAGGAAGAAAGAAAAAGATAGGGAAGACCCTATGTACATTCATGTGAGATGTTGAATCTCGCAGCACTACCAATCCGAGGGTTACGCCTCATTTCAGCAATGCAGAGCAAGGTACGAAAGGTGTTGAACCCTTCGTACCACAACTCGAACTGAGGGGTTACACCCTCGAGAAGATGATCCAGCACCCGATGTAGCGTCCCTTCTACATCGGAGCCGGCTCGTCCCTCATCTCGCCCTCCTCGGGCTCATCATTTTGTTCGGGAGTCCTCTCCCACGAAATTCGACCTTCCACCCCCAAGTAGTTGGGCAGGTCATAGATAACTACAGCAGAGCAGAAGTCCCTAACGACAGGGAGCTCTGCGTCGCTGATTGTGCGGGCCTCGTAGGCCGCAATGCGCTCGGTAGCGATCCCGAGGGTCCTAGCCTGGCGCTCGACCCACTCCTTCGAGCGGTTCTCCTTCAATACTGGAGGGTCATTGATTGCCGCCCTCAGAAGATCGAGCGCGGCTCGCACGTTGGGGTCTCGTTCCCCCCCATTATCGACAGCGTGGGTAATGTACTCTCTACCCGCTCTCCTGGCCCAAACGAGGGCATCGTCGGCATCGTGAGGAGTGATGCCATTAGACGCGAGGTATGCGGCGATATCAGCCATACCGGCTGAGCGAGTGAACTCCCCTTCCCAGGGGACACAAGTACCATCACGAGGGGCCACCTCGGCACAATCCAGAAGGGCTCTGTAGCGACCCTTCGCTGCGAGGAGACGAACTAGGATTGTCGACCCCAGACAGCTGCTGAGAGCCACTTGAGCTGGCTGCGAATTTAAACTGTAAGATGAGAGTAGAACGAAATCAACGAAGTGATGACACTTACCTCGACACAGTAAGCTGAAGTATACATTATCCTCTTTCTCCCTGCAAGCTCTTTTGATACACAATTTGTGATGAGGACCATACCTGGTCAACTTGAAAACTTTTCCACATGATTCACAGGTTACAGTCTGTTTTTCTGCAGGCATTCTTGGCAATTACAGACAGAACGCACATAGAACAATATAGACAGGAAGTGAAGTGAAGGGGAGAGGCGAAAAAGCGATGGTGGAGGATGAGGAAAGATTTACATGAGGTATACACAAGGTATACATGTTGTGGGAAACTCTTCTTGTGAGAGCACAAAGGGAAAGGGGGGGGAAGCTGTAGGCTATGCCTAGGCTCATCCCAAGGGGTTGTGAGTCGGAAAGGAAGTGGAGGGAGTGACTAGGCAGCGAAGGGGAAGGTTTCCCTGGGGTTGGAAGGGTACTGGCAGTGTAGAACTCGAATTGCCACTGCAAGAAGGTGGAAGGAAGTTAGTTTCGGCGGCTGGATGGTCTCATAGGCTCAGAAGGCTCAGAACTCAATAGGTGGCAATGTAGGACTCTTGTAGGCTGTCAGAGGACTCATAGAATCGAAGGGGGATGACTCTGAAGGCAGCAGAAAAATTTTATAATGCAAAGCAGACTTGAATACAGTGGTGGAACTCGGTGGGGGACTCTGTAGATGCAAGGGGGGCTCAAAAGACTCAAAGATACACAGGAAAATGACTCTGGGGACTCAAGGGGACTCTCAGACACACAGATAGTGATGCCAGAAATGTGGGTATATTTTTCCTAAATACAGCAGTGTTTTGTATCATAGAGGTAGCTGTACCTAGGGTATGTATCAGCGAAATTTGGAGGTGTCATATGTCAGAAATTTTTTGAAGGAAAAAGTGCCGATATAAGGCACTACAGGGCATAGGTATTAAAGATGGGAGAGACAGCAAGAAGAAACTAAGGGAAAACAAAGGGCAGCAAAGGAGTATGTGCCTAGGGGTCTCTAGCCTACTGGCCAATGCTGCGGGGACTCTTCCAGACGGTCTGTGGCGGTGCAGCAAGGCCACTGGTGGCAGCTTGCATCGGTGTCTCGAGTGGGGCCTATAGGTTCCGAGTAGCCAACATCACAAGTGATGGAGTGGACTGCTGATGGTCAGTAGACACTTGATAAGTGCACGAAGGGCCAAAGGCCGATGCAGATAGGGGCAGTGTGAGTCGACGTGTGGATCTATGGCGAAAACACCAAAAAACCAACACAAAGACAATTGCCGAGTTGGTGGTTTACCTGCGCGGACTTTGGCTCGAGGGATCAGTTATAGCAAAAAGGGGGAGGGGTTCTGCACACCTAGATGACTAGGGCAGAAGGGAAGGTGCTCCTGATGAGAGGGGAGCAGGGGGAGACTGAGAAAAGCGAAGTAATATAGGCTACTCGGAGCCTAGAAGCGACGAAAAAATGATGAAGATTAACAGTAAATAGACCCTTAATGGAGCCTCAGATACTGCAAGGATAAAGAAGATGAAGAAGAGCCTTAAAGCGACGACAATAAGGCAGATAATGACGATAATGATTGGGCAATAGTCTCTCTACAAAGGGGACAGTATCCTATGCAGGGGGGCTACTTGCTTTTTGCTTGCTGCGATGTATTGGTACTTATATACAAAAGGTAGCACAGCCTGAAGTAAATAGAGGGAAACACTTTGTAAGGGGTTTGTAAGTGATTGGTAAGAGGATTGGTAAGGCCAAGCAAGGCTGAGTAAGGACAGTAAGCGATTGGTAAGTAAAATCAGTCAGCATGACGAAGAATATCACAAATCATTTGAAATAGAAATGAGTCATTAAGGAACAGATGAATAATGTGACAGAAAGGGGGATGAGTAAGTGCACTGGTCACTGCTGAATAAGGGGTATGACTGCAAATGAGTCACTCTGACTCCTAGATCTGAGATCCAGATTCATTGGGGTGATATGCTGCGTGTCTGAAAGGAGAACTGTGGGGATTTCTGCCAGGGGCCAATTTTGGGGGTCTCCAGGGTAGTCAGGGCTTAGGATTTCGCAACTTTCCCCCCTCTCTCCTCTCTGCAAAGTGACCTGTACCAGGTGCAACTAGTGTTCTGGAGGGCATGAGGAGGAGGAGGGGCCGTCTTCTCCAATGAGGGCAGGGAGAAGTGCCTCAAAATCATCATGAATGCAATCAGATAGTGTAGATGATAGTAATTAGTACTGGAGCTGTCGCAATTTTGGGAGAACGAAAGACGAGATTGAGAGATAGACGTTGCAGGGGGCAGGAAGGAAAAATCCGTAATCCTTTTCGACTGGAGAGACCGAAACAACCACATAAGACCTCTCAAGCCTGACGACAGACTTGAGGCGACCAAAGAACGTCTTCCTCGACGTCAGACTGACAAGAAGAATGTGCTGTCCCAAAGCGATAGGATGGGAGGTCGTGGACAAGGGAGGGATGAACCAGGAGGCTTCAGGGCAAGAGCTAGTGGGGATTCCTGGCAAGTACTCATAGTTATTCTCCCTAGCAAAGGACACGAGCAAAGAGACGGTCGAGGAGGTGGCCATTACGATAAATATTGGTGAAATGGGCATTCGTTGGTAGAAATGATGCAGAAAATCATGGAGTGCGCAGATCGTTACCAAATTTGGTAGGCAGGATGGCGTGGTCGAGAGCTTCCTGTGAGCGTGGGAACGGTGTCGATATCTTTAGAATTGACAGAGATATTCGAAAAATCGGAATGCCGTAAACTAGTGCTCAAAAAGTTTTTTCGGGCGCTCGAGCGGTTTCTTCCCTAATGTTAAGGATGGTTCTCGTGCGATGGATGACTGCTGGCAATATCAGTCATTCTTTGCATTAGGGCTAGGCTTCTCCGCTCTTCATTATTCAGCTTCTGAGTCCATGCTCACGTCGCCAAACACCTTTGGTGTGTGACAGCGGACAGAGATTAGGGGATGAGGATAGGGGCATGTGGTGACTTTTAGTGGCAATGAGTGTTGGTGACAGGGGCTACTTCCTGATTAGGTGATGGCAGCATTAGTAAGCAAAGGAAGCACTCAAATCAGCCAAGTTAGCCGAGAGTGGAGTGGTGGCGATGATTCCAAAGGACAGTAGACCTGCAGGGACTGGCTAGGGCAATAGGGAAACTGGAAAATGGTTATGATATTCAGCCCTAGGGAGTATGGGCTCCCTACAGCGTGGCAAATCCACTATGATTGTGTGGCGATACAGTCACAACTCTGACCAATCAAGATAATCTGATTGCAATCACACTCTCATCACGCGAAAATCACACATCATTGCAATGGGCCAAACTTTTTTCTGACACTAACATCCAGAGCATGTCAAATGGCACCATTACTCATGGAATCCCTGTGGCTTGTTGATGGGAGACATATGTACATATAGGCTTATAGTCAACAGAGATGGTGTATGATCTTGTACATAAATTTCCCATGTTGCCTGAAATAGACAGTAGTATGGCCAGATACACAAGCTAATTCCAAGCAATGCAACATATAGTCCACCAATGGAAGTTTTCAAAAGACAAAATGAACATTTTTTGGAAACTATCTTTGAATGCCAACACCTGAGAGGATGACAGCTGCCCCAAGTCAACCACTTCAAGGATGAAATCATCATCCATTCCTGTTCAGCATCTTTGCTGAGGGCAATGGTGAGTGCAATAATAATGTGGACAAAATTTCTTACACAGCTGATTCTCCTTTGCAATTTGAAGAAGGATGGGGCATAATGTTTTCACATCTTGGCCATACTGTGCAAAGGCTGCTTGGATAAGTTTGTTAACTTTAGCATGGACACCAGATCTCTGATACTCCTCCACAGCCAAAGTCAAATCCTCTTGAATGTGGTTGCTTCCATTTTTGACCTGTAACAAGAAGTATAAGTATTCAAACACCAGTACAGAACCTGCAATCATCAGCTATGAAACCCAAACCTATCAGAAGATGTCACTTACCAATGCCATGTTCAGCAATATACTGCATTGAATATTGTCTTGAAGTGGACAACATGGGCATTGTAAGGGATTGCCCAAAATTGGTAATAGCAGGCTAAGACATTTCAAATATATAATTAGCTGACACAGAAGAAGAAGAATGAAGGACATGTCACCTACAACCTGAAGAGTTTATCATCAAGACAAGAGGGTTCATTAGGTATAAGAAAATAAGTCACAAACCAACTGTAAAGATCATTGTGAATCACTCAGGCATGGTAATACCACTTGACAACATACATGCTGTAGAAAATATGTCAGTAGGTGTTAATAATTCTGCAGTGATGCCTACTGACATCCTGACAAATGCATATGGGGAGATGTGTAAGGGTTGTGACTGAGATGCCTGTGAAAGCACCTACATCCTGAAAGAGAGATTACAAGCTGCATTTTACAGAAATTAATTAGTCTCACCATCTGTTGAAGTTGAAAGCATGTATATCACACAAAACAACAGGGTGAGGTGAAAAATGGTCAGCATGCATTCACCACAACCTGCCATGTTTCAACTTACATCCTGAGTGCAACAGGGTGGTGACAAATGTAGTCAGTATGTATTCAATACTGCCTACCATGCCACCACTCACAGGCTATGAGCACAATCAGGGAAAAGTGGCAGTAAACTGGTCAGCATCTATCCACCACCACCTGCCAGGAACCCACTTACACCCTATAAACCCAAGCATAACAGGGCAGCAATGACTATGATCAGTATGCATCCACTACTACTGGCCTTGATAGTGCTCACTCCCTATGAACCCAAGTGCAATGGGTTGCAGGGAACATAGTCAGCATGCACCAAACACCACCTGCCATGACACCTCTCACATACTATGAACCCAAGTGCAATAGAGAGGCAGTGAAGAGAGTCAGAATGCATCTATGACCATCTGCTGTAACTCCACTCACTCCCTATGAACCCATGTACAAGAGGTCAGCAGTCAACATGGTCAACATATGTCTTCACCACATGCTAGGACCCTACTCACTCTCTATGACACCAAGATAACATGGTCAGCATGCACACACCACTACAGGTGATGACTCCACCCACATACTATGAACCCAGGTACATCAGAATGGCAGTGAACACTGTCAGCATCCACCCACCACTTGCCAGCACTCCACTCACTCCCTATGAATGCAAATGTAACAGAGTGGCCAGGAACATGGTCAGCATATGTCCATGACAACCTGTCATAACTTCACTCACAGGCTATGAGCCCATGTTTGACAGGATGATAGTGAATATGGGTCAGCTATGGTCAGCATGGGGCACCCTTCCATTGTCCAGGACTTCACTAACTTCCTGTGAACACAAGGACCAGAGATTGGCAGTGGACATGGTTAGTGTGCTTCCTCCACTACTGCATTGGCTCTACCCACAAGCTATGAACCCAAATCCAACAAGGTGACAGTGAGCATGGTCAGCATACCTGCTGCACCTGCCATGAGTCACTCACATACTACAAGCCCAAGTGCCACAGGGAAGCAGTGATGGTCAACACACTTCCATCACAACATGCTGTGAGCATACTTACACCCTATGAATGCAAGTGCAACAGAGTGGCAATGAGCATAGTAAGCATGCAACTGCCACCACCTGCTATGACTCCACTCACAGACTGCGAACCCATTGGCAGTAATATGGTCAGCACATGCATACACCTCAGTTTGACAGAACTCCATTCACATGCTATGAACCCAAATGCAGGCATCATCAGCATGCATCCACCACAAGCCACCATGATGCCTGGCACTCACTCCCTATGAACCCAAGTGCAATGGGGTGACAGTAAATATCATCAGCAGGCATTCACCACCATCTGCATTAACACCACTAACAAACTATGAACCCAAATGCAATGGAGCATGGTCAGCATATGTCCACCACAATTTGCCATGAATCCACCCACTCCCTATGAATTCAAGTGCACAGGATGGTAGTGAACAAGGTCAGCATGCATTTACCACAACATCCCACAACTCCACTCACCAACTATAAATCCAATGCAACAGGGCCACAGTGAACTGGTCAGCATGCATTCACCACTACATATCTGGCAGGACTCCACTCACTCCCTATGAACCCAAGTGCCACAAGGTAGCAGTGAAGATGGTCAGCATATATCTGTCACCATCTGCTATGACCACACATACCAACTATACACTCAGGTGCAACAGGGTGGTAGTACAATGGTCAGCAAATCCACTGCAAACTGCCATGACTCCACTCACTCCCTGTGAACCAAAGGGCAGCAGATTGGTGGTGAACATGATTAGCACATATCCTCAACTACCCACCATGACCCCACTCACATACTATGAACCCATGTGCCACAGAGTGTTAGCACACATGGTCAACATGCATCCACCACCACCTTTCAGGACTCCACTTACTCTCTATGAATCCATGTGCAATAGGTCAACAGTGAACATGGTCAACATGCATGCACCACCACTGGCTATAAGTTCACTCACTCCCTATGAAAACCCATGTACAGCATATGGCAATGGACATGGTCAGCATGCATCTACCTCCACTTTCCATGCTCCACTTACCAACTATGAACCCAAGTGCAAGCAGGTGGCATGGTCAGTATGCATGTACAAGCACTTGAAATCACTCCACTCACTCCCTATGAACCCAAATGCAATGAAGTAGGATGGCAATGAATATGGTCAGCATGCCTCCACCACAACTTACCACAAGTCCACTTACATACTATGAATTCAGGTGCAAAAGGGTGGTAGTGAACTTTGTCAGTCTGCATCTGCCACAATCTGCCATGACTCACTCCCTATGAACCCCAAGTGCCACAGGCAGGGCAGTGAACATCATCAACATGTATCCATGACCACCTGTCACTCCACTCACTCTCTAATGACCCAAGTGCATCAGGGCAACAGTGCCCATGGTCAGCATATACCTGCCAACACCTGCCATGACTGTACTCACTTCCTATGAACCCAAGTGCCATGGGAGGATGGTGAGCATGATCAGCATCCATCTATCATCACCTCCCAAAATTCCACTCACTCTCTGCAAACCCAAGGGTAACAGGTAGTGGCAAATGTTGTCAGTATGTATCCACCACCTACAATGACTATACCCACTCCCTATGAACCCAGCAATAGAGTGTCAGTAGATGTGGTCAGCATGCTCCCATAGCTACATTCTATAACTTTACTCACTCTCTATGTATCCAAGTAAAAGGACAATGAACACAGTTAGCATCTGCCCACCACAACCCATCAAGGCCCCACTCACTCCCCATAAACCCAGGGGCATCAGATTGGTAATGAACCTGCTCAGCACTTGTCCACCACTACCCACCATGCCCTATGAGCCCAGATTCCACAGGCAGTGAACATGGTCAGCATGCATCCACCACCACCTGCCAGTACCCCACTTACTTCCTATGAACATGAGTACCACATGGTACAGTGGACAAGGAGTCAGTATGCATCCATGACTACCCACTATGCCTCTACTCACTTCCTATGAGTGCAAATGCAACAAACAGGTTGACCAATGATGCAGTCAGCTTGCATCCACTGCTACCTATCATAGATGCACTCACATACTATCAAACCAATAAAGATTGGAATGTTGAAGCACATTTAGCTGGATCAATGCAGCAGCTCCCACAATTCCACATACATGCTATTGATTAATCAGCATTTCATTGGCTCAGATATTCCTTCCTTACAAAAGGAAACCATGATGCAAGGGAGAATGCAAGTAACATGGGTTCAATGTTGAATATCTGCTCAAACATGAATTTCTTCAAAGTTCTTGATTGTGTCAGTACATATTGGATCTTCAGCATTAGCATTATCACTTACTTCATTATTGCAAATGTCATGCACAGTTCCAGGTTGCACTGCTGTGTTGATATGAGAAGCCACTGCAGTCCTTCCTCCTTCAATGCATTTGCTGTGCATGTCAGCAGGGCTGTGCAACTTGCACCAACTTGTTCCATTCCTGTAGTGATCTTTCATACAACCTGCCCTTCTCCAGTAAAACATTATGCACTGACCAGTGAGTGGCAAATAGTCATGAGGTGGAAACCTCATATTCCCCAACCAGTCCTTCAGCCTTGCCATGTAATTGTCCAGAATCTCATTTTCCAATTCTCCAGGCCTCACTACATCACCCACACTCATTCCCTCATCCTCAAGCCTTTGCATAGCCTCAAGCTCAAGGGTGTCTGCCTTTGTTGCCAATAGAATCACTGGCACTGTGGGAGTAGGCACTTCAATTATATGACCAAACAAGAAGTATGTGTGCACACCATTCCCTGTATCACACTCATCAAAAAACTTTTTTTCAGCAGCTGTTACCATCCTATGGCTATCAGTCAATGGAATGCAAAACCTAAATCATATGATTGCCAGAATCATCTCAGTACCCTTACAGCCTCAGCACAGTGAACTTACCAAATAGCATGGATTCTCTTGTCTAGTTTGGCAACCTTGGACCGATCCATCACAAATTTCTTCATCAGGCCAAACTGTTCTTCACTTCCAGCCTCAAACCCACATGAGTCATGGAATACGAAGCGTGGATTACTCTGGAAGACCAGCTCATCCTCAATATTGTGGTGGCCACGCTGAATGCATTTAACATTTATTGCATAGTAATGACGAGATAAACACACCGATAGCGATGCCTGCACGACCGTAGCATCGACCTGATCATATTTCGTTGATTCGGAGAAAGTATCATACAACATACATGCATACCTTTTGCCCTTCTGCATTAAAGATTTCTGGTTCATCCGTGGTATTGCAGAGCCTCTGTAAGATTGTTGTTTTACCAGCATTTGCCCTGCCCATGATGAGAATTCGAAAACGACGGATGCGATTAATGTGCTGCCTAGCTTTCTCGGGACTCAAGCGATAGGGAGGGCGGGAAGAGGCTGACACTGGTTGTTACTGTTGTTCGACTCCGTCATAAGTATAACACCTACCCGAGGGTACTTGTTCACCGTGTGCAGAAACATGAAGTTCTACGTTGTCTTCGGGAGAACGTGGAGCCGCCAGTCCAGCTTGGGTTACGGCAGAAGTAGAAATGTCCGCACTGCTTGGCAGAGCACCTAATCAAGTAAGCACTCTCTAATGGTCTTCGAAAGAACATCTGCAGCCACCTTCAAACTGACCACGAGTGGAGACGACGATGTCCACACTACCAGCGCTCGAGGGCAAATGTGGGTGAACGGCCCCCTCATTGCCTAAAGGAGAATCAGAGTCTCGAACAGTCACTGCAGTCCGTGCGAGGGTGAACACCCGTATTGGCAAGAGGCGTACCTGGTTGGGCCACTTCGGTGGGAATAAAAACTTGTAAAGCAACTCCATCATCGCTCGGTGAAGGCGGCTTCCGAAAACACCACAGGCTTCTGAGGCATTCGGGGGCCATGGATGAGGTGACGGCGATTCGGATGCTGTAGGAAGCAGTAATCGTATGGGTCGAGTTGAAGGTGCACGCGTGCAGTAGGCGCGGTGCTGTGGACTCTTGTTGACCGATATGAAGGCGGCTATTATCGGCAATCATGAACAAGGAGTACATACATAGTTTCTTGAGGAAGCCAATTACATTCCTCGGTCTATATTGCTCAGGTTCCGCAGGCAAGATCCAGTGTAATTGAACGCAAGGAAAGGAATTTTGGAGGTGGTATATTCCGGAACGACGTAGAGGTCGTTGCCAAGGTTTGGGCGGCACTGTTGATCGGGTCGGATCCGGCACTGTACACGAAGTCCTTTGATTGCGTTGTTTCCGCAATTTTGGGGAACAACACTTACAAGGACGTTCAGGCGGGTATTTGAGAACGGTAGCGGTACGAACATCGATTGGTACTTTATTTGGACTTCAATACTCAAGGATACTATTACGGGTGCCAGTGGAGATTTATCAAATGTCGCGTTTGACTACTGTCTCACCGCACGCAGAATCGCTGCGGGATTATGTGTGCCTTTGCCGACAGCTCATATCTGCTGAAGGCAAGTCATTGCTGCCGTGTTAACCGGCAGTTTTGCGACCGGCGAAGGCAAATGGAGTGTTTCCCACCGTGTCTGGACGCCTATTACTTTCCATGCGCCAGGTCCTTTTTTATCCCGTTATCTGATTATCGATCTCCATTCGGATTCAGAGCTTCAACGTACCTCACACGGGTACCTGCTGTTTCAGAATGGGGGAATCAACATCACCTACCGTTCATTATCGTCGCTGCGCGTGTGGTCCTTGTAACATGTCTCCGTCCTATCCTCGTTATTAACGGTCGGACGTCCACCTCTCACAGACGCTCGAATCACCGCATGCCCACAGACACGACAAGACCATATCGAGGATCATGTTTCATGTCAAAAGTGAGCACCCGTCGTACTTACAGGATATTGGAATGCCAAGGGGAGGACGCGATCGTCGATCCTATGATACTAGGCAACGCGTGGAATCAAAGGAAACTAGTTGCGCATGAAGCTTACCCCTGAAAGTGAGCATGGTCCCGACTTGACATAAATTCCTGCTTGAGTACCATATTGCGACACTAACGACGTTCGACACACACATCGTCCGGTAGGTGTCGTGGTGGGCTGGTTGTGTCATTGGATACCTGCAGACGTGCCCGATAGCAAGTACTGTCTCCTAATCGTGATTGCGGGTCGTAAGCACGTTCGCGGGACCCTTGCCGTGGACTCCTCTTGCACGACAAGCCTGCGGGTTGCCTCCAATCAAGCACGGTACACGCTTCCGAGGTATGTTCTGAAGCGATCGTCTACCGCTGACCGTCAGGCCTGTGCTGTGTACGGCGTGGTGATGTTATATTCTGTAAGTTCAGCTTCTGGGACGGGGGATGGCCACTCGCACGAAGGGAAAGGCTTAGTCTGTGATGCTCCTTTCGGGGTAGACTTTCCCTAATGCCAGTAGTATGGTCATACCGCGGGCGGAGGGAGGGCAGGTTAAACACATCCGGGTTACGCCGCAGCGAATCGTCTGATGCCAGTCCGCTCTACCAAGAAGGCGAAGGAACGTCTGGTCCACAACATTTAATGAACATCCTCCCAATCCGACATTGGGGTGAGACGGAGATTTCATGCGGAAGCCGCCGCAGGACATACGAGCTCCATCTCCACATGTGCTCTATAAAACTCTATAAAACGCACCGTCACTACATCAATTCGTAGTAAATGAACGTATAGGTCAAGGTCAGAGATGAGTCTCATGTGGACGCACCAATGTGATGATAGAACACCTCCCTACTGTCAAGGATGACTGAAGAGGTGCACAAGAAACCCTCTCCAGACCCTTTCTCTGTTACGACGTCGACGACGTTGTTGACGTAGCTTCAAGTGTAGAGCACAGTCTTGAGCAAATACAAGGAATGAAGATGCGTAGTTACGTTGTAGTCAACGCACTACCACGACGATAGACGACGCGTGGATGATGGCGGTCCCCACGTACCTACCCCACATCCTCTACTCGACCGCCCTCACATCCGTGTCCATCCACCTCCTCTGGAGACGAAAAGCTTTCGAGGACGATCGAGCCAGACACGATGCTCAAATAACTATTCTAGAAGATCTCGCACGTCAGCTCCGCTCCGGCTCGTCCATCACGGATGAAGAAGTAGACAGACTAAGGAAGTTGGTTGAGGTACATCGGGGTACTACGAGCGAGGAAGCTGCAGGAGGCGTTCAGGAGCACAGGATAAGCTGGAGAGACGTGTTCTGGGGTAAAAAGACGGACGACCGTAGCAAGGCGGAGGAGTGGGAGCAGAAGGATTTGGAGCAACGCAAGTTTTTCCTTTGCACGCTGACCAGCCTTCTTACGACGACACAGTTCGCGAAGAGTTTACGAAGAGAACGTGAAAGGAATGCCTTCATGGGCGACCGCAACGATATCATTAATGTACAAAGCGTCAGAATACATCATGCGGTTTCATCTCGTTTATAACCAAGTCAACGACGGAAACAACAACGTGAGCAGATACAAGAGGACGAGAGGACAAAGGAGCATGAGAACCAAGACACCAAAATCATTCTCAAACGGTGTCAGCATAGGTTGGCGGAGAACGGACGACAAAACCTCCGGCAGGGGGAGGATTAGTCTCTCTTCCCCTACCGAAGGTTTAGTTCGTTGTATCATTGTCATAAACGCGTTAAAACAACACACCTCGCCCTTCTTGAAAATCCGAACGAGGTGTAGTCAACAACGGGCGTATAACGAAAACGACATCGATACTCACCTTGCCTGAACCGGATTTGGGCGATTTGACTCTGGAGCTACTAGAGCTGGAGCTTGAACCATTGGATCCGTTAACGCCTGGTTGATCTACTAACGTCCAATCCTCGTTTGAGTTTTCTCTCTGACTGTCCTCGGCAGACTTGGACTCCTGTTGATCCTCACCAGTGTCACGACCCATCTCGAAGACGTCATTGATAATCGTCTTCAGTTCTTCGTCCTCGAGAAGTGCACTCGTAGGAGAGCGATTTCCTTGTTCAGCCGCACGAAGGAGCGCACGCTCCCGTGCAGTAGCAAGCCTCAGAATGGTTTCCATCTGAAGCCGCTCAGCTTCAGCAGGGGAAGGTAGCGTCGGACTCTTGCAGAGCTCGACATAGGAAGGGATGAGTAATTTCCTGTCGATCCTGTGCTTCTTGTAGAGGGTAATCTTCTCGACGGGGTCCATTGCGAGGCGTTCTAGTTGGCGGATAGCCAGTTCTCTCATTGAATCGAAACCCCAGCGTGCAGTCAGATTGAGAATAGCGAGCCAGCTTTCTCTAGGCCTGTCTTCGCAGCGATAATGCCTATAGATTTATGTCAGATACAGTCATCTTATGCATTGCCCCCTCGTTACTCACGAGTCATACCAAACCCATAAGAAGTTGGCAAAATCATCGCTCTTGACATCCAGAGGGTAGGGATCTTCGTCCGTGCCGTCGTACTCATCAATCGTAAAGAAATTCTGGAAGTACGTAGATTCTCTTTCGAAGAAATATTTATGAACGCGAAATAGTTGCTTTTCCACCTGGTACGAGAATGCTCGTCAGAATACGCACAGCGTGTGGCGTATTAGAGACCCGTACCAGAAACGTTACATTCCCATCTCGAAGGTAGTATTGGGGGTGTTCCGTATGCACTTGAGGGTCCTCAGCCATCGCGTTGCGACGAGGGAGGTAACAAGAGAGTGAGTGGTGTGGCGGGAAATGTTATCTGCAAAGGCAGAGCTCTTATCTACATGACGGACAAGCGCCAAACGGGTGATAGGGGGCCCGCCCAGGCTGCCTCGTGACAGCGCAGCAGGGATCGCCACCCGTCGTATTATGGAAACCACGTTTTGGTAGTCGGATACCCGCACAGCAAGATCAGCCCGTCAGCGGTGGAGAACACCGCATTCCGTGGAAGGGGTTCCTTGTGTACTCCCGATATGTAAAAGAAGGGGAAGATTTTGACTTGTCAGCGTGACAATTCCAACCTTGTACCCTGCGCTGACGCAGTCAAGCGGACGTAAAATGTTCTCATCGTGGAAATACATACAGTGCAGAGGCCCACATTCGGCCAATTTCAGCTTCTGTGGCGAGCGCGGCCACGCGTGCGGATAGAAAAAGTTTAGCCTGCGAAGCTCCCTACAGGAGGTTTGACTTCCCCTGATACGGTAGTGGTGTGGCCATACGAGCATGCGAGGCTATACGCCATCTGAGTTCTTCCCTAGGGATACGGATCGTTCTCCATTCACTGACACTAGATCAGACACAAGGAAACGGACGTACCACAAAACGTGTTCTAAACCCACAAGTGTAAGATCCCCAAGCCGGTCGACGTGGGCCCTAGCAAAATGCACTAGCACTTGTCATTGCACCGATTCGCAGTATATGCGCGACCTGGAACGAGAAAATCATAGATGAGTCTCATGGATGCGATGCGATGAGGTTACTCGTCCGAGCCCTCGCACGTCGGTAAGCGCCCGCTGACAGCGATGAACCGTCCCGCAAAACTGTCGTCAGCTTGAGCGTGGACTAAGAGCCGTGTGACGCACTCAAGACCTTTACGATGTCAAGCACAACATATGGATACGAATATCTTTGCTAGAGTCTTTCTCTGTACGACGCTGTCTGAACGAATAAAACGAACGAGAACACGTTATTAGCCTTAGCCACTGCGCGACGACGACGAAGGGGCGATCCCTCAGTACAAGTACCTACCCCGCACCCACTACTCTACCGTCCTCACATCCGCCTCCATCTGCCTCCTCTGGAAAGGAAAGATGATCAGGACACACACAACGCTTAGCTACGTTCCCGCTCGTCCGAGATCACAAACGACGAGGTGGATACACTGGAGAAGTTGGTACGGGTACATCGGGGTACGAACGAAGCAGCAGGAGGCGTGCACGTGCGGATTACGACCAAGAGCACAAAGATTTGGAGCAAGCCACGAAGTTTTTTGTTATTATTTTAGTTCCCTTCATGTTGACGCGACGAACCATCTCACGACGGACTCGGTCGCGAAGATTTCACGAAGTGAACACGGAACTTGTGCTTTATAGCGACAGCAAAAACATGCATCGATACACTCTTCAATACATACATTCGTACGTTTTGTGAGTCCACTATATACAACCAACGCCCCAGTGTAGGAAAACAAGAGGTGCGAGATGAAGGTCGACGGCAAAAGCATTTCAAACGGGATCAGTAGTACAATTTGGGTAGAAAAGACAGCCGACCAAACCTCCGGCAGGGGGAGGGAGGGTGAAGCACATCACTTGCTCTTCCCCTACCGCAGGTTTAGTTCGTTACTTTGATTTGCACTTACATCAAGAAGACGCACCTTGCCCTTGTCCTGTGGGGGCTGGTTAAAGTAGGATCGAACATAGAGGACATCGTCACTCGCCTTAGTTTGCTTGCCTGCGGGTGGTATCGGCGGATTGATGGTAGGGCAGGTCCCATTGGCACTCGGTTGTTGTTCTACGAATTATAGTGAGTCTTCCATCGAACAACGCTCGGCAGACTTTGATGCTGTCGATTCTCACCACCGATATTACCCATCTCAAAGACCTGACTGATGATCGCTGCCAATTCATCGTTCTCCAAGACCGAACTCGTAGGTGACACGCAACCATTTTCCGCAGCTCGGAGGAGCGCACGTTCGCGTGCGTCCGCAAGCCTGAGGACCGTTTCCAGCTGAAGACGCTTTGCGTCAGCTGGGGAGGGCAGAGTCGGGCTTTTGCAAAGATCGATATACGATGGGAGAAGTAGTTTCTTGTCGATGTTGTGCTCCTTGTAGAGGGCGATTCTGTCGACAGGACTCATCGGGAATCGTTCTAACTGCCTGATGGCAAGTTCTCGCATCGAACCGAACCCCCAGCGTGTGGCCAGCGTGATAATGGCGAGCCAAGTGTCTTTGGATTCCCCCCCGTAGCGATATCGTCTATAGGTTGGTGTTAGATGATGAAGCCATCTTGCAACTTGGTGCTCACGGGTTATACCACACCCACAAAAACTTTGCAAAGTCTTCGCTCTTAACGTCGAGAACGAACGGCTTGTTATCCGTACCGTCGGCCTCCTCTGAAGCAGTGAAGTAGTGAGAGAAGAATTCCGACTCCCGTTCGAAAAAATGTCGATGCACGCGAAACAAGTGCTTTTCCGCCTGCGTGAAGGAAGATCGCGACTGAGTCGTACGATGAGGAATCAATTGAGGCTCTTACCACGAACGCAACGTTGCCGTCACGGAGGTAGTACTGATGGTGTTTGGTTATCTGCTTCATGTCTCTTTCTATCGTCATCCTCGTTCTGTGGATGGCAGCAGAGAGTAGAATGGGAGAGGGACCGTTATCTGCAGGGAAGGGAGTTTATCTACATAATGAACAACTGAGCGTCAAACGGGTGACACTCAGACCACCACCTCGTGCCTCGTGTCCGCATCGCCGGGGATCGTCGCCTACAGTATTATAGACACCACGTTCGAGATCGGAATAATGGGATACCCACACACGTACAGCCAGTCCATCAGCGGTGGCGAGTACCTCCGCGGAAAAGACGCTTCCTTGGAAGTGAACGGTTCTATCGTCTCCCTTCGTTCTTCCGCCGCGAGTCCGTAACACGTCTGGTCTATCCTGATAGACTTTTCTCAGACCACACATCTTTAGAACACCTCGAAGTTTCAGACCCGCAAGTCCCCGCAGTAAGCGTAATTAAAGCCAGTTCCTGTGCCGTGCTGCAGCCATGTCCCCGCAACCCTCTTCCCTTCTTTGTAGCCTCGGTCTTTGCTGTGGATCCTCCCTGTACGATGTACATACACGACGAACTTCCCTTACGTGCACCGTTCGCTATCAAAACTCCACCGTCGGCTGGCGTTATTATCACGGAAGGACGTCGACTATAGTGGTTTGAGAATCCACTGGGGTTTCCCAGTAGAAACACGAGGCGGAACTTTCATTCCAATGACTCATTTGCAGTGTTCAACGTTCAATTGTGTTCGTCCTCGTGACGCCCGTACCCTGGAGCTTCGTCGAACGGAAAAGGAGACTGAAAAGAACCTTCGTCGGCGCTCCGAAGTCGGAAACCAAACACAAGCTGATCTACTGCAAGATAGTAGCATCGATCTTAGCGATAAAATCCTAGTTCTCGCTCAGAATACTCTTTGCTAGGAGTCTCTGTCGACTGACTTGCCCCGAGTTACAATTATCGACTAGTGCCCTTCAGGGGGCGAGCGGTAGCGTTTCGGGTTCCGTTTTGTGCTTTCAAAGGAGCGGTGCATACAAGTAGAACTGGATTGCAGTCATGATTGCAGACGATACATTGCCTTCCGACCCCTCCGCCCATCCATAAAGCGCTTCTAAAAACTCACGAGACGCACCCACTCCGTTGATCCAACCGACTCTCACTAGGACTTTTTATTGCCACCTTTGTTGCCCTTGTTGTTGCGTTGGTTTGGACGCTTGGCCTTATTGCCTGTATACAAAGGAAGGGAATGAAACCGTTAGCCCCCTGTCCACGGACTAACGCCAACCCGTTCTCCGACTCACCCGCTCCCTTTACACCTTTAGCCTCGCTATCAGAGAACACTGCAGGGGAGTCAGCGATGGACTGATCGTCGCCGTCTTTAGCTGGTTCTTCCTTATCCGCGCCCTTAATCTGATCTTCGCCTTGATTAGCTGGTTTAGGCTCGACTTCATCCGCGTCCTTGGTCGTATCATCAGCTTCTGGTTGCTGGGAGGAGTTCTCATCCTCGGTGCCGGTGTTCTTGGACGGTTGAGTGTCTTCGGGCTTTTGTTCTTGGAGCGTCTTAGTAGTAGTCGGCGTCTCATTTTCGTTTGCTTCTTTCGCATCGTCAGGCTTTGTCTCTTGGTCACGACTCGCCATCTCAGTTACAGATACATCCACATTGTTTTCGCACGCTGTTACATTGGTAGCTTTGTCGATACTGGAAGACTTATCAAAACAAAGTTCCTGAAAGCCAACCTGTGAGACATCGAGGATGAGCGACCGTTAGAACGAACGAACTATACAGAGACTCGCCAGAGATGAAGGCTCACCCGATCCAGCAGATTTGAGCGGGGTGTTCTTGGCAGACACAGGAGTCTCCGGAACATTCAACTTATGGTCGGGCAGAACCTTTTGGTCCTTGGTGTCCGCCGCGACCGGAATGGGCGGAGGCGGGACTGATTTCTCTGTCGAGGTTGTGGATCCCGCCGGTTTGGTTGCGAGTGTTGCCTGTGGTGCTTCCGGTACTGTTGCTGGTTGAGACAGGGGGGCTGGCGTCTTGCCTGGAGGACCCGCTACCGTTGACTGAGCCGTTGACACCTGAGACCCCATGGCAGTGGTGAACGTGCGCATAATGTCAACTGATGTCTTAGCCGTGGTATCTGCCGACACACCATTGCGGGATGCTGCAGCATTATTCTTCTTGGGCGGTTGACCGAGTTGGATGGTCGACGAGTTCGAACCGTTGGGAATGGCAGAAGCACCGGTGGGAGTAGGGGAAGTGGGGCGAGAACCCAAACCGAAGACTTCACGAACTAGGATCTCTACATCCGAATCCTCAAAGTCGTCGAACGAAGGGGTACGAATACCGCTCTCCGACGCTCGCTGTCTTGCCCGTTCGCGGGCATCAGCGATACGGAGGACGGTCTCCATACCGAGCTTCACACCTTCGGTGAAGGTGAGAGGCTTGTCACGCTTGACGACGGAAATGTACGAGGGGATGAGGTAGAGTTTGCTGATGTTGTGCTCATGATATATGGAGATTTTGTCGACGCATTCGATCTCCAGCTTCTCGAGCTCGCGAACGGTGAGTTCCTTGACGTTGTTGAAGCCCCACCTGGTTGCCAGACGGAGAATGCTGAGCCAGACATCCAAGGGTGCCTCATAGAGAGAGTACTTCCTGCAGAGGGAATTAGTGAAAATGATGAGGGGACGTGAAAGGGACGTACGGATTGTAAAAGACCCAAAGGAATCGTGCAAAGTCTTCACTCTTGACGTCGTCGAGGGTGTAGTGGTTGCTGTCGCTCGAGGGACGGTCTTCCCCGTCTTCTGATGGTCCTGCCAAGAGCTTCTGACGGAAGAAGAGCGACTCGCGCTCGAAAAAGTAGCTGTGAATGCGGTACAGATGATTTTCGACCTAGAGAACGAGTGAGCAAGCTCGCATGCAAAAAGTCGTTCGTAGACGAAAATCGACCGACCAGGATGGTCATGTCACCACCACGGAGGTAGTAGTCCTTGTGCTGGACGACGCGAGAGACACCATGCTCGTTGTTGACCATGACGGACTCTACTTGAGAGAGGAGTGAGAGGGAGAGGGGAGGGGAAGAAGTTGGCTTGGGTTCTAATGGAAATTTTCCAAGGAAGTCGTCGAGATATAAGTTTCGCGATGGGGCCAGTCCGATAGTAATTTGCAGTCTCTCGGCTACACGTGTGTTGGGCTATGTTACACGTTGTCCGCTGCCATTGTCGTCCTTTTTATCAGCATTCGCGTTGCGTAAACGTAGGACTCCTCGTGTTCGTGTACGTCCGTCCATTCACATCATTCCCCATTGTTTCGTGAGTGACGTCCAGACCGCCCGGGTGAACCGTTTCGCTGAGCCTGCTGCTCCGCTTGTATCACGGCGAGGCTGCAGCGAAAAAAAAAAACGCACTTTTTACCGAGGGAAGTGAGTGACGTTGGGCTGGAGGGTTCATACTCAAAGGATCAGCGGTCGACGAGACTGGCAAAGTATTCATCTTTCGATTGATGTGATCTTTACCACAGCACGCACGCACCTGCCAGCGTGCCCTATACCTCCAGAAGTACTCCTGAAGGCCTGATGGATCAGTCAGTTGTTCCTGCTCCACAATATCATCACGCCGTCGTACACAGCACAGTAGACGATCACTTCAGAGCATGTGTTGAAAGCGTGTACCGTGCTTGACTCGAGGGGACCACAGGTCTGCTGTGTATGATGGGACTCCACGGCCCGTGATCATGACCTGAACACAGTACTATCATCCGGCACGTTCGCAAGTATTCCATGACCACCTGCCGGACGAACGAACCAGTGCCCGTGCAGCGGCATGGTGAGTCGGATCTTATCAAATTCTGGCAGAGTCCGCCCCTCCACACTTTTCATACTGACGGGAGATACCTCATTCAGTTCTCAAGCGGTATAGTGAGGTGCTCTTATTTTCCTGGATGGATCTACGTCCACGCGCATAGCTGTCCTCGGACTTCACTACTTTCGCAATGTGCTATTAATTCAAGGTAGGAATCTCCGTCGTTGTCGGGACCGTGCTCGCTCTCCGAGGCAAGCCTGACGCGCAACTAGAGAGGTTCCTCTCAAACCCCTTCGTGGCTTGGTTGCACAGTATCGACTGCAACCCTCCCTTGCAGACATTCCGGCACCTTGTTCGTTAAGTGATACGCTCCATAACATCACATGAAACATGATCAATTGATCCTCGAAATGATGTTCATGGCGCGTCTATGGACATGCGATGACTCAAGTCTAAGATCCTGCACGTTAGCCTCGAGGACAGGACCAAGATATATGATAAAGACCGCGTGTGCACCAATGATAAAATGAACGGTAAGTGGTGTTTGATTCCTCCATTTTGAAACGGAGGTACTCCGTATGGGAGGTACGCCGAAGCTCGGTGTCTGGTGGACCATTGGTAACCGGTAACAAGATAACATTTTCGTCGCTGATCGGAAAATGCTAGCTAACACTGCATCGGTGACTTTTTTTAGCAGTCCAGGGACTCCGTCGACAGCCGAAGGTGAAGGCACACATGGTCCGGCAGCGACCTGCAGCGAGGCATTTTACACGCAACTAGCGTAGTAGTCGACCACGCCGTTAAACATATCCAGTCCTATCCACCTGTAGTATCCATGAATATTTACTCCCCATGAAATATCAACCAATGTCCGTACCGCTGCCGTTCTCAAATACTCGCTTGAAAGTCCTATAAGTGCTGCTCCCCAAAATCGCAAAGACGACACGATCAAATGAGCTCTTGTACCGCGCCTCCGACCCAGTCAACAGCGCCGCCCAAAGCTTAGCGACGACCTCTACATCGTTCCGAAACACCCCAGTCCCAAAACTGCCCAAAACGAGATTTCTCGCTCCCCGTTGCTCGAAGAGACACAGGATCCTGGCCATACGCTCTCGCATAGCAGCCTCGATCTCCTTCTCCAGTTTCTGAGAGTCAACCCGGTTTGCGCTCTTTTCATTCTTGCTTCGCACGTCGCCTGCGTTGACAGCGGCACACGTGAGCACGTCGACTTCGAATGGAGACACCCAGTCTCCTGCGTCGTTTCGAAGGATGATGATGCCAGGTGAATATATCATGGCGTGGTGGTAGAACCCGCCTTTCCGATCTTTGTGGTGCAGCTTGTAGAACTGCTGAGCAGCGTCGGTCATTAACGAGGGGTATAAAGTGGACGACCTCGCTATGGACTCTTCTTGAGCCTGCGAACCGTTGAGAAATCCTCCTCCGGGCTTCGTTGCCGATGCGAAGTTGAGTAGAGCAACCGTAGAACGCGAGGAGATGGAGTCATACAACAGACGCGCGCCATCTAGTGTCGATGCCTCTATGACGGAGATCTCAGCAGATACCCGTACCGAGCGGTTAACGCACTCGGATGAAGACGGCCCAGATGCCCAGGACGACAGTAAAGTAGCCTCAGGAGGATAATAGCGAGTGTTGTGGTTAGAATACCTGATCTTGGCGTCTAGATCGAGAGGTACCCCTGCGAAGGATACACGACCTGCTTCGATGGCCCGCAGTGTGGAGTCTGCGATTTCTTTGAGGCGCGTGCGCTGTCGACCCTTGGGGAGGTGCCCATCTTTTCGCAACTCGGAATTCCCTTCCTCAGGGCTAATGCGCGGGTCACTAGTCGTAGCGCCAGGAGTTCCGGTTTCATTCATAATTGAAGTCTTCTTGTATGGCATACAGCTAGCAGTCGACGGCGAGGTACAAGTGTACGACTTGAAGATGGGACCTTGCACAGAGCGGAAAGCCGAGTCATTTCGAGTCATGTTGGTGCGGATATGGTCACTAGAGCATTGTTGTACGTCTGATAGTAGCGAGCAACTCTTCCGGGTCCATCGCCGACAACAGTCCTCAGGTGAAAAAATTCCACGTTGTCACGACGCGGTACGTCTTCTTGATCCGTGCTTGTGATGACGAACTCGTGCAGGCGACATACTGTACGTACTGTACGATACACGGCCATTTTTATAGGATGGAGAACAGGCACGAATCCCCCGTCTCCACACACGTGGTTGACGCAAGCCCCATCTCCTCGCCCTCACGACAAACAACAATTAAGCCTAGGTGTTTACCCTCGCATCCGCCCCCCACGTTCTTGTCATCGCTCATGCTCATTCATCCTACTCCGTATCCCACCCACAAGGTGATGCTTTTTGAGTACGCACGCGGAGTCGTGCGAGGCTGGTGGTGAAGCTATGCGTGTCCACTAGGCCATCTGAGAACAGTGAGCCAGGAGAGATGTCCGCAGTAATAGGCAGGTGCGTCGTCATTTTGACATCGTTGAAAATCCATGTTCAACGACTTCGTGCGGTGGTTTTGCATACGTTCAATGATCGATAAAGCTAGACTGGTGGATTGCTCGCTGAGGGGTGCATAATCGATGTATGAAGCCAAGAAGATGAATGCCTCTCATCTCCGCTTGTCTCGCTCCAAGCACCACTCTCCCTCGAGCTCATCGAGCTCTTCTTTCTCGCACCCACCCCACCCCACCCTCACCCTCCGATCTCTCCTGCTCGGCTCCCTAGTTCCCCGCCAGACAAAACCAATATGAGTGTTTCGTCTGCACCTTCACCTACACACACAGAGTTGATTCATACTCACTGTATCTTTGGTCTTCATCAACTTTGACACTGGCAGTCTTTTCGTGTATCTACCGATCGAATGCGAGTGCAAGATGGGAGCGAAAAAAAAGCATCCGGGGTGCGGAATGCGTTCCTCCACTCCTGAGCAAGACGTTACTGAAACCGTGGAACGGACTGTCATATCAATCACTACTAGCCTTGGCAGGGTAGGCTAACAAATATTCGGACTAATACCTTTCACAAATCATGTACGATCAGCACACAGAAATTCAACGGAACGTCTGAGGTTAATTCTCAACCTCCCTCTCGTAGGGCAGGGCCAGAGTCAAAGGTAAGGCAAACAGTGGAATCCATCCATCCCCTCTGAATTGGTCTTTTCATCGCAGAGAAAAGCATCGATGTTGTAGTTGCAGGTACGTTTCCCTCTCTTCCAGGTCAACCTCTCGGTGCGTCGCGGTCGCTTTGCACGCCCAAATCACATCACTGGAGTACGGCCCTTGACGTGAAATGATTCGCGAGGCAGGTGTGCTGCATTGTAGGTATGTCCTGCTTTCCTTCCCTGCGCATTGGGTGCTGGTCTGCCCCGTGCTCATATGGAGAGGTACGAAACAACGTGAAAAAGATGTACAGGCTTACCCTGGATCCCGCTTGCAAAAGCATCATGATACTTGGAAGGGATGATTTCATACACACATGACTCTCGAAATCATCTAACATCGCATACCAACCGCATCCATCGAAATGTCGGCGTATCACATGTCGTTGTTGTTCCATGACAGTATCTTATACATCTGTCTCAGGACACACTGCCCCGGCAACTACTGCGAAATCCACACCATTGAGTCTGTTCCGCCTATCGGCATGTAGTGCGATGAGTACGTGACTAATACCTATTCCACAGCCTCTGGCGAGCTTCTCGGTAAGCATACTCTTGTTCGCGACCAATTCATCCTCGCTACCGTCTGATAGTGGTACTCTGTGTAACTTGAGGTCGATGGGAGTTGACGAGAGGTTTTTTCTTGGATACTTACACCCTCGCGCAGGAAATCTGCGAAGATGGCACTTGATGACAAGCACCCATCCATAGAAAAATAGGGCTCACTTAGCGAAGCGAATCATCGAATCTTATTCTGCAGCTTCAGAGGGGCTCCCAGCGGAGAGGACACATGAATCGTACGAGGTTTGATATCTGTCTTGTAACCAATGTACAGATTATAATGACTGCCATTCTATAGGCGTTTCGTTCTCTTCATGATTCCGTGTCGTACCTGGTCTTAGCAGATCGTGTGGGAAAGGCGTTAGCTTTTTGGCGACATCAATGTGCGACGCTCTGCACCATCGATTACTTGTCTTCTGTGGTAGGCTCCATCAGTTCGAAACTAGATTGTTGTGTTGCACTAGGGGACGTCGCTATGTTTAATTTTAAGGATTTTCAGACTTCGGGACAGTACCAAACATTAGTAGTACAAAAGCTTGATATCATGACGACATTCGAGACTTGCCACTACTTCTATCCATATGTTTCTTGCAATGCCTCCGACAAACTCCACCCTTCCTCCACTTCAACCAATTCGTTAGATGGCGGCTGCCAGTCGAAACTTGCCCGTGATCTCCTTCCCGAAAGGTTGTCTAGTCCCTTCTTTGCGCTTGTACAACTGCAACTCCCCTGCGCGATACACTAAACTTAGTGGCACTCCTTCACCGTGTTTTCGCGCGGCCTTCAAAATGTCACTCAGAAGTGCCTCCAATTTAACCATTGCCGCTTCAGCCTCCCTAGTGTGGGCTGCCATCCCCCGACTATTAATCTGAATCTTCTCCACTCGACCAAACGTGCCGCGTGTGTACTTGGCCAAGTACAAATAAGGTGTTTGGGACAGGTACAACTGGGGGTAAACTTCTTTCCAGTTCAGTTCTCTACGTGCTGCTCTAGTCTTGATCTCGATCACACTTGACTGAGGAAGGACCGAGCGAGGTGACGTTAGCTTTACTTTGATCCCGAAACGGCTGGAGTAAGCTGGATCATTAGAGAGCTGTGACTCTCCTCTTGTCCCCATGCTCAGTGCGGAGAAGGAGGCGAGGAAAGAATCATCCTCGCTTGCCGGCTCCGCACAGGCATCAACCGCGGAACGGAGTAATACTTTGAGTTCTCCAAAGTTCTAGCAGTACACTCAATGGCGGAGACTGGTCATGTTCGTGGAGACTTACATAGCTAATAATGCGATAATGACTTATCTGCTTTTCGGATCCACGACGTGGTTTAGTCGCCGCTAGCTGGTATTCGTGACCGTATCCACGGAATTCGTTGATAGTATCTGTTAAGGTTTCTTCACAGCGTGTAAGGAGACACGTCTTCCCTAGCAAGTCGACATCGATGCGAAAGGTGTGGTCATGCTGTTGGTCGATGCAACGCAACAATTTGCGCAAGCTATTCCTGCCAGCGATAATGTCTAGATCACGGTACCGGAAGTCGATGTGCGTTGAGTCGATAGCAGCAAATATGGGTATAAGGGGGGAACGATCTCCCATGAACGATTTATTGCAATCGACATGACGAACACCAGAGTCGATAGGAACCGTCGTGACAGTTGTGTTCGTGGATACCCTAGTATGTATCAATATATAGGCGCTATCCATTGAGCCGTCATCGGCTGGCTCACCTGGAACGGCGATGTAAGGTGTTTTCTCGTCGATCCAGGAGTAGGAGGCAATCGGCTTGAGGTTGCATAGCTGTATCCTACCGGAAGAATGGATTGCTGCATTAGGTGCAAGAGTCTCGACAGGTCCTTCCAGGCCGTCCAGGAGGAAAACGTCGTTAGGCGGAGGTGGGTAGTTCCAGGGAGCTGTCGTTCTGCGGGACATGGGGGTTCGCTGTTAGAAGGCACTGTACAATCTCTTCTTGTTTAAAATACTCCAAAAGCGGGAAACCCTTGAACCTACAGTCCCTTTCTGTAAATTGGCGAGCATTATGTGGCAGACGGACTCCGTTCTAGGGTGTTGGAATACCTGGAAATTCCAAAGATAACAATACAGTATCCTTGTTCCGATAATCTCGAAGTTCTAACTATTGGAGGGTACCATGATCGATCAGTATCTGAAGCGATAAGAACACGTGTGTTCCATGCACCCTTACCTACACATTGAGACTTTCCGTTTCCCTGTGCCCTTTATCCTGCGTCCACTCGAAGCATTTGATTAGTCACTGGTCAACAGAGTGCCCACTCGGTGCTCTAGATCCACCTCGCTGCCATAGGCTTTGAGAATTGTCATCAAGTGTGTGGGGTTTTGATCTTTACGGGATGGACTCACTCATCAACTGCAGCTACAAGATGCGAGTGGTTGATGTTGCTGCCGTACTCGGCATCAACGCGAGTATCGACCAAAGGAAGTCGACGCCGCAGTCCAAATCCTCGGAGAGTTTGAGGAGAAAGAATATGCTACTGCTGAGGTGCGGCAAAGCAAGGCGAGAAAGAAGTAAAATGACACGATTCTTGGCTATGAGCGAAGGGAAAGGGGCGGAAATCAGAAGGCGTACTGGATACAAAAAGATAATTGACACTTGCAGGCAAGCGCAGAAAGACGGTCTAGATTGGGTATGGGTCAACACTTGCTGCGTCGACAAAAAGGGTAGCTTTGAACTGTCAGAAGCGATCAGCTCAATGTACAAGTTGCGCAGTGAGATCAGAAGGCATACCTATACAAGAAAATAGTTGACACTTACCGCGTCAATAAAGAAAGCAGCGCAGATTCCAGAACTGTCGGAAGCGATCAACTCAATGTGCAAATGGTACGCAAACGCGAAACTGTGTTACACATTCCTCCACGACACAATTTGGGAGTCTTGGCCACGAAAAGGGTCGAAGCTCACCCCAAAGCGGTTTTCACGGGGATGGACGCTGCAAGAGCTCATCGCACCCAAGGTTGTTTACTTCTTTGATCGGAAGTGGGAATGCATAGGCGACAAAGCAGAGCTTGCACGCATCCTCTCAGACATCACGCGAGTCCCAGAGATGGTGTTGAAGGAAGGATCGCAGAAGGCGTTGAGCAGCGTAAAGGTTTCCGAGCGTCCCCACGTAGCCCAGAGAATGTCCTGGGCTTGCGGCCGTACAACATCACGCGAGGAGGATCGGGCATACTCGGTATCTTAGGCCACGGGTTCGGTTTATTAGGTCTTGCCACACGTGCCGATGCTGGCACCAGACGTTTTGGCCAGTAAGCACATCGCATTCACCCTGGGCGTGTCTCTCCAATCTTTCTTTGGACCCTGCTTCCAGCAGCCTTCGCGGGAGTCCGCGAAATACACTCTCAATGTCGGGGGGCGTTGCCGTCGGTCCCCAGACCCGCCTGTAGCGTCCTCGTCGGTGTGACTGCCCCACCCAACAACCCACAGAGCCCAAAGTCGCCGCCATCTTCACCACCTCGCCGGTAAAGGTGAGATCGAAGACAGCACTTAGCTCTTCACACCCTCGCCCAGTATGCCTTTCGCTTGTGCCTTCCACTTCCTTGTACGCGTCGTTTCTCTTAAATGTGCTCTTATCAGGCCGGTGTCACCCCTCTTCTCCTGTGCTCTCCGGGAGCATCACCTCGTCGGCCGGTACAACGGATGCGTTAGGTCGCCTGGAAGATCGGCGTGTGGGGGTACGTGCGTGAGGGGCGGACGCAAGAGGAGCAACTTCATAACTATGAGCGACAGTGAGGGCAGTCGTCAACATATAATCGTTGTTCGGTGAAGACCATATGTGTTGGGGTTCTGGCCCCGATGAGGAATGTTGAGAATGAGGACGGTCAGGGGGGCAGTGCGCCGAGGTGCTCTCATTTCTTCGTGAGCATTCGGGTGCAGTTTCGAGCGGATGATATCGGTCCACCCTGAGGCCTACGGAACGACCTTGCTCTCCATTTCACGATCTGCGCCGATATTTTCACCCCTGACTCATCTAGCACCTTCCTCCTCTCAATACATACGCGCAATGGGTCCCCACAACACCAGACATGTACGAAGATAATGGTGGTGTCTGCTTTGCCCTCCACATGTGGTATTGGGTGCTTCCTGCTACGTTCCCCCTTTCTTTCCTGTTGACCATTTTTTGGCCGGTGTCTTAACCGAACTACAGTCAATCGTAATGAATGAGTCTGGACAAGTCCAGTCAATGTATTTCAAAAACATTACTATCATTGCACCCCTTTTGCAAAATTCGAGTACCATTTCCCAGAACTACACAACCACATAACTAAAATAGTATAAAAATTACATCTGCGGGTAGAGGTACATCCAAACAGAAACCTCTGATAGAAATAACAATGAATGGTGAGTTGGGAAACCTGCCAGAACGATGCCGGTTTACGGTGCAAAATAACACAGAAGTGCAAACGTTCCCATGTGCCAAATGGAAAATTGTCACACAATGTCACGCCCTACATTGCATCTCCGACGCATAGATAACTTCAAGAATTTACATTTGATACACGTGGGACTAGTAACAAGGTAGTAAACTTGTCACGCTGTACCGCTCCGCTTGATTTTGTCACACTCTTGCATTAGCATTTTGCAACAACAATTGCAAGTGATGTTTCCTCTTTACTGTCTCTGAAATATTAGCAGGAGGGCGGGAACTATCTGAAGAGACTCCGTACAACTTTATAGATTGATCGGGTGTGATTTGGCTTCAGCCCTGAATGAATTATCAGAAAGTAAGCCTGTCTGGATGGCGGAATGCTCCTACAACTGTATAGACATGTTCTATCAAAAAAAAGTACACAGTCCTCTCAAGCCATTGGATAGCACCTTCCATGTATAACTACATGGCTAGAATCGAAGTGTGTAGTGTTATAATTTGCGTTTTGCACTTCTGGGTTCGTGGGACTCATTTTGCAAAGGGGGTGCAACGATAGTATTCCTGCGGTGAAGGTTGTCATCGCTGTCAAACGACTGATCCGCCGGACAAAGGTCCGAGCCACGCCCGGCTTCTGCCAACGGATTATGCCAATGGATTCCGGTGAGCGCCCGATGATTCCTGTCCCCATTTGATGGTGGAAAAATATTCCATTGAAGATGAAAACAGTCTCCTCGATGAGTTCCACCCTTGATTGTGTTACCCAACGCCTGCCAACCTCGTAGCTGCGAACATATACACCTGTTTCGGCTGGTCATGGGATCATCGGGTTCAAAGCGGCCAAGTAGTAGGTCTGGGCGCAAGCCGTCAGCAACGTTACGGCCGTCCGAGGAAGACAAACGAACATACCCCTGGCGCTCATTTAGTTGTATGCCGTTCTCCGACGAGCTAGTTCCGGCCTTGGTTTCATACACCAGCCATCATCCAGTAGTAGTACTCTTTGACTGTTACATAGCTGCAAGATACGAGAGAGAGGGGAATACCATGATACAGAAGGGATAGACGATGCATAAAAAAACTAATAAGAAAAAGGTATGCTAGACAGATGGATATGGTAGATTGACATAGGATGGGATAGGAATCGAAATGAGTGTGCAAGAAATCACTTTTCGTCGTAGGTACGGTCGTGGAGTGGTGGTGGTAAACAGTTTAAACCGCGTCGATCCGTGCAAACGGATAGCATGACCAATATTGCACGTCACTTTTTTTTTGGTTCGAGTGCGCTCCTCGGAGACGACGTTATGACATGTTGGACTTGGTTCGTGATCGGGGAGAGAGCGCATGGCTAAGGCGTTTCAGTGTGCCCGATGAGCTATTGGAACCCGCGGAAGAGATGGAGGGTGCAGGGGCGTCCAAAGAAGACTTGCGTGCGTCCTCGCTTCGCCTCCGCGAAGGTACGGGGAAGAAGTGGACAGAGTCGTCAGGGTTGTGGTGGAGCAATCGGGACTCGAGGACTGCAAGCATCGAATCCTGAGTGCTTATGCGAGGCGTCGAATCTTTGGACTGCTTTTTGGGAAGCGGAGGGGCTGGAAGCTATCGCATTGATTAGTTCGAATGGAAGGGCCTCGACGAACGGCACAATCACTGACAGGTTTCTGGTGAGAGAGATCCTTCCACCTGACTGACATATTCTCGTCCCAGTCATGGTATGGGTCCTCCTCGCTCATAGCGGTACGGTCATATAGTGGAGTACGCTTGCGTATTCGCGGCTGCAGAGGCTGCAATGCGGGCACGGGAGTTTGATCATGCACGGCCTCAGTATAGCACACCTCCGAGAACGATTCGGCAGGGGAAAGGAGTAACTGCTGGTCAAGACAGTCAAGACAGGACGGATCGAATTCTACATTGCGCAATGATCGTTGGAGGACCATCAGCGATACGGTTTGCGTATCTGACTGGTCATCGTCCTCCGGACATGGAGGTAACTCGTAGTCGCGCGGCCGAAACGTGGGCCTGATCGGTGTTGGCAGGTGTCTCCATCCCGGAGAACCTGAAGAAGAGTATGCCCTCCGGCGCGAGTTGAACTCGCTAGTCCATGGGCTGGGTGGCTGCGAGGCAATCGAACGGTTATATTTACACACTCGCCAGGAGGGGCAGTGGGAGTGACTTACGGGGCTCACTACGGAGTCATCTGAGCTCGGGCAGAGGGCTTTCCTCAAAGGAGTATGTGTCCTTGCGAACTTGTCGCGCGGGGTGCATCTGTCGACTAGAAGCCTGGCAGGGGAAAGGTTCATAGTTGCAACGACCAAGTACTTGGAGGGAATGGGATCCTGGACGTACCAGTTATACCCTCGACGATCTTTTTGTATCCGCGGCTAGATAGCCATGAGGACACATTTGAATAATCAACTCATTACTTACTCGCCCGTCTATCGACGCCCGCACAATTGCGGCCAATCACGGCAGACCGGAGGAAACCCTCAGTAAATCTAAATTGACTCACGTGATCGGGACGAGTCGAAGGGCAATTTAAAATGCTCGGTTCGTGTGTTTGAATGTCATGGCACCCCCGGATCAGGTGAACATGGAGATCGATAACGCCTACGCACATGAAACAGAGAAATCTGATACATATACATAAGAATATCATAACAAAGGGGAGTGCAAGATCGAGGTCGGCAACGTCTTCTCATGAAATGAAGAGACGGATTGAACCTGGCAACTACTCGGACCAACAATCCATTTCACCTGCCAGCAGCCTAAGAATGCAACGCGAAGAAAACGCCACATTACAAAACCAAGAATACGGATCATATTTGCTGTTTACGTCGCATCCTACGCGCGAAGTCCATGGCTCGCTGTGCCAAGCTTCGAGCTGAAGAATCAGAGGATGGAAAATCCACCGTGAACGCTCGCGCCCGCCCACGTTTGGGAGCGTGGACCGTGAAGCACTGATCGCCAGGAGAGTCCGAGCAGTCTAGTGCACTGGTTGTTTGTTCGACCGAGACCCCGACGACGACGTTGACGTCACCGGTCACGAATACACTTTGGGACCGTCGTAGTCGCGTACGCGATATACGTCTAGGAAGCAGTGATCCCATCGCGTTCTGGAGGGCATGACGACCGGCTGTTCGTCGAACCTCGATTACTCGGTCTCCCTCCCGGGGATGCTCGTCGTCACGATCCTTGGAAATGAACGTTTCGAAACCGTACTTCGACTGGGAAAATTTAACATTAAAACTTATTTCTGATGGTGTTTCGTTCGCTCTTCCACCGACACATACCTTGGCGAGTGTGGGACAGGATGCTGGCTGCGGTGCTGCGGTTGGTATTGGCGAAGGGGTAGACCGACAAGAGGAGCTGCTTGTTTGACTAACGGACTGTTGGGAGTGAGTAACACCAACCCTGGGGGCGGAGACGTGGCGGACATACCTGACCGAAGAAGGAAACCGACGCGGGCCTTTTCAATATTCTGACGCGATGACTGGTGCTGGCAGAACGACGAGTAGAGTTTGATGGTTCGCAGTTCATACTTGCAGCAGTAGTACTAGCATCCGTCGTTCTAGGCTCATCCGAACAGAGCGCTCGGCGTTCGCTCGCCTCCTCAACCGCTCTGAACTTCTGTCGTGCCGTCAGCTCTGCCCCACGCTCTCTAGAACAAAAAGAAAAAAACGAACCTCCTCCAATGACTCCAGAGATATATCGCGCATGCTCAGTTGAGAGTTCATCCAGTCTGGAAAGAAGCGGGAGTGGCCAGGACCACACGTCAACAGGGTCGAATTACGGCGGGACCCAAGGTCGGTGTTGGTTACGAATTCGCGACTTTCCCGCACATTAAATCGTGGGCCCCGACCGCGTTTTATGGCAGCAACACCGGTTCGTCAAGACAACTCTGAGTCGAACCACAATAACAACAATTGCAGAGTCGTCTCAAAGAACGGCAGGTGTCAGGAAGGGAAGAAACAACACAATCCTCTCAAGCTCTCTTCAGGATGTCGTTTGAAGAGAATTCAGCTCTCTTGTCAGTCTCAAAGGTCGCGTTTTTAGCCCAGGCCCACGTGGCAGTTAAAGTGTTTGAAATGTGCGTCTTTTCCGTTGATCGCTCGGACGTGCAATGAGCACATACTGACAATTTCAATTTGGTACGCCCAGGTCGGCGTTGTGTGGGTCGGCGGTCTGCCAACGCTTAAGAACCGAACCCCAGTGACTTCGTATAATACTGCCGCTCTGGCATGTTTCACGCATTATTCGCACTGAACTGTAGGACCTGCAAGAGTTTTTACGGTGGTAGCGACCGTCTTTTTTTATACATAAATTCTTTGTTGCAGGGGTTTCTCGGCGGTGTTACAAGCGAAGCCTCGACCCGGCCTGCATAGGAACGGAGTGCGACAGTTGCAATACGGCCGTGCCTCGCGTGAGCAGGAAAACAATGTACCTGCCAGGACAGTTGCTTGACACATTGAACACTCGGTAAGTCTCATTGTACCACCTGGCCAGGTGTATTAACGGTCAGCGAAGTTGTAGGCTGTTCCTGCAGGGGTCATAGGCCAATGTGACATGCTAGGAGTCAGTGGTCCCATCTGCGAAGTCTCATGCTCTTCCAATGGAAACCGTGTACAACGAACGAACGTACGAAACTGACGTCATGCAATACCGGGTCTCGATCGTTTGCAGGGATATCGAATCGCAGAAGGTCATGCATGCTTGTATAGGTTCCAGGTCGAAAGCGTGGGGTTATGGCCGCCGGTGCCAGAAACCAAGGCCCAGTAACCTGAAATCGTCTACCAGGAAACATTATTGAACTTGTAATACGGTTCACCAGTATCAACGACGGCTTCCCATCTTCGTCGCAGACTGAAATCGGTGCTATCGTATCCGTCGCAAATTCGGCGGTGGGATTCGCGAAAGATCTTAGAAGCATTGTCTGGTTATGGTAGTGGGCGCTCGATTGTCTTATCATAAAAACCCATCTTGCCTTCGTCCAAGACTTGACCCAATACTCTTACATTCCACTCTTTCTGCTATCTCAACCCAGGCATCGGATCGACAATGGCTCCGTTCAAAGATGACGAGTTTTACTTGACATTGGTCACTCTCCAGGTACCGCCTCGTTGACAGATCTAAGCGACGCAAGCTCACGACTTGTACATAGGCGGAGGACCACTTGTTTAGGGTACCCCGTCGAATCCTGGAAGCTCAATGTCCTGTCTTCCAGGACATGTTCTCATTTCCACCACCCCTTGATGCAGAGGTGGAGGGCTCGAGTGACGAGCACCCGATTATTTTGCCGGAACTCGTGAAGGCGGAGGACTTTAGGCGGTTACTGAGGGTGCTACTCCCATCTAGGTGAGAGAAAAGTGTGTTTTTCCTTTCCGAGTGTACCCACCTGCGCAGCTACTACGGCCCACGCCTGCCCAAAGGTGACGACGACGGGTGGATTTCTGTCTTGAAGTTATCAAGAATGTGGCAGATGGAAGAAATTCATCGTGCGGCACTGAAGAATCTCAAGTACTCTGCGGTGCAGAAGGGTGCGGTAGAAAAGCTTGCACTTGCGCTGAAGTACGACATCAAGGACTGGATCATACTTGGGGTCGAGGAATTGGCTCGGCGACCGGAACCGATTACCGTCGAGGACACTGAAGTCCTCGGTTTGGAGGTAGCTTTGAAAGTGGCCGCAGTGCGAGAGAGCTTAGTCTCCGAAAGTCTACGCCTCACTGCGAGCGGTAGAAATGCGTTTGCTCCCGCCATTATCCGTATTTTCAGCCTTTCTGGTATGTTGATGTACTCCCGTGCTTCTGATGCTCACCTGTCAGAGCAGCCAGTACTCCGAACCATCCGTGACTCTTTCAAGAGAGCTGTCGAATGGTGTCACTGCTATACTTTGGTGTTTTGATGGTGAAGCTGCTCAAGCCTTGATGCCCGCCCCATGTCATCTAATGCCAAGATTGTGATGGTTTGATGACGCATAATTCTGACGTTAGATGACATGGGATGGTGCTGGATTCTTATCTTGATGGTTATGTGGTTTAGAAGTTGGCTTGGTTTCCCAGTGACATCTTATAACTGTGTTGATGAATGAAGTTATCTTTGGTATCCTTCTGCAACGGTCCTTCGTTCATGGCTGGCGCTACTTGTCCTCTCAACATTCAACCCCAAGTTTTGTGAGAAAGGATCTCGTGTACATGCACTGTCACTACACGCGGCAGTGAGGATATGGAATTATACTAATTTGAGAAGAGCGATTATCGTCCTACCATGGCTTGGAGTGAATGTTGCATCTACGTAGATGATGCCAGGTGCGATCTGTTCGAAGCACAAAATCTGGAAGGTAGTTTGATTTTGACACAAGCTACCGGGTCACGTGACTGTATCGGCTCACTTGGAGAGACAAAAAAACCTCGACACATCCAAGAGTGTTCAACACATTACACATGGCAGAAAGTAAGTTGCTTCTGTTGCGCCTCGGATGAATCTTACAGTGCTGCATCGCAGACCCCTACCACATTCGCAGCAGCCCAACATGTCGAACATCGGTGATCGAAATTCACCCCTAACTGGTAACTTACAAGTTACTCTTCAGCAGCGGGCGCCAGATTGCACGTGTCGTTATCACAACAGCCATCTTGGCTGCAACGAAAAGCTTCGAAATCTCACATTCTACCCTCCAACCACCGTTGGATGTCGGATCGAAGATGGCTCCATCCAAGGACGATGAATTCTACATGACTTGTGTCACTCTCCAAGTATGTCTCGTGAACTCAAATCAACACGAGTTCACCTCTTCCAGGTGGAAGACACCTTATTTAAGGTGCCACGACGAGCCCTGGAAGCACAGTCCCCTGTGTTCAGGGACATGTTCTCACTTCCACCTCCCCCTGATGTAGAGGTGGATGGTTCAAGCGACGAGCACCCGATTGTTTTGCCGGAACCCGTGAAAGCGATAGATTTTAGGCGGTTACTGAAGGTGTTGCTACTTCCGACTAGGTGAGAGAAGTGCATTTCTCTGTCTGCCATGTCCCGAACCTCATTACTTATGCAGTTTCCTTGGACCACGGCTTCCCAAAGGTGACCATGATGCATGGATTTCCGTCTTGAAGTTATCACGAATGTGGGAGATGGAGGAACTTCGCGCTTTGGCGTTGAGGCACCTGAAGTACCCTATCGGATGGAAGAGTACAACAGAGAAGCTCGCGCTTGCGCTAAAGTACGAAATCAGGGATTGGATCGTGCCCGGGGTAAACGAACTGGCGCGGCGACCAGAACCGATAAGTGTCGAAGACGTTCAAATTCTCGGCTTAGAGACGGCTTTGAAGGTAGCCGCAGTGCGCGAAAGCCTAACAACAGATGGTGCACGCCTCATCGCGGGGCGTAGAACTGCGCCTAACGTAGACTTCACCCAAATCATCAAAGAGATCTTTAGCCCTGATGGTATGCTAGTACTACTCTGTGGTACTTCTAATGTTGATCTACCAGAGCAGCCACGGCTTCAGTCTCGATATTCTGATGCCGCCCGTGTTCTCTACTGCCAAGAATTGTGCCGAGTTAATGCTGCATAATTTTGACATTAGATGACAGGGGATTGGAAATCTACTGACTTTTCTGAGTGGCGTCAAATGAAGATACCTGTCCATGTTTTTTAGTAGTCCTTGGGTTATTGGCCACATGTGCTACCTGTTCTCAAAGGGGTCTCGTGCATGTTCACCACATTCAGTGCGGAATTCGGGAACCACAGATTCTAGTAAGATTATCTTCATTCGACTAACTTTACATGTGGTGTGTAGCTTACCTACAAGGCGCAAGCATGTGGACGAGGACGGCGAGAGACTGACACCCGTGTTGTAAAGGCGGTTTCCTCCCGTAATCCCCTGTTGAGGTACTTGTCAGCGTGGTTAATCGTGATAAGATCCATGCCAGCGCAGCCTTCTATTTTCCAAAACATGAGCCAATGGTCAAGGAGATGCTTTACTTTGTGGCCGGCCTGCTGTTGATCACCGTGGAATGATTAGTCGTCAAATCCGACCATGCAAGTACCGACTCTGTGATTTTAGCCAACTTCTTTGCCACCTGAGCAGCACTGCCACCACAAACCCTTTGCTCTGCTGACTAAGCAGAGGCCGCACACACTCGTTTACCCCTTTTTCATACCTGCCCCTACCCGCCCCTACCACACTCGCAGCCCAACGTGGGACCATGTCGAACATCGGCGGTCGAAATCCACCCCTAACCGGAACTTGTACAAGTTACTCCTCAGCAGCGGATTGCACGCATCGTCATCATAACAGCCATCTTAGCTGCAACCAAAAGTTTCGAAATCTCACATTCTATCTACCCTCCCACCACGGTTGGTCGTTGGATCGAAGATGGCTCCATCCAAGGACGACGAATTTTACATGACTTTTGTCACTATCCAAGTATGTCGCGTGAACTCAAACCAACACGGGCTCACACCTCTTCCAGGTGGAAGACACCTTATTTAAGGTCCCACGTGAAGCCCTGGAATCACAGTCCCCTGTGTTCAAGGACATGTTCTCACTTCCACCTCCCCCTAATGTAGAGGTGGATGGTTCGAGCGACGAACATCCGATTGTTTTGCCGGAACCCGTGACGGCGGTAGATTTTAAGTGGTTGCTGAAGGTGCTGCTGCTTCCGACTAGGTGAGAGAAGTGCATTTTTCTTTCTGCCGTGTCCCGAACCTCATTACTTATGCAGCTTCGTTGGGCCACGGCTTCCCAAAGGTGGCCATGATGCGTGGATTTCAGTCTTGAAATTATCACTAATGTGGGAGATGGAGGGACTTCGCACTTTGGCGTTGAGGCACCTGAGGTACCCTACCGGATGGAAGAGTGCTGCAGAGAAGCTTGCGCTTGCGCTGAAGTACGAAATCAGGGATTGGATCGTGCCCGCGGTAAACGAACTGGCGAGGCGACTAGAACCGATGGGCGTCGAAGACGTTCAAATTCTCGGCTTGGAGACGACTTTGAAAGTAGCCGCAGTGCGCGAAAGCCTAGCAACAGATGGTTACCGCCTCACCGCGGGGTGTAGAGCTGCGAGTAATGTAGACTTCACCCAAATCATCAAAGAGATCTTCAGCCCTGATGGTACGTAGTACTACTCTGTGGTACTTCTAATGTTGATATACTAGAGCAGCCGGTACTCCGAACGCGGAGCGATATCTTCCAGAGAGGGCTACGGATCGACTCGACTCCGAAGCGGAACCCACTAGTTGCCGTCGTCTTGAGTCTCGATATTCTGATGGGCCGCCCGTGTTCTCTACTGTTAAGAATTGTGCCGAATCAATGCTGCATAATTTTGACACTAGATGACAGGGGATTGTAAATCTACTCTTAGTGGTGTTAAATGATGATATCTCTTCATGTTTTTAGTCGTCCGTGGGTTATTGGCCACATATGCTACCTGTTCTCATAGGGGTCTCACCACATGCAGTGCAGAGGGCGGACACCGCAGATTCTGGTAAGATTATCTCCATTCAACTAACTTTACACGTGGCGTGCAGCTTATCTACGTAGCGCAAGCATGTGGACGAGGACGGCAAGTTTTGAGAGACTGACACCTTTTCGTATAATAAAGGCGGTTCCCTCCTGTTTTCCAAAATACGAGCCTAAGAAAAGAATCCACCGATCAAGGAGAGGCTTTACTTTGCTGCTGGAAGCGCAAGCCTGCTGTTGGTCGTCGCGGAATGACTAGCCGTCCTATCTGACCGTGCAACTATGCATATGCCGACTCCGCCGTGGTTTCACCTAACTTTTCCTTTGCTATACATGTAGCTTTAACTCAGGGTGAACCAATGGCGAACACCGGTTCCTTCAATGGAATCCGTTCATCTAGCGACCAGTGTAGCAATCACAGTAGAGGCGAGGGCACTAAAGCCCGATGATGCCCCACCGGTATATTGCATGCACTGCGGCACGAACCAAGTGGTTCACTTGGCAGCCTTTCCTAACGTACGAATGTAATATACATACATCCGCCCTTCATACACACTACTCATACACTCTCACATCATCGTTTCAAGCATACGAAACCTCAAATGCCCATGCATACTCCACCAGGTCGACCAGATGCTCCGGGACATAGATGGTCAACACCCCGCTGTCATCCAGTTTCCAGTCAAGCCCGTGCTCCTCCTGCCAAGCAGCATCGGCACTGTTGGAGATCAAAACTCCAGGATTGTGCGGGCCAAGTAATCTGATGGTGTCCCCAGGCTGGAGGGGTAAAACGGCGTCGCCGGCATCCACAACCAGCTTGCCACCAGTGGGTTTGTCGAAGGCCACGATGCAGAAGGTTCGCGGTGTGGTTAGAAAACGCACTGAACCAGAAATATCTTGGAAGCCTTGGTACCAGTAATCCTAGCACATCATGAATAAACGTGTCCACCCAGTAGAGAATTTCGACATACAGTCTCGTACACACATTGGCCGGCATACCCTAACCATCTGCCCGCATCAAGGAGGTTTTCAACCATCGGCGCAACGATTTCACCTTCAGCAGTCGGACCAATGTCCAACAAACTGATTGCACAAGATTTGAAGTCGGAGGACATGACAGGAAAATTCGCACTTACTAGTTACCATTCTTGCTTACAATATCAACTAGGTTCTGGACGATTGCCGTGCCGTTCTTGTACGCTGAAGCAGGGGTCGCAGAGTTGTATCCATAACTGTATGGATCCATTCCTTCGCTTGTCTCCCAGCGTCTCGACTGGATGTTTCCGTACTTCGCATACTCCGGGGTATCGAAATCAGGCACGTCTCCACACCCTACATAGATAAGATAGAAACAAGGAAAGATTAGCCGGACGTCCTCAGAATTGCAGAACGCTACCAACGATCATTCATCACCACCTGATAACCTTGCTCCATCGCGTTGTTGTAGTACTCCGCCGCAAATTCCGGTGTTCTGTTAGGACCTCCAATATCGCACCACTGAGTTGCCATCAGCGTCAGTGAGCTGCGAAAAGCAAGAAGCGTCGCACCATGATTTCAGTCCCATAATCTACAGCAAGCGAAAGCATATGTGGCAACAACAAGTCGTCGAGGTAGTCCGTGATATTCAACATTCCGGTGTACGGTTCGACTTCCGATGGCTTGTAAGGGTGGTTCGCCAATCCTCCAGGCCATATATCAAATCCATACTTCTCATAATACGGGTTGTACCTGTGAATCGATTGTGATTTTAGACGAGAAGGGAGAAACGGGATCCTTACCATTCAGGAAGGGAATAGTACGTGCCCCTGTGGATATGGGGCTTCTCTGCCTTGGCTGCCTCCATAAACTCCCGTAGCAAATCACGATAAGGTGGTAGATAAACGCTTCCTCTATGCGTAGTTTCTTTGGTATCGAAAAGACTATACCCATCGTGGTGTTTCTGGGGGCACGGCGTTTCGAAGCTCGTCTTCTCACGGAAAAGAAAAGCCTTACAGTGACGAAGACAAAGTACTTAGCTCCCGCTTTGTCAATGAGGTCCAACCAGGCGCTAGGGTCCCAAGCTGACGCCGTGAAACCTTGTATGAAATCATCATAAACGACATCCTACGAGGGCACGTCAACGTGTAACGCCTCGAAGAAATGTCATCTGCGCTTGCTTACCGGACCATAAGTGTCTAAGTGATATTTCCAAAATAAGCTGTCCTCGATGTGCATGTGCCAGCTGGAAGGTAATACTGTAAGTAAAGAGGAGGCATCGTGCAATTTCACCACGTACTCGTACCACTCTGCATAAACGCCAGGCGGACCCTGTAGAAAATCAAGTAAAATACATATATCCACAAGGAAATGTCAACCTACCCAACCCGGTACACTATAAGGACCCCAGTGGATACTATGCGTTTACGCATGCGTTCAGTAGCGAGGAGTGGACTGTATCGCACGACTCACAAGATTCCATATTTAGCTTTGTTCCACTGGGGGAGGTATCAAGAGACAATCGATACCATCAAAATCACACGTCGCTTACCCACGTTGGCGTTTCGTGTGTGGCAAGAACATTCGCTTCAGGAGTCCAATGCTCACGCAACGGAGAGATAGACCAGTGCCCCGGGGTACCGACCACAACTCCATGGGAGTCCCTAATCCGAACGGTAGCCTCACCTGCGCCTTTTCCGTTCGATACCAAGACGTCCACGCGAACCTGGTCTCCGGGTGTTAGTCTGTAGACGTGACCTGGAACGACAGTCTTCAAACCGGGTCCAACCACCTCGACAGAGTGTGCTGAGGAAATAGAGGTATGGGGAAACGTTGCGAACTTTGCTGGAAGGATATTCGCAACTGTGACCTCGACAACCTGAGTGCGCTCCCCCTCGACATCTTCCCAGCGTGTGGTGAAACGCGCATTGCGAATGGAGATGGCAGGACCTGTCGGTTCCGAAGTACGCGCGCAAGGGGTTAACGTCAGCGCAAAGATATGCAGTCTGTTTATGTGGTGAGACGTATCGGGAAGCCTGATGCTTCGTAGTGGAAGCTTGGATGGAACAGGGAGGGATAACTGATACATGTGTGTCGTATTCATGTTCTTCGATGCGCCATGATCCGTAAAATGGAAGGGGCTGTTTGGGGATTACTTGAGATCGAGACGCAGCAGGAGAATTTCCGTCCTTACGTTCGGATATCCCCCCAATCCAAGAACGGCCATTTCCACCAGTTCTTTCCTCCGACTATCCGATTCTGAAGATAAACGAGAGAGTAGAGGAAGTAGGGAAAACGCACAGTGTAGCTGCTTAACAGACCCATCTTCGTACTGCAGTTCAAAGTTTTCGCTCAGACCCCCTGACGAGATGTGCAGCACATTCCCCTACAGGTTCCAATTGGTACTCACAATAAGGTTGCTCCCCTGCATAAATGATATGGAATTCGTGTATATAAGTCGTCTCGTTCAGCGTTATCACTTGACCACTAGAAACCACGTTGTCCAATCCCAGTCCCCATTTCGTCGGTAGATCGTACTACGTCCAGAGCAATATCAAACTTGGGGGATGGGAACGGACGCAAACTACATACCGTGATTCCGTTGTGGTGCCAAAGACCTGCCGGCAGGTGTTGTGCGGGGTACGTTCCACCATATCCATCGAAGTTGCCAGTGGTGCCGTCGATGGATGCAGCCTGGTTGTTGTAAAGCTCGTTCAGCGGCAATTTCCAGGACGAGAACTGAACAAGCGAAGGATGATCTGTCTCAAACAAGGACAATCGGGGTCCACAAAGATTTAGGATGCACAGGGCATTCAATAGTGCCTTCCATGACCACTCTGATACAATGTCGAGCACCTGCGAGCTCAGGCTGTAAGGGTCCATGAAATGGACGTGGGCGAACGACTGACCATGGGCTGCGCTCGATTGCAGTTGTCGGAATTCGGAAGTCCGTATAGGCACTTGCAATTAGTAACAAGGTCGTCTCTCGTTCGCCGATCCGTGCGACCAGTTATCCGCAACCCACCACGAAGCATTCCATAGATACACTCGTTATACAGAAGATATGTTCCCTGAGCGAAACAGTTGTAATTGTCGTGTTTATTGCAATTTCACCTTTGATCTACTAATCTACATCTACATCTATCGACCGCACAGAACTACAAGTAGTAGCACCACCGTCTCTAGCTTGGCCTTGCTATTCCATTCTCCTGCAGTGCATGTTCGATCGCTGAGCGTGATCTTTGGCATGTTCCGTTGCTGCCTGACAACGCAGCATGCATCCCTTTGCGAGCAACGTGCGTTTTGGAGTGTGACATGTTCTTATACATATTTGACGTGTATCCTCCGTGACGATGATAGACTACTCCGTCTTCGGATTTGCCATACAGCGACAACTCAGTTCGTATGAATATCAATGGGACACCTACCAAGTGTACCGAGATAAGATTGCTACACAGAGTTGGAAGCTGCTCCCGTACAACTGTATACCGTCAGCCCAAGGATCAGTATTATCCAGTGCCATGTGATGGCAGCCTGCACCAAGATTCTATATGACACGTACCTGACGACGAGGACGATGAAAATATACTTCTTGTGCCAACGACAATGTTTACGTAGTTCTGTCCTTACAGGCACACAGTTTGGTCGGTGGACAGGCCAGTATAGCTGTGACTGCGGAGTAAGTCGGAGAAAGGGTGTGCCTCAATGCATGCACGTGCCACCGCTATCGAGAGTTAGTTTCGCATGGCTCCCAAACAATTTCGCATGCAGTGGGGCTCACGTTCAACATCCATCTGCCCCCCCTTAGAGTAAGACCTGTGACGAGCAACCAACATCAGTCTCCTGTTTTCCGTTCGTCCGACAGTCGAAACTCACCGCGTGGAAGAATACCTTGTAGGATAGGACTCCCAGAGGGTATGTTCAACAGCTCGCTGACGGACTGAGCTGTGCATTGATCCGTTAGGAAGATGAAGTTACTCGATGTCGAGGTTGTGCTCGACAGAGACAAAGGCATCCAACAAGCCAAACACAAAGCTGAGGTCATGAAAGAACATGACGACACCACCACGCGTTATGCTATACTGTCACATCGTTGGGGAGCAGAGGTTGATTACGACGAGATGATCGGCCTCATGAAGATGGAGGAAGAAGAAAGGGAAGATGTCAAGCAGCGCCACGGCTATCAAAAGATTATCGAGAGTTGCAAGCAGGCCATGAAGGATGGCTACAAGTGGTTATGGGTTGACACGTGCTGCATCGACAAGCGGAGCAGCGCAGAATTATCGGAGGCCATTAACTCGATGTATCGGTGGTACCAGAACGCACAAATGTGTTATGCATACCTCAATGACGTCGACGAGCCGATTTTTCCAACTGAGCCAGACAACAGCAAGTTCGACAAGTCCAACGGTTGGCCGGAGTGGTTTGTGAGAGGCTGGACACTGCAAGAACTCATCGCACCGAAGCAAGTCGAGTTCTTCAACAAGGACTGGGTACCTATCGGCAACAAGCGGCAGCTTGCACCTACGTTGGAGTACATCACGGGTATTCCGCGCGGAGTGTTGACAAGTGGTCTGACCGGGAAGCGTCTCAGTGTCGCACAAATCATGTCGTGGGCAGCCGAGCGGAGGACGACGCGTGTAGAAGACCGGGCATATTCGCTGATGGGGTTGTTCGGAGTGAACATGCCAATGTTGTACGGGGAAGGGAGTAAAGCGTTTCGTCGTCTGCAGCTGGAAATCATTCGGGAATTCAACGACCACAGCATATTTGCATGGAATCCACGAAGACCACGAACAGGCAGTGTCCTGGCAGAGGATCCGAGCGACTTTTGGGATTGTGGCAGCGTCGAGAGGCTGGAGCCCGCCAAATTTGCTGACAGACTAATGGTGTACATCGAAGATGAGGGCCTTCGTAACACATCACGCAGTGGAAGTGAAGAACTCGCAGCACTGCTTGACACAGTAGACTCCCAGCAATTCCACATATTCACGCCCAGCAATGCGGGTATCCAAGTGCTCCTGCCAGTCATTCCCTCTCGGGACTCTCCATCTCATTTCAGGGCCATATTGCCGTGTACTCGCGACTTGGATCTGGTCACCGTCGATTTGGTATCGTCTGGGCGCAGCTTCGCCAGGTCTTCAATCGACTCTTTGTTGCCTGCAACATATCCGGAGTTCAAGACGCTCCACCTCATTCATTATCAGGACACCAATGAGATGCGCCACGAGTCTGCACTCGACGACAAGTATGCCTCATTCCATGGATTCACCCGCCGCTGTACCTACCCACGTGAATTTACCAGCAATATTGTCACACACTCGTCTCTTGTTGAAGATCTCATTGTCGTAGTCTATGCCGACAATACTGGATCATCCTTTGCAATCGGCCTTGGACATTACCTTGGCCAAGGGTGGGTGCATGTTGTTGATGGTGGCCACTCCCCAACTGAAGAGGAGAATTGGGCGGACATTGCAAGGCAGGTATATTGTCGGATGTGGAGAGCACGTGCCAAACATGCTCGGCTTCTGGCCAACTATGACAATCCATTCCGTGACGCCTACTTCATCCAGCATGTTCACCTTCCCCGATCAATCCGGGCTGTGAGGGTAGTCTGGAAAATACGGAGGGTGGATGGTTTCATAGTTATGGTCGATGTCGTCGAATGTCCTGGTTGCTGTGGTGGGCCATGCAGAATGACGACTGCAGATGTTGGTACATTCTCCATATGCGTGTGTGCAGAGCTAACTGTTTATGTTACCTTTCAAGAGTAATGCGTGTCGCGTTGGTATGTGGGGGATTATGGAAGAGGCTCGTCATTCATACTGGCTGCAGCTGGATGACCGGAGGATCTGGGCTGAAAAGTGTTCTGGTCAGCAGATTGAGGTGAGTCATGCGATGCATCCTTACGTTTGTTTTGCACCTCACATACACAGCTGGGTGATTATGGTGACTACTCAAATGGCAACCTTGTACGCACTGGCAATATATTTGAGGGTGTGTGGGCCACTGGCATCGATCTTGAGGACTCCTCTCGCTCCATGGTCTCTAGTTCAACCTCCAGGCATGGAATACATCGGTGGATTGGCGAGGGTGGTTCCATTGTTGCATATAATGTTACTGGGAGACAACACCTGGTCCTGCATCGACCAAAGATTGTCTCGCTTCCTGCCAACGAACGCATTTCGCTGCTTTTGAAATCTCTGTCTGTACGCCTTGCAGGAAAATACTTAGTAACGGCCGTCATACGATGCTCAGCTTTCGAGAAGGGTCGTAACCTCCGCAGACAAAATTACTCAAATGCTGGTGAGTTTCCACACAAATGATTGTGCACTGCTCAACTTCTGACTTTATTTAGACTCGGCAGCAGACAGTGGCGATCCCTCGGCAGAAGCAGGGCTTCTGACTCCGCTTTGCGTCATCGCACGCCCCGACGTTTGGAAAAAAGAACCGCTTTGTGAAGAGAGAAGAGAACTATTCAAAAGCATTCGGTAAGCCGATGGGATCGCTCCGTGTGGTATGGTATTACTGATACTGTGTTCCGGATCTAGGGAGAATTTTTACGCACTGGTGGATGGGGTACCATGCTCTATCGCCCCTACGGTTCGCCTACACTACTGATCCCTATCTGCAGGATCAACCCATGGGAACTGAACCATCTCACAATTCTCCCGTGCGTCAGACAATTGTGTGGCAAGCATAAATGTTCCCTTACAATGGTATCAGAATATACAGAAGAAAGTGACAGCCACGAAATTCTTTTCAGACTTGTTTGGTCTCAACTATCTGAAGAATTATGTATGTTGTCATCTTTTCAATACCTTGTCTTACTTGCGTCTTTTCATTGAATATAGATTGGTGACATAACATTCTTCACGAGATTCCCCTCGATGATCGAAACCGGTTTAGTCAGTGATGTAGCATCTGTAGGAAGTTGGTCCATCACGCTATGTTCAGGTGCTTCAGAGGATGGTTTCCAAGTATGCCACCTAAGCTGTCATGCGCCGTGGAGTAATGAGATGCTAATTCATTTAAGCACTGTCAACAATTCACTGCTGCAGGGTTGGGACCATGCCTTAAAGTCGAGTTGCCTTCATGGCATGGGCGGTGGAAAACTCTTAGTCAAATGTTTCGTATGCCGCTTTGGTATTCTGGAGAAAGACGAGAAGCGGAGAGCGAAGTCAACTCCATATCGCGAACTTTGGGTGCTGTTGTAAGTGTTACTGTCAGAAAAAAACAAGTATGGGCTAATTCTAACACCCAAAGATACTTGAGCACATAGTGATTATTGGACGTGATGTATCCCTTGGACAAGAATGGTTGTGGGCACTTTCTTGACCTCAGATCATTTCCTCGCTTTGTGTCTCATTGTGTCCTAGTGGCCAGCCTAGCTGCATGTTATATGACAGGTCAGTGCTATATCTACAGATGCTCAGCTGTCTATGTTCTGAAACAGCAGATGTAGGCAACTCAATACTCCTTCCTTGGTCCAAGACATAAGGTCACTCCAAGTGAAACTTGATGAAACAAGGGATGAGGACGAACAACGGGCACTGGAAGAGGATATCACAGGAAAGGTGAGGACAGTATCAAGTTATTGCTTTTGATGCTCAAGACAGTCCACTCATGATTAGATCCTGTGGCTCTTTTTGTGTGGGATCTGTGCAGAAGTAGACAAACTGTTACCAAAGGCAAGGCAACTCTTTCATTGCCATGGATGTCATTTGACATGTTTCAGGTTTGGAATCACATCGCGGAAGAAACTACATTTGTAAGTGGCATGACATGGCTGATTTCAACCACAATTGCTGCCAGCAGGGATGTACAGATGTAATTTCCATGGCAGTTGATCGCTCAACAGACTCAGGTGATGATCAAGTGCACTTGCGACGGTGGGCAGCATTGTTGGCATATCACATCATCATGGATAGCTCAATAATACAAATAACTAGGATCATGCTTGATGCAGGAGTGAACACATCAAAATATCAGCTATGGTTTGATGCGCGGGCTACAGAGCAAGCTAAGTGGTCGGATATGGATATGAGCGCCCCTGCTATAGCCAGCCGAGGTATGACAAGCCATCAAACACCCCCTACATCAGTAGTTCACACTGGTGGTTTCAGTGTTACCACCCACTCTAAAGAGGAATCCAAAGCGAAAACTCTCAGAGTTACAGGATACAGATGCAAGCACTGACAATGAGGTACAGTACACCTGCTCATAACACATTGGAGATTTCAACATTTTCATGAAAGGGGGAGATAATTCCAATGCCAAAGAGCAGAAAAATGTTTCATGGGGTCACCTTAGCATTTACAAGAATATTACAATCCATATTGCCACACGGTTGGTATGGTTTGTGAACCTTTGCTGGTGTGCTGTTTCAGTTCTGATTGCCAGTTGTTCATTCATGCCTATGTTGTTGTATGATACAATGAGGAATGTTCTTCTCCAAAAATGTAAGCTCAAATAAGACTTTCATTTAATGTGTCCCGTAGAGGGTCCATGCCAAGTGCCAGGGGATCCCACACTGGAGCCCCGCTGCCTGCATCCGCGTAATATCTCCAGCTTACCCCGGCGTCGGATTTCATTTCCAAGAAACTTCGTAAATTACCATTCTTTGTCTGCGCGACACAGCGAACAGGTATCGGCGTAGGATGCTCATACGGAGCCTGACCAAGGTCTTTCCACGCAGCCTCCTCGAGGGCCTCGTTCCCGGAAACCTCTCAAGGAGTTGGGATCTGCACTCCAAGGAATAAATGTAGCCGCCGAGAAGCAGTAACCCATCGGGGTTGTGTGGGAGGCCACCTGATCAACCTCTCAGCAAGCGATGAGAATTATGGTCCTGCGATATGGAACGCTGATATACTGCACTCAACACCAGTACCTCTGAGGTCTACGTTGGAATATTAACTGTCATTCCTGCACGCAACTGGGATAAATTTCCGATCCAAGTCGAGACTCTGAGCCGCAGAAAGACTGGCTGTATGAGTGGACATACCAGAACTCACTGCACTGTACTGGATCGCGAGAACCGATCGATCTTGGAATGGAACGCATTCAGAATCGACTCTTTTGCAAATTTCTCGGGTACGGCCTCCCCATCCACAAGAGCCCCCTTTGTTTTCAGGATAAAGGTATCTTCCAGCTTGCCGGATTCCAAAGGAGCGCGGAGGACAACGTTTTTCCCAGATGAGACGAAGCTTACTACGTTGGGACTATATGTGAAGGTGAACTTGGGAGAATACCACGAATACGTTTTCACGAGTACGTCTATCGTGGTATCTGGTGAAGCATTGGAAGACGACTTCCCCTGTTTCTTTCGAACGGTCCTTGGTAAAAGCCAGATCTTATGCACGTGAATTCGTCGTTTGTTCACAAGGTAAGCAGCCATGGATGCACCAATGCCGAGATGCATGGCAAGCATGAGAAGACGGTGGCTGATGGGCCGAGGCTGATACGCTTCCCGTGTCGTCCCATCTTCATTGGTAACGGTGATGCGCTTCTGCGGCCAGTACTTCCAAGTGACGTCCATCGCGAGCGACCTGGAGGGGTGGGTTCGATGTCAGTCCGTCAGTAATATAATGGAAGTAGAAACAGATACGAACACAGCCAAAGCAGTCAGGAAGAGGAATGATTTCGTATACCGGACTGACGGGATAGGTTTGACTTGCTCGTAGAACGGCATTGCTTTTGGGTATGTGAGGTGTCTTGCCGGGTGGCCCACGTCTTTGACAGAGTTGAGCAACGCAGTCGCATAGGAAGACGTGTTGCGTGCCCAAAACAGCGTTGGCCGTCGCTGCACGGCGACCCACCGTCGAATCATTTCCGAGGAGAGAGAGAGAGCTGCTTAGTCAGTCTTCCTGACGATGACCAGCACTACGCCATACACCGAAGCGTGGCTCTCGGGACCACAGCAAACGCGCTTCTACACGCGCACGTACAAGCCAGAAGGTATTATTCAGACGAGAGCTGCCGTTGTATTCGTACACGGCTTCATCGAACACATTGCACGGTACGAACATGTCTTCCCCGCATGGTCTGCGCGGGGCATCGCCGTCTTCACATTCGACCAGCGCGGATTCGGGAGAACGGCGCTGGACTCGGATAACAAGAGCAAGGGAAGCGCTTACGCCAAGACTAGCTGGAAAGAACAGCTAGAGGATATCGAGTGGGCCGTTGAACACACGAAGAACGAGTTTGGTCCTGTACCAGTATTTTTGTATGGACATTCTATGGTATGGTCAAAAGGTGCCTCCCCTCTCTCTTTCACCAAGGTAATCCAACTGCTAGGGAGGTGCACTGGTGCTTGCGTTCCCGACGAGAGAGACAGCTCTCCCATCACCAGAAATGGTGTCTAGTCTTGCGGGCGTCATTGCGACTAGCCCTCTTATCCTACAGACGAAACCAGCTGCAAAGGCAGCGCGCTGGATCGGTGGTAAAGTCAGTCGACTCAGCCCCTCCCTCACCATACCCGCCACTGTAAATCCCAAGGTATTTGTTAAACGGGACACGGTATCACTGCAGATTGAACGTAGAACAGGATATCTCTCATGACGAAGCCGTGAACGAAGCTTACCTCAAAGACCCCTTGGTCAAACAAATGGGCTCACTTAGAGGCATTAGCGATATGTTGGATGGGGTGAGTCGTCCATCCTGATTACCGGTGCTAGCTTGGCTAAGATTACTCAGGGTGAGGGCCTTCTTCGCAAAGACTACGCCCGCTGGCCGAAGAACCTTCCTGTCCGTCAGCTGATTATGATATGTGTCCGATTCACTGATTCGTTGCGGTAATTAGCTTTTGCTCGTACACGGCTCTGCAGACAAGGTCAGGGCTCCTTTCTTTCCACTTCCCTGTTCTAGAGATCGTTGGTAGGTCACGTCCCACAAGGCTTCGGAGGAATTCTACAACGCAGTCCCCGCCGAAGTGAAACACTTTTCGTCATACCCGGTGAGTCAATTTACCGCTCGCCGGCTCTCTCTCATGTATCCCGTAGGACGGGTTCCACGAACTACACAACGAGCCTAACGGAGTCAAGGAACAGCTAATCAATGAGTGCATCACCTGGATTGAGGCACACATCCCCTCCATTCCTGCCAAACTCTAATTGTTGTATGCTCAATGGCGATCCCGACTTTTTCTTTTGGTTTTTGGGTTTGGATATCTCAGAAGAACATAGCCTCGAATGTACATAGTGTACGGATGGTCTAATAACCTGCGGCACCAGGTGCTGCATCTCCTTCCCTCCTGAGCCTGAGCAAAACTTCCTTGAACCTCGAGAGGTCCATAGTGCCAGGTCCAGTGCGAGCGATGGTTTTACTCTGCGAATTCTGCAGCTCGATGCTGTCGCAGATACGTTCCCAAGTGGTGCCCTTTGTGAGTGAGGACTGGAGAGATTCGAAGTACTCTGATTCCTCATCTCTTCCCGCATCATGAGCAAAGAAAAGCCTTCGTGGAAAGTAAGGAATGTAAACGCACTTGTTTGCTCTGATGGACGCAGCCTTCTTTGCGGCGTATTCCTCGTAAAACTGGTCGATGGCCCGCTCAGCTTTACCGATTGTCTCCTGACGCTTGGCTTTGCTCGCTTCGTCGCGAGCCCTTATCTCCTCCGCTTGAGTTTCACGCCATAGTCTGTTCCCGCCGAAAAATTGTCAACCGAAACGTATAAAGGAGGTGTGGTTAGTGCAGAAACGTACCTGATTGGCTCGGGTTCGTCAGCGTCAAGTTGTTGGTTGAGAATCGGGGTAGCAGAGAATGCAGAGGGCTGAGGTCTAGGTGCAAAAGGGGGAGCTGTACCGAAAGTCGGACGAGAAGCAGCGATGGCAGGCGGGGGAGACAATGGCTGTATGAATCACCACAACAGCTTCTCCGTCAAACTTATCCCGACCACGATCAGAATGAAAATGAGCCTCACTTTGCCAACGCCAATGTCGGGGAACTGGTCCTCGAACTTTTCGATCTCTTCGTCTCCGGTGACCTTCACGTCCGTGAATGAAGCTCTGGGTGGACTCCCGAAATCGTCGAATGAGAAACCAGAGCTGACTGGTGGGGCAGACGCAGAGGGTAACGCGGGCACCTCACCCTCGCCGTCGAGTGAGATGTCTGGAAAGGCAGAGGCAGCGCGGTCGAAATCAAAGTCGTCCATTACTTTCGTCGTCGTCGTCGTTGCTGTCAATGCGCGTCGCCCACAACCTCCTTAGGTTGCCGGTCACGTGATCATTGAGGAGTATACCACCCTCTTTTGCTGTCTGTAAAGTTCTTTGGACTGATGCCCCTCAACATTCCTGGGCTCTTGGCACCATTCCAACTGCTCTGGAACCCTCGTATCGTTCTGCCTCATGTCATAATAACAGGTCGGGTTTCATTGACTGGTAGTTGGCCGGCTCATCGGACTCACGCTATTGACCTCGCAGCAAGATATTCGCCAGCTGAACTTTCTGGCATTGCGAAAAGCGGGATATCGAGGGGCAGTGTTTGACAAAGATAATTGTTTGGTACGTTTGTAGGGCATTCATTTTCCGAATATTCTCTAACTGCAGTCGTATGCGACGCTGTCAGACCATCCCGTACAAGGATACTCTTGTACCGGAGCTGCAAGTGCGTGTCGGTAAATATCAGAGGCTTTCCGTGCTAATCATACATCACAGGACTCTTGGGCAGAATGCCGAGAGGTGTTCGGAGAATCCAACGTTCTCATAGTCAGTAACTCTGCGGGCACCAAAGACGACCCTGGAGGAATCCAGGTATAATTCATTGTACTGCACGAAGCTTCCGGGTTGACGTCGTTCTTCATCAGGCCGAATCAGTCTCTCATCATCTTTCGGTTCCTGTATTGCACCATGGTTCTCCCAAACCAGCATATCGCTGTATTTCTGCCATCCGGGCTTACTTCTCGTCATTACCCAACCCAATTCAAGACCATGAACTCGTCGTCGTTGGCGACCGCATCTTCACAGACGTCGTGATGGCGAATCGCATGAAACGTCGCGTCACCCGTACCACTGGAGACGCGGACGAGATACCGCCCATACGCGACCGAGTGAACGGACCACTAGCCGTCTGGACGAATGGCGTCTGGCAAAAGGAGAGTATGGTGATGCGGTGGATCGAAAGGTGGTTAGTGGATGTAGTGGTTCGTCGGACGAACAGCAAACACGAGCTGTCTGACTTAAATGAAGTATTCACGAAGCCATCTCCGCAGCCAGAAGTTCGGCAGGGTAAGATACCACTGATTATGAAGCAGTGTTGGAGTCTACTGCATAAGAAATAGAACTATCCCGTTTCCAAACGCAAGGATGCTTGTTTAGATGATTGTCCGTTGAAGATTACTATGCATTTAAATCAGTCTTTTAATTCCTACCCTCGTATTACATGATATTGCATTGCAGCTAGTTGAAGCGCATCAACCTCGTGTTGTGAATTATCCAAAGCAGCAGTCAAGAACGACTTCCTCACTGCAGGAGGCATATCGATGAAAGACGAGAACTCAGGATCACCTGTTAACCCAGACCTGATCAATGAGAACAAAAGGTGAGTCTTTCGGTGCTCGTCGAGGAAGTCACGGAGCCCGTAACGCTCTTGGGTAGCCCTGTGGGTCTTCTGAAGCGCCAATCCATCTTCCTTTCGTGACTGAGAACACCCTTCTAGCCGTCTGCTCGTCCTTGTCGGATGCATCTGGTGCGACTCCGGTAAGGATGGGCTCGACATAAAAAGAAGAAAAAAGGGCACCGATGGATGATAGATCCTTGGCTGAGAACAAAGGTCCGGTTTCCTACCCATTATTCTTGCAAGTGACTGTTACGATCCGAGTAAGAATGGCTGCTGGAATTAAAACAAGGGAAAAAAAAGATTCACAGCGCGTTGGCGGGCCTGAGAAGGTTCTGACGTTGGAATCTGTTATATTTGGATTAGAAAAAGCAAGACTCACCCGGGCCTCTAAAAGTAGGGCACGATGCCTGAGGTGGCGACGTGCGAGCACGCTGACAGCCCAGTAGTCCTCGTACCTCTCAAAGCCAGGAATTTTTTCCAGAATCTGAATTAAAAAAAAGACGATCATTCCACTTTATGCCATAGTAGCGTATGAAACTTACCTGCCGCTCAAGCCTCTGCATTTCTCTTTGGGTATGATCTAAAAATTTCTTCCCCAAATCAAAGTCGCTTTCGACTATGATCGACCTCACTCTTGACTATAAAGTAGTATCCCAGGAATCAGCGGTTAATAGTATATGATGTTGGAACTCACGGACATCTCGCGACCCTGCACCTCGTCTACCTGCAAGGATTTATACAATCGCCCCACCGGTGTCAGGCGCTCATCACAGAGTCTGTGAAAGGTATCAACAGATGGCCTCCTTACAAACCCGTTTGCTCTATCGGGCTCTGGGAAAATATGTTGGACAGCCATTCTTTTTTAACGGTGATGGTGTCGAAGGAAAGCTTGTGATTGAAAAATGATCAGCGTTATCTTATGTCGGTCAATCTTGTCACGTGACCATATGAGGGCCGTGTGTGGTGCTTGCGGGCGTTTCTTCGGTTGTTTCGCGAGCTCGAGGTTCCTCATTCTCTCGTCCAACCCTGATGTCTTTTGGAGTCTGACAACACCCCGGTAATGATTGGACCGTACGTGTCGCATCTAGCAAGGCATCAGATGCTGGCGTCTCAATGTCGCCTTCCTCGGAATCGACTCGTGCACTTCCATGCCCAATTCCCGTCCGTTCATGAACGGTCGAGACATGTTCTATTGCTGCAGATACCTCGGCGCGCCTTCTCGAGACAGCTCTCTACGCAACCGCAGCCGAAGGAACGATCCAGTATATTTTCTCGGATATTACCTTCTCCGCTGCAGTCTGGCCCCGAGACCGGTTCGTCTCTTCGCAAAGTCATCACACTTGCGAAGCCGGAGAAAAAGCCGCTCCTTTTCGCTGTCGGTCTCCTGCTGGTTTCCTCATCCGTCGCCATGAGTGTTCCGTTCACGATTGGGAAATTAATCGACTATTTTTCGTCCGAGAATCCGGTAAGGACCGTTGCCTAGAATTGATTCGAGCAGTAATGCATATCGTGACGCACACCCCCGACCAGCAAATACCTTTCGGACTGACGACGTTGCAAGCATCCGGAATCCTTCTGTTGGCATTCACCACAGGTGCTGCATGTAATGCGGGACGTTCCTTTCTGATGCGAATGTCAGGTTGGTGACCCGTTCTTTGCTCCTGACGTCATTTCCTTACCCCCCTGTGAATCACTAGGTCAGCGTATAGTCGCCCGACTTCGGGAGCGCATGTACGAGGCTGCACTGAGACAAGAGGTAGAATTTGTCGAGAAGGGGGAGGGCGATGTTCTAAGTAGACTCAGTGCCGATTCAAGCATCGTGGGTGAAAGGTAGTGCAGGACACGCTTTCCCTAACGTCGGTAGGCGTTGACGACCGTTTGTTTCATCAGTGTGACGAACAATCTCTCTGACGGACTTCGCGCAATCGTCATGTCTTCCGTGGGACGTAAGTGTGGTCGATACCTTATTTAATCTCATGTAACTGACGTATCTGGAGTCAAGTCGGAGCCATGTTCTACTTATCTCCGCAATTAACTCTTCTTATGCTTGGAATCGTGCCACCTGTTTCACTCGGAGCCGTATAGTCTTTTCTTCCGTACATACGGCTATCACTCACTCAGATGTGGCAGGTATGGTATGGTCGTTACCTAAAGAAATTATCGAATCAAACACAAGAAGCCATGGGTGAGATGGTCAAAGTATGGAGCTTTCTTGCGTTTGTCTCATTTCTTTATTTAACGTTCTTTCATCCAGGTTGCTCAAGAATCCCTATCGGCACTTCGGACAGTCCAAGCGTTCAATGCACATGCTCAAGAGCAACAAAAGTTCCACGAAAAAGTGACCAGCGTGCTCAGTCTTGTTCGCAAAGAAGCCATCGCTAGCGGCATATTCTTTGGGAGTACGGGCTGGAGTGGTAATGTCACGATCCTTGGTTTGTTAGGATATGGTTAGTCTTGAACTTTATACCGTCGCGATCTCCAACCCATCCACGTGTGTTTAGGTGGAACGCTGGTTGCACAAGGCGTGATCACCGTTGGCGATCTCACTAGCCTGCTGTTGTATACGGTCTACGTTGGCAATGGTCTTCAGATGCTCTCGTGAGGACGAAATCATCCCCCTTCCGAACTGCACGCTGATGATTTCGCAGTTCCTTCTTTGTATGTTCCTGTCGACCTGCTTGCGCAGACGACTGGCTCATCTCTCTCTCTCTAGTCCTCTATAATGCGTGGAATCGGCGCGGGCACGCGGATATTCGAAATATTAGACAGAAAGCCTGCAATACCCCCTAATCAAGGCATCGAGTTGGATCCCTCTCGCAGAGGGGTAGTCAAGTTTGAGAATGTTGGATTCGAGTACCCAACTCGACGAGGCGTAGTAATCCTGGATAATTTCAACCTTGAAATCTCCGTGGGAGAGAGCGTGGCAATAGTGTGAGTGGGTCGAGTTTCCGCTGCAATGATTGTGTTTTTACGACTTGCATGATTCGTGTTTGTTGGGTGTCCAGGGGAAGAAGTGGCGGTGGAAAGTCGTCTGTGCAGTCGCTCCTCTTGAGGTTCTACGACCCTGTGCGTGGAAAGGTCACATTTGATGGTCAAGGTAAGTTCGAACACCGTTTGGTGAGTCTTGCGTGACACATCTATCCTACGTAGATATCAGGGAGTTTACCCCCAATTCCTGGAGAAATATCATCGGGATTGTCCCTCAGGCAAGCATGGTGTCAAAGATGGTGTCATTTAGGTTTATAATTACTTCCTCACAGGACCCCATTTTATTCACCGGGACCATCGCTTCCAATATCGCATTCGGCAACCCCAATGCAACCCGGGAACAAATAGAGACGGCCGCTCGGGAGGCCAATTGTGAATTTGTATGGGGAATGCCCAAGGGCTTCGACACAGAGAGTGAGCTCGCCCATCCCTCGTCTCTTCCCCTAGATAAATAGTTTCGTTGATTTCTAAATGTCTAACAGTCGGAAGGTCAAGCTTGAGTGGCGGGCAGAGACAGCGTCTTGCAATCGCGCGCGCTCTGCTCAAGAGACCCGCCATACTTGCTTTGGATGAGGCTACCAGTTCGTTGGATGCTACGTCAGAGCATCGGGTAGGACTTGCAATCCTCTTCCATTTGTTGCTCCCTCTTATTTTTTTTATGTACCTTTTTCTGCAGGTAAACGATGCGATTGACAAAATTTTGAGAGACCGCCGGACGACGTGTCTCATTGTTGCCCATAGACTGTCTACGATTGCACGCGCGGAACGCATCGTCGTGCTTGAAGGTACGCTCTGTCACTCTCCCCTTTTTCTTCATTCTCCGTTCATCTAACCAAATGAATGGTGATTTCTTTGCACGTGTCAGACGGTCGGATAACTGAATCGGGCACGTACCGCGAGCTTTTGGCCCGGAGGGACTCGAGGTTCCGGGTATTGATGGCTGCACAGCTCGGTGCCGCCGAAGCCGGGTTGGCCCCTCAAGATATTTGACCCCTCCCCCCTTCACGCATGCTCTGTGTAGGAATTTCCGTTCCGACTATTGGATAGCGCTGGTATTTTAAGGCGATGGAGTAAGGGAGTTATGGGGACGCAAGGAATCTTAGACTCATGGTTCGTAGACACCACAGTAATGTACATCGATACACCTACACATGTATTCATCCGCTCATTAGTAATTTGATCCATCACTCACCGCAATGGTATCACTTGGTGGTTACTCGAGTACTCACATTTGATCAATGGTAAAGATAAAAGCTGAGCGTTGAAGTTGTGAACTTGACGAATGAACAATCGCAGGCTCTTGTTCCCAGCGTCGACTGCTCAACCACAGAAACTCCTTACCCTTCATACGCATCAAACGTCACCGGCATGGTACCGCAAAATCTATTATCCATTCCATGCGGATGCCTGCGAGTTAGCAATGGGTTCCTGAGACTCCTCGGGCTTTGGGGTAGAATAGCAAGCGCTGATTGTGCAGGTCCTGATCACCTTTACGAGACGGGGGTAGACAGGAAGTTGTTGCGGTTTTCATTGTTCTGGTGGAAACTATTAACCCATGCGAACATCGGCTTTCTGTCACTTACTAATACCCCTTTTTCATTCGTGTTCTTTGCCAAGCTTGAGGGAATTCCCCTTGAACCAATAGGTCGGCCGATAGGTGTTCTCCCCTGCAGTGATCGATGTCAGGTCCACGCCTGTCCACGTTGCATATCATAAGTCACAGAGGATATGTCATACACTTTGCTCCTGGGAGAGAGTCGACCGTCATGCCGTGCCAAGACGCGGCATGGTAAGTAGAGAAGTCAGTCGGACTTCGATTCCCCATACAGGCATAAGCTTCTACGATCAAGAAGAATCGCTAAGTGCGCTGATTCAGTACCGATCACGTCGTTATCTGATATTATCTCAGCTTTTTGGTCTTGGCATCCCGTAGGAACGCCTTCGATGGCGATCGATAACCGAGTCTTTTCGTTGTTCTTCTACGCGGAATATTTGCGGGATTTCCCCTTTCTCGAAGAAGAGTCCAGGGACGAGAATTGAAAGGTATGGTATACCGAATATCCGCGTACCTGACTGAAACGATTCCCCGGCACGGCACTACTTTTTCCATGAATATTATATGGTTACAGAAGGAAAAAAAAATGTAAAAAAGATTACAGAGACTAGACGAAGATGTGTAGACGTACGGATGCCTCTCGGAACTTGACAATCTCTAAAGAAACATAGAATACAAAAAAACAAGTCGCATTCGCATTGATTTTGTTGTGTTCCAAGGGGTAAGATCACCGATAAGTCGTCGAATCTCGCAGTCGCCATTTCCGAAGGGGTCCCCACCACCACATCGACGACCCCGCCTCATCACGCAGTTCTTGCAGTTGTGCCGGCGGTGACGAGGACGGTGGATCCGATGTCGACGACGCTTGTGATGGGGATGACTGTGGCGGGGCGTAATGGTGTCCGTTAGTACTTCTTCGCCGTAGTTGAGCGGGCTCATCGTCCCTATGCCATTCTGGAGAGTGACCACCATCTGACTCTGCACCGGACGACGTAAATTCGTCGTCATTGTCTGCATTCTTGATTTGACTCCCACTCGGGCCAGCAATTTCCCCCTCGCCCCCAAGTTCTTCCCTCCGTTCTCGCTCTGCTTCTCGCAAACCATAGCTGCCAAGACCCCACCCGACAGCCTGTACACGCGGCTCCCGCATCGAATTTCGAGCTTCCTCTCGCCCAAATACCTGGTGAATTCGTTCGACCCGTTCGACTGCCTGAAGATGGGCAGCGGCCAGGTGATCGTGTCGTAGTCGCGCATACCACCGTCGAGCAAGCTGCGTGGGATATAGCGACCGCCATGTTGTCGGCGCCGAGCCCGTCGTTGAGGATGGAGCGCGACTCGTCTGTCTCCCGCCACCATCCGACTCCTCACCTCCAATATTAACTTGCTGCGCATGAGGGCTGGCACCGGTCGGCTTGAATGCACTCGTGACGCCTTTCCACATAGACCTTGCACGTTCCCTCTGTTCCTTCCGCCTCTGCTCCCTGAGTTTTCTCTTCTGTTGCCTCTTATGCTCCTTGGCGAGCAACTCCTCCACTTCTCTGACGCCCACACCTGCACCTACCCACCACCACCAGCCCAAAAAGCTCTGCCAAAGCACGACAGCCCACATCAGTTTCGGCATCCAAGCGTACTGGTCTTGTTTGGGTATGTAGAGAAAGTTGAGCGTGGTGGATATGAGTGCCAGTATGATAGCACCAGCTCCGAATGCGGCCGTTCCACCGTCCGTGCGCCATGCTTGTTTGCGGTTGACGAAGAATCCCCAGATAACGAGGGAGAAGGTGAAGAGAAGGGAGAGAGCGGCATTGCAGACGTTGCGGGTATCTTGGGATATCCCGTTGGCGCTGGGGCCAACTATCAGCGGAAGCAATTGCATGACAGCGGATATGATAGCGAGAGGACCTGCAAGGGTTCCGTTAGGCTCCCTTATGCTTGTGAGGGGAAACAAAAGCTAAATATTGACAGCATACCGAGGGTGAAGAGGACAAGTTTAGCCTCGAGATCAGAGGGATAGAGAAGAGTGAGGAAATGTATATGAGTAATCTGGCATATAAGACATGAGTTTGAGTTGCGTGGACAAGAGAGGCAGGGGAGTGACCTGGACGATGACGGAGGTAGTTGCGTTCATGGCAGTCCACGTGGCGATCTGAGCAAAGCTCCAATGGGTTTCATACGCGACGGTTGGGTCAGTCGTGTTCAGGGTTTGGTTGAGTGGCGACTTTGGCATGTCGACGGCAATGTACGAGAGCATATATGGCCAATGCTGGCTTTCTTGGACGGTGGACATGAATACGATATAGAGGGTCGCGATGACGGAGACGAGGAGGGTGATTACCCCGGTCAGTTGGAGGATGTAATTTAGGCGAGCGAGGGGCCAGTGATATTGTGCGGTGAAGATGAGATGGAGCAACAGTACGACGACGAGGGTGAGCACGATTCCGGTAGTGAAAATCTGGACGGGCAGGGACTGTGCAAACGGTGGACGATAGTGGAGGATTGGGTCTGAGGGGTAAACCGACACGGTGGGCTGGCTGGGAGTCGCGGACGACGACGACGACGACGGGTCTGCCATGGCGAGAGAGCAGCAAAGAAGGAGCAGCCATGGCCAAGCCTCCTCCATTCGAGCCCAAACCCACCGGCCAAATCCAAAGAGTCGCAGGGACAAATCACGCTGTCACATCGGTCACACGGCTTCTTCTTGGCTTACCTGATTCGGCAAATTGCATATCCACCGCCAAGCACTCAAATTATAATAATGAATATTTTATCCTTCTATTATTATAATTTATTTATTTTGCAGGAGATTAGCGTCGCAACAGCTTCAGCAGCGTTTCTATACCGTCCAGCCCAAATCCATCCTCGGTAGGGTAACACACGAACATGGGCTCTTTGGATGCATCGAACTTGCTCTGCCAAGTGGTGATCGGATACTAACTCATGGACACGCATGGTGTGGCACTCACCCTAAAATCACTTCTTTGGAGCAGGTTTGCGCCCTTTGATACGTTCCGGTAGGTTTGACTCAACCACGTGAACTTCCAGCCAGATATATTCCTCGTCGGCTCGAGGTCTCCTGCTGCGCTGATGTTGAATGTAACCGATAGGCTGCTCGGTTTATTACCCTCGTCCTCACGCTCGTCGTGCAGGTCTTGCAGCACGTCGTGAATGAGTCGCTCCGATGTCCCCTTGGGTGCATCTGGAAACGAGACGCAGTTCTTGATCACGTAGGAATCGCCGACCGGTGTCAGAATGAGAATACCCACGAGCTGCGAATAACAGATCAGAATGCCGAGCACACCGCGTGGATACTGAAACACTTACCTTCTCGCCCTTCTTGGCTATCCAGTAATCCCGGTTGTCAAAGTCAAGCCAGGGGTCAAAGGACGTCTGGGAACCGTCGTCAGTCCGACCGGTCGTGCCCAAAAAAAAGAAGATATCGTACAGCAGCCAACTGCAACCCCTTCCTGTGCCTCTTCCACTCCTCAATCCCAGCTTCAATCTCGCTCCTCATTTCTTGCGTCCACTCCTTGCGATCGATCCTGATGACCTCTATATTCGCCTTGGCCGCCCGCCTCAAATTCTTCTTGAGATCCTTCACCATCGACCCATGTCCACCCCTGTCGTCCTCGCTCGTCAGCTCCAACACGTGCTCCGCGTCGATGACGTCCTCGTTTATACAGTGCACCGTCGACCATCCCATCTCACCCAACATATCCTCCAGTTCGGCGTTGACGCAACAGTACACCGGACGCAGATAGTGTGATTGAGCCCATTCTATGAAGGCCATCGCAACCGTCCGAATCTCTTCCTCTTTCCCTCCGGCTACGACGGGACCTCCCCATGCAAACACCCATCCGTTCGCATATAGGTATCCTTGTATAGGTAAAAATGAAGATGCCGATGATGGTGGCGGTGGCGAGCTTGGTCGCCATATGTGGTACCGCTCTCTTTCGAGCCATGCCGTCGCGGGTGCGTGTCCATGCTTCGCAATGATATCCGCAAGCTCAGCCGAGTCGATCGGGGTGCCACAGGCAGGATCCGGAGGAAGAGGATTTGCGCCGTTGCTGATACTCGTTCTCTTACTGTCGGCTGAGTCTACTAGAATAGATCGACGCGGGTGTTTAGGTCGTACGAGGCGTGATCTCAACGGAGGGCTCGGCTCACCTGGGCTGTTCTCCTGATCACTCGTGTCCGTGCTCTCACAGTCCCGAGAGTGTAGTTTCGGTGACGTAGCCTTCGGCGACTTTTTGAATATACCGGAAAGGGCTTTCATGGACTGGTAAAGCGGGGGGATTAGGTTAATGGAATGGCTCCTGGCTTGTCGTTCAAGGGTTTTTATCGTAGACACGACTATGCATGGGACCACCCAAACTTGGCCAGCTCGATTCGACGAACCTCTGACGTCAGCTGTGGTCCGTTCATGGGTGTGATGTCAGCTACCCCAGGGATCGACTGGGCTGACGTCTTTGCGGTTCCATGCGTTGGAGTTTTGTGTCGCGCTGCCCTAGATCTTGAATTTGAACGTTCGTTGACAACGCGACAAGCACGAGCCGGTTTGACCTTCCCGTCATTTGACGCAGAGTCTTTGCGAGATTCACCCGTCCAAATGTCCATCAAACGCTTGCCGCGTACAAAACGATATATTGTAAACAAGTCCGAGACAATTCAAGTGCACGAAGATCATTTCCAACCGCCCGAAATTTCAGTCGAATGCAAGTTCTGTGGGCTCCTCCTCGAGTTGCTCGTCCATAAACGGAAGCGTCCACGTCCATTCGATCGGCATCCACCCAAAGCACTCCTCCGCACGTTCGTTGACTGCCTTGTCTCCCGCTTTCGTGTACTTGTCTAGGGTATATTCTCCTTCTCCGTACCCTCTGGCGGAAAGTGCCGCCCAAGCCAGGTTTCGTGCCAGATGGCTGTGATCGCGGTTCGGAATCGCATCCAGGACGAGCAAGTACTTCACCGGAAACGTCTTGAAACGAAAGAGCCATTTGGGGTTCAACGCGAAAACAGTGAGATACCCGCGAGTGTCTCTCGACGTCCCATATAAAAGGTCCAAGGCACTTCTCTTGACGGTCCACTCGCCTTCGCCTTTTGGAGGAGGATTCAACGTCGGTGCAGGTGGTGGTGCTTCGAAGGTTCGCACTCGCATACTTGCCAGTTCTTCTCCTGGGCTTTCTCCGAATATCTCCACGACTTGGTCGGGGTCTGTCTCCGATCGAATGATAACTTGAAATAGATCTGGTCGGGCTGCCAACTCTCGTATAAATGCATCGGTAAATTCGTCGCTCTCGTTCTTGATCGCCGCGAAAAGGTGTGCTCTAGTCTCTTGTTCGGACCAGACAACGTAGTCGCGCTTCTTCGCTCTGCCCCAAGTCGGAACGAGACCATCCGCATTCGTAGGTCGGGGAGATACCATATCTGCCACTGCCACGCCGCACAGTGATAGATGTTTTCGTGATATTGAAGGATCGTAAGGGCCAGGTTGATTACCACAGAAAGCAGGGGATGGAATGAGATCTAACGCGCAGAATGAAAGTAAAGTTATGAGGTCATCAAAATTCTGGCAAAGTTGGACGAATCGATGTTCCATGTCGTTGGGCGGATTGGTCAACGTGAGGAGATACTATCGAGGTCGTTGATGCTTGGAGTACCACGGCGAGTCAGCAAAAAGAGGACGCACCCACCAGGTTTCGTTCGTCATGGGAGTGGGTTTCAAGATGTACCCGCCGAGCAGTCGTAACCGATCTTATGATCTCTGCATCCAGAGGAAACGTGGTAGGCTGGGAGATTTCTGACTTACCTTCGGTATTGTTTCTGGTCGGAGTGGCGTCGCCGTCCTCACGCGAAAGGATGAGCGTGTCCGCTACCGCATCTTTACACCACTTCAGCGTATAACCGATCAATTCTGTCAACAAATCAATAAGTCTGATGGCATCCTCAACGTCGAAATCGCTGCTCTGGAAAAAGTCATCCAAGGACGTCTTGTCTAGAGATTTCATGAAGAGGGTGGGTTCATGAAAAATGACGCGTCGTGCGATTTGTTGATAACACAGTTGGATCGTCTCTACCACAGCCTCGGTAGCAGCTTCGCAAGGAGAATCCGTTTCTTCTCTTATTGTTTTGCATTCGGGATCCATGAAGAGACTGAATTCGGTGAGAAGTGCGTGCTTCCTCCTGCATAACAGGAAGGGAGGAACGCAGTTATATCGCGAGAAGTGCAGGTAGGAATCGAACTTACTCTGCCAGTAGGATCTCGATGAGATCTTCGTTCCCTGTTTCGGGTGCGCGCACAAGAGGCCTGCGCTCCTTCCTCAACACCTCCCAAACCCGGGTGTCCGTCTCAGACACTGCAACAAGTTCTTCCGTCGGTCGCGGAGGACAGATATGAAGTGGGAATGAAGGGCCGCCGGTCGACTCGACGGTCTCATGCGCACATGGAATAGTCGGGATGTACAGCTCGTACGCACAAGTGTGTAGTTGTGCCAGAGTGTCTTGAGCGTTTATCATCTCCAGCAGAAGGAATCTGATGCGCGCTCTGTGTGCCTCGTCCACTAGGGTTCGCGCGGCGACAGGTCAGAGAAAACGTTTAAAAAAACAACGTTATACATTCGCTTGCTCGCCTTCAAGACCGAACCTCCCCGCATGTAAATGTCGTCCTTCCGTTTCGACTCGGACAGCATCGATGTACTGACGCACCAAACGCCCCTTCTCTAGAGCTGCACGCCAGTCCGTGTAGCCCATAATTTCCTCGTGGGTCGGAAGCAGTCGGTCCTTATTCATCTTGTCCACGATACTGGCTGCATCTGTATATCTTCTGTACAAGATGCGGAACTGACCGTGGTGAATATTGCAGCGAGTTGCGCCTTGCGTTGCGGTTCTCCAACATAGGGTGTCCTCGTTGACGAGCAGAGTGAGGCATGGACCGCCGGCGTGTACTGCTTCTGGCGCCGCCATATGAATCTGAGAAGCGCTCGGAGGCGGGACGCGCTCCTTCTTGACCTTTAACTTTCGTTTGGGTTTGTTGCGTGGACCTGGCATGGTGGTGGATTGTGGACGACGGGCGTGACGGGTGGCTGACTAGGACGGACTCCACCACTTCAACGTTTCAGTGGTAAACGAAACAAGTGAATTGTCACGTGGACGGTATGAATACGACAGGCAATTCTGAACATCATATGTGGGCTCGAGGGGGAGGAGAAGGGGATACAATAGCGGGGTGGGGGGGACAATACAGTAGCTGTAACCACGTGCAGTCATACAGTAATACATTGGGAAACGCGTATAGCATAGCAATACATACCATAAGATAAACATATCATAGAATGTCCGTGTAGATGTCATCAGGTCACCCCCACCGCATGAATCAGAGGGAAGATGGCTCTCGTTCGCCTAATGACGAAAGACGAAAAAACATCGTGGACACTGCGCGGCAAGGCAGATGGATGACGTTCCGGGGGCAGAATGGATCGGGCGAAAAGGTGCCACAGTGAGTCCAAACATGCCGATAATGCAATCTTTCGATCGGATACTGGCTCTTCGGGAAGGCTTGACTGCACATACGGAAATCCGATTTGAGTGGAGCAAATTTTCGATGGAATATGTAACTCACCAGTTGCTCCGTGATACGATCGAGATGAACCACCAGTACCGACAGACTCTCGGTTATTGCGCCCAACCTGGCGAGTGACCTGCTAAACGCATTTTGCTGGGTTGCATAAGTGTAGTCGTTTCGACGCCGCCAGATGCGCCGACTTTCATGAATGTGCGGTCCATCGTCGCCCTGAGCAGCCATCAAAGCCAAAGGACGACGTATCGTTCGCAAAGCGTCCAGTAGTCGTATGACACGCGATTGAGCTGCAGAGTATTCGAGAAGTAGGCTGGAAGATAGCCGATGATAGACTGCCAGAGCGCGACTATCACGGTCTTCTCCTCTTGTGTAAGAGTGGTGAGGACAGGGGAGGGTACACAGACGGTCCAGCTCGTCAAGTGCATATGTGAACTGTAATACGAATGGGTAAACCCAAAAAAATGTGCAGGGAGTACGACGACATACCGTTCTGCCAATAAACCCTCCCGAAGTAAAATCGATAAGAGGAGTTTGCAGCAGTTCTGTTACGTTGACTCCGGACAGTCCCCGACCATGAAGCAAGTAGCTTTGCTCGGTCAACAAGCTCGCCCACTGAAGTGCCTCCAGACTGACAGATACCTGGTGAATATCGTACGACACGACGGATGTTTGATAACACTTACTTCGCTCGATCCTCCTCCAGGAGCTCGTGGAAAAGAAGGTCAATACTCGTGCTCGACGTTGCTATGGAATTAGCTAGTCTGATCTGGTCTGAGACGAATTGCAACACTGCCGCCGTTGTTGGAGTGGGTTTAAACGATTCACAGGTGGGCGGGGGCAGCGCCGTCCGACGAGGCACGTACTCAAAGTGAAAGGGTGATCGACAAACGTAAAGTGCCTGCAGTGAGACATCTTATGACCATAGCCTAGAACAGTACTGCTCGAACTCACTGTATCGGCAACCACTCTCAGAACGAGGAAGACGACCACGAGTATACAAAACTGTTTGAGAGCGCCGAACACGTCGGAATCCAGACCTTTGCCTTGTTCAGCTGGAATGTCCGAGCACCGTCGATTGCGTCGGGAAGGCAGGTAGTGCGCAAGAGAGTTTTTCCCGTGGATTCGACGCCGACGGAGGCCATAACTGCTGCTGCATATATCAAAGGGGTATTGGATAGTGAGGCTATATGCCTGCCGTGTGTCTGGAGGCGAACCGAGAGGACCAGAACGAGGCGCAAAACCGTAGCATTGTGCTGGAAAAGTCATAACTGGGGGAGCAGACATGAGAAAAACGACTAACAGGACCTGGTGCCAGCCAGTTCCTGTGATATGATCATAGGGTAGTTCCAGATGGAACGAGACTCGTTGGAGGTTTTTTAAGTATCATGAGATGCCCGGTACCCTGAACTTGCAAGACAAAAAGCATCCTGAGGGACGTAAGGTGAGCATGAGAGTCGCACACGACGAGGCTATTGTGATACCATGGAGATATCAGCTGTGTGCTCGCTGTAGCGAACAGCGCTCACTGGACAATTAGACCCTTACGGCATCCACCACGGTGGTGGTTAATACGGCAACAGCGCCGGGGGAAGCAATAGCAGAGCCAAGTGTCAACACAGTGGACGTCCAGCTTACATGGAGCAAAAAAGATTCGATGGGGCGGCGGACATGCGATGATAAGGAATTCAGTTGTGTTCGACGAACAAGTACTACGCTCGACCACGTGACAGGGGAAGTCGGACGCAACACAAGAAAGGTCATTCACCACCACAAGAAAGCTGCTGCCAAGATGGTCAGCACCTAGACGAGTAGTAGGGTGCTCAGGCAACTGGTATAAGTTCACGACCGCTTATCCACGCCAACTGTATTAATCTTCTGAGCGAGGTTGCTGGTTCTGACGGTACGCCTGCCCTTGGCATTGACGCCTTCATTCTTGCTGTTCGATCATGCTATTTAGAGGTGCTGTCGGTTGCTTGACATACCCACTCAGCTTCGCTCTCGGCTTCAATCTGCCTGTTTCATGGTGCACGTCGTCGCTTCTCCTTATCTCCCTTGGAAGGTTCTGTACGCCGGGTCTCGACTTGTGCAGTTCCAGCAGTTCAGAAGGTATACGCAGTAGTGTGATGAGAGATGTGTCGTTGGAACGTCAACCATAATAAAACAGACGCAGGTAATGTATCCTCTTCTTCCTCTGCAGAGCATGCTTGGTTTCCTGTGAGCTGTCAATCTCATCGGATGTTCCATTGACGCAAAGTTGCAGTCGAGGATTCGGTCCGACGTCCAGGACCGACCTGATTAGATGCTCCAAAGTAGCTGACAACGGAGTCAGTTGTCTCTTATTTTCTGTGATCCTATTATACCCGTTCACTTACTTCTGACATTTATGTGCCTAACTCCTACGGTATAAAAGGGCCAATGTTGTGTAGTGTACAGGGACTCTTTTTCTACCTCCAATGTCAGACCCTTCTGTCCGAAAAAACGAAGTGGACCTAAGATCCTTATCAGTGTCGCAAGTCGTCCAACTTCGCATCAAGTTCATCACATATTATTTTCTCCTATGTGGTGGCGATGCGAAGTTAGATGACTCGCGACAGCGTCGCACTCCGTCTCTTGGCCGTGGGTTGGCATGCTAATGATTGAAGCACTATGCCAAAACTACATTCACTTGTTTATGCGAACATTTTTAGCCAATACTGATCTTTCTGTTGGGAAACCCCGCATTTTGTCCAGAGTACATGCAACTCATGCAGATATCGGAATCGGTGGATGCAAATAGTACAGATTGGCATAGTGACGCTCGTCCCGTCCATAGAGTTACCGCTTCCATTTACGTTGGCCACAACTCACACTACCACCGGATGCCACACAATCCATTCCCGGATAAATCGCAACGCGAAGACCCACTTCCATAGAGTTATGTTTGTGTCAGGGGTTCGTTCAGAGAGGGGCCCAGTGAGCGACCAGTCGTGCGTATGTCCCTTGACGGGTGCCTGCGAGGACGTGGCACGTCTCGCCTAGCATGGGCACATGTATGAATGCAAGGCCTCTTTCATGGGGGTGGTCGATGTTCATGTCAGCGTCGACCATTTCGGAATGCTGCATCGGTACTATGTAGTCCAAGTAATGAGCGGTGCAAAAGACAAAAAGGCGGACCCGTTGGAGAACCCAATTCACGGGTGCCCCTACACCTGTTGTGTCCGACAGCATAGCGCCACAAAGCACTCACAGACGATACTTACTCTGCCATGTGCAATGGCGCCCGGATGCCCCGTCGTTGTGTCTTCTGCTTCGAGTACGCTTCTCTGGGGGAAGTTCTTTATGACCGTAACACACTCATTCTCGTCTCCCAATGTTCTGTCCCGAATGATTGCATCAGCCCTCCGCATGACAGGACCTACTGATTATCGGCAAGAAGCCAATTAGCAACCCGCAAGTAGGAGTGAAACAGGCAACCAAGGTCGTCGGCCACACTCACATCATGCAAACGGAACGAGACGCCGACAAGGTTGAATGCAGTCGCCAATACAACCAGTCATGCACGCGCTCTCATCTTCTTCTCTGCACAATATATGCAGGCCCTTGCCTACGTCGTCCTAGTCACAGACAGAGCACAGCTTACGATACGCCGGCCACCGTACGCCTACATTCTGCTGAGTTATTCTTATAGGATAGGAATGAGATTGGCCGTGTCAACTACCTTTCGCCGGACCGCCTCTGGGGCGTCGTATGGCTGAGATGGATCCACTAACAAGCATCGCGGTCCTAATGCGCGTGGACGATGTGAGGGGCACTAAACTCATTGAGTGAGGACATGCATAAGTATATGTGCGATGAATTGACCGGACCGAAGCTGCTGGCCTTGTGGGCAGCACTCTGCTTTTCGCATGCACCACAGTGAGACCAGGGCAGAGACGGCTATTCTCCGCTTAATTCCAGAATCCGCGAAAACGAGTGTCGAAGATACCTTCTGAGATGTCCGGTAGAATGTCCGATGTCCGCCGCCAGTGTGCGTAAAGCAGACAACGCAGCCTCATACCTCTGGGTCTTGCAGTACAGTTTTGTAACATGATCTGACTTCGACCGACAATACATGATTACTTTTATGACCCTTCCCTAGATCACAGCGATAACGCGATGAGGACTGAGGTGTCCGTAGTCCCTATTCGTGGCCGGCCATACGGAGGTTTCTCCCAATTATTTGGTTGTTGGTTTCTTTTAAACTTGTGGGATGGGGGACAATAGCACTGAGGTTGGTGTGGTACGGAGTCTGGACGAAGCGTAATAAGTTGAGTGGTTGAGAAGGATCGCCAAGAGAGGAGAGATGGGCATCCGACGTGTTGTAGTAGAATCCACGATGGGCGTACGGACTAGCTTGTCAGCGCATACAGGTTAAACGGCCGGCGTCGGCGAGTTGAGAAGCTTACAGGGCGTTTTCTACGGGAGTTCGAATTGGTCGTTCGTGAGTATCTCCTACTCTCAAGCTTGCCTTACCTATCTTTGCCAATGTTTTATGACGTCCGCGCTAACGGTCGCGTTTGCGCTAGTTCTTGTCGTTTGCGCCGTACGACAAGGAACTCCTCTTGTCTTGCGGAAATCAACCTTGCTTATGGACTCCCTGACGGCACTCGCGAAGCGTAGAGTTCGAAGTAAGCCGCGAGTGTCGAACTTGGCCCCGAGTTGCGGAAGTCGGTTTGGGTCGACCGAAGACGATAAGCGCCGTGATCATATCATCAGTGTGAGAGCCGCGTCATCCATCCTCTTGAACGGCACCACCACCCGCTCTCTGTACACCATCTGTTCCTTGTCACCACACATAAAGAAGCGCATCTCAGCTTCAAATGGCACCCAAACCTTTCAGAAAGTTACTAGACTCATTTCCATTTGCAAACCGCAGTCGCTCTCATCGCTCTGGTGTGCATGATGTACATGATTCGACTGCAGCTGCCGACGCTGTATCTGCAGGTATGTTTGTCTTTTCTATGACCTTCCGAGGGGTATTTGCAACGTAAATCCAGTTGCGAGCAATCCCGCAAGCAGTCTGGCCCCTGTTGCTGCCGAAGTTACTGCCGGTATGATCGTCGTGCTGGATGAACTTTATGGCATCTGATATCTTGAAGGCGAGGAAAGCACTTCTTCAGGTGCTGAGTATCACCTAGATCCAGAATTGGCTAGAAATTACATGGCCAATATTAAACGGTTTCGAATTCTGGTCATGGGCAGGGCGAATGCTGGCAAAACAACCATCCTTCAGCGAGTCTGCAATACGACAGATAATCCGGAAATTACTGATGGAAAAGGAAACAAGGTATGTGAAGGTAGAGTGCTGACACTAAGCTTATCACTCACTCACTTAGATCGAGAGTAATATTGTGCGAGGCACATTGGAGGTAGGATGCCCTATCGAATCATCACAATTGCAGTTGAAGCTAAGTGCTTCCAGCGTGGCCACCACAATATTGAACATGAACTTGTATTTTCGAGCAATCCAGGTTTCATCTTCCATGATTCTTGCGGGTTTGAAGCCGGTTCTGCAGGGCAGTTTGATGAGATGAAGAGTTTTGTAGTTGACCGTGCAGTCACCGGAAGCCTGAAAGACCGCATCCATGCGATCTGGTAAGGATCATGTTGTGAGTGACTGGACTGAAAATAACGGCTGGGTTTAGGTTTTGTATCCCTATGAATGAGTATCACAGAACAGTCACTGCTGCTGAGTGGAAATTTTTCAATGAGTGTGACACAGGGCATGGTATGTAATGTTTCTCAAGCTACCATGGTTGTCATTGAGCTGATTCTCTGCTCAGTTCCTGTAATAGTGCTACTAACTAAGACAGATGCACTGCATCTTGCAGCCATAGAGGAACTATTGGATAGTGGCCTGGGTCTCCAAGAAGCAAAGAAAAATGCTGCAGAAAAGGAAAGTGAGTTGCTAGGAAGGTGGCTTGCACATGTAAAAGGGATATTGGACAAGTGCAAATTCCCACCCAAAGCATATCTATCATTGTGGAGTAAGTGCCTTCATTGTGAGCCAGTGTTTTTATGTAGTTAAGCACCTGTTGGCAGAAATGCATGAAGAAGGTGCAGATTGCATGGCCTTGGTGCAATGCACAACAAATGCTGTGAATGAGGAAGGGTTGCAGAGGTTGTTGATATCCACACAGCAATCAAGTATTGCACTTTGTGTTGAATATGCTGTGAAAAAGTGAGAGAGTAGCCTGATCACATTGCAGTAGCTGATGATTTGTAGGACACTGAAAAGAAAGATGAAGTTGGGCATCAAGGGCAGATTTGTGGTCAATGTGAAAGATTTGGAAAGGGAATTACTATGGTGGTTTCCACATGAATATGTGAGTCATCTCCAGGTGATATTGTATCACTCTAATTGACTTTGGCTGGCATGCTGTGCTTGTCAGGATGTGAGTAGTAGTAATTAGATTGCAGACATAGCTGGAGCTCTGCTGACTGTGGTCACCTGCACCCTTTGTATGGCTGACAGATTGTGAGTGATTATATCATTTGTGGCAGGGTTTGTGAATCAATGCTGACTGTGCTCACTTGCATTCTGAATGATGGTTGCATGAAAGCTTGTGAGTGATTTGATGGCAGGGATAGCTGGATGTGTGCTGACTGGGCTCATTTGGACTCTGGATGATGATGGCATGACAGGAGGTGAGTGATTTGATGGCAGGGATAGCTGAATGAATGCTGACTGGGCTCACTTGCACTCTGGATGTTGGTGGCAAGACAGCAGGTGAGTGATTTGATGACAGGTATAGCTGGATGTGTGCTGACTGAGCTTACTTGCACTCTGGATGATGGTGGCATGGCAGGGAGTGAGTGATATGATGACAGGGATAGCTGGGTGTGTGCTGACTGGGCTTACTTGCATTCTGAATGGTGGTGGCATGAAAGTGTGTGAGTGATTTGATGGCAGGGATAGCTGGATGTGTACTGACTGGGCTCACTTGCACTGTGCATGATGGTGGCATGACAGTGGGTGAGTGATATGATGGCAGGGATAGCAGGATGTGTGCTTACTGGGCTTGCTTGCACTCTGGATGATGGTGGCATGACAGTATGTGAGTGATTCAATGGCAGGGGTAGCTGGATGTGTGCTGACTGAGCTCACTTGCACTCTGGATGATGATGGCATGACAGGGAGTGAGTGATATGATGGCAGGGATAGCTGGATGTGTACTGACTGGGCTTGCTTGCATCCTGGATGATGATGGCATGACAGGGAGTGAGTGATTTGATGACAGGGATAGCAGGATGTGTGCTGACTGAGCTCACTTGCACTCTGGATGATGGTGGCATGACAGCTTGTGAGTGATTTGATGGCAGGAACAGCTGGATGTGTACTGACTGGATAAACTTGCACTCTGGATGATGGTGGCATGACAGCTGGTGAGTGATTTGATGGCAGGGACAGGTGGATGTGTGCTGACTGGGCTTACTTGCATTCTGGATGTTGGTGGCATGACAGTGGGTGAGTGATTTGATGGCAGATAGCAGGATATGTGCTGACCAGGTTCACTTGCACTCTGGATGATGGTGGCATGACAGGGAGTGAGTGATTTGATGGCAGGGATAAGTAGATGTGTGTTGACTGGGTTTACTTGCACTCTGGATGATGGTGGCATGACAGCAGGTGAGTGATTTGATGGAAAGGATAATAGGATGTGTGCTGACTGGGGTCACTTGCATCTGGATGTTGGTGACATGACAGGATGTGAGTCAGCTGATTGGGGGATATCCAGATGTGTGCTGACTGGGCTCACTTGCAATGTGAATGTTGGTGGAATGGCAGCATGTGAGTGGTTTGGTAGCAGGCATTGATGGATGTGCTGACTGGGCTCACTTGCACTCTGGATGTTGGTGGTTTGCAAGGGGGTGGGTGATATCCTGCTACACTCAGCAATATCTGTGCTTATTGGAATGAGTAATTCATTTCTGTAGGATGTAAGTGATTTTGTGGCTTTTGTGGCCCCAATTGTGCTTACTTCATGGCTTGCACAATACCTTTAACTTCTCTGTGATAGCATGTAATTCACTCCATTGTGCCATTGGATGGGTGCTGATTGTATTCTCTCATATTTCCCTTCCTGAATTTGTGGTGTCAGTTTGTGGGTACTTCATGGTATCTCTAAGGATGACTGATTCACCACCTCCTTTTCTCACTTTGTGTGGCAGTATGTGAGCAAATCCATTGCATCAGTGTCTGAGACCAGATCCATTTACTCACCTTATTTGGGTTTGATGTAATGGTGTTGGTGTCTATTCACCTTCTTTTTCACAGGAGGTGAGTAATGTCCCATATGCAATATATGGAGCTAGTATACCTTTGGCATTCATGGCATGGGGATCATGATCTTGACCTGCCCAATTTCCAGTTAGTAAGTATAAGTATTTTTGGGGGTAATTTTATTGTCTGGACTATACTCATTTAACCATAGTCATCACTGGCTGGGGTGGACCTTGATGCCTCAGGATCTGCTCTACCCCAAAATTCCACTTTGCTTGGGAAGTTCCCAACAGTACAATCAATGGTTGGACATGCCATTAGTAAGGCTGTCATCATTCATTGCCTATAACTTCCTCATCATTCTAGTGTGCTTGCTTGTATTTGAGCATGCTTATTTCTTGATGCAGCAAGGGAGTGGTGATTGGAAAGAGACTTTGGCAATGGCTGTGAACAAGTACAAAAGCTCTGACATTCAGACTGCCATTTCCACTGCTGTCAGGGCAGCTTTTTGGAAGCATGGAAATAACAGGAAAGACTTATGTGAAACAATTCTCAGAGTCATTGGAGAGAACAAGATATGTCAGTCAATATCTCCACATATGTCCATTGGTTGATTCAATCAATGCTGCAGCCATGTAGCAAGCTGCCAGATGGGATTTTCTTCTGTGTAGAGTGGTTTTGGGAGTCCAGGGTCAGGTGTAACATAGTCTGGTGCCACAATCCAATGATAAGGTACCTTAAGAGTACATATCCTTTTTTTCTGTCTCTGGCATTGGTCATTCACCAGCCTGAATGCTGTATGTTGTTGTTGTGTATCCTCTGTTGAATGTTTTTATCTGCCATTGGACTTAGTGGCAGTATGCTAGGCATGCTTATGCAATTATGCTACTTTTTCCTCCCTCATATAACACCTCAGTGGTTCCCTCATTCTCCATTGAGTGCCTCCCCCAAGTTGCCTTCCAGGGCCCATCCAAGCTTGAGGCCAATCTCAAGGCCAGTCTCACCCTCAAGGCCACTCCCTTGTACCCCCTCATTGCCCCTAGATGCCACTCTGGCACCCTCCCCTGCTGGTTCTGGTGCCAGCTCTCCCTAGAATATATATTTTTCTCATGGTCTCTTTCATCTTTGAGTCTGCATTTTTGCATTTTGACTTAGAGTTTTTGTTTTGAGGAAGATACCCCTCTCTTGCTATATGATACAGATTGGTATGTGATGACTGGGGACAGTTTTTGTCTGGTGCCACCCTCAGATGTAGGGAGGGAATCCTCCCTACCAGGTATTTTATTTTATTTCTTTGTTTTACTTCACAGTTTTGTTTCTATACCTTTGTTCTATCTTTTGCTGAATATTTGCATACATTTTGGCTTACATAAGTCAGTGTTCACACTTAGAGTGTGGTGTACATACTTAGAATAATAACAGATAGAATTCTGAGTCCAAGAGCTCAGAATATTGGTTCTCCCTTCTCTCAATCTTGTTAGACGTATCTCACACCTTCTTGGGACTGTAACAATAAGTACTAAGGTAGAATTAGTACCACAAACAGGTGTGTGTCTAGAGTAATAAAGCTCACCTCAGTTGTTCAGTAGAAGCAACTGAGGTTCAAGCAAATGTGATGGCAGGAAAATAGTAATGTCATTATGTAATTGAAAGCATCATGCCAAACCAAGTATATATTGCAACACTCCCCCTCAAATATGCTGCAGTCTGAGAGTGGCTGCAAAGAGTTTGACTTTGAGGCTCGGGAGAGGCTTAGTAAGCATATCAGTGATCATGTCTCCTGTAGGGCAATAAACTAAGGAAACAGAGCCTTCATCAATAATGAAACAAATAAAATGGTAACGGATACCTATATGTTTGGTTTGAGCATGATATGCTCCATCTTTCATGTGTGCAATTGCAGATTGGTTGTTGCAGTGTAATGTAGTCAGAAATATGAGTGGCCAGAAGGTTTCTTGCAGGAAATGTTGTAGCCATATGGCTTCTTTCACAGCATGCATAGTGGCAATGTATTCTGCCTCAGTCATAGATAGAGTGACTAATTCTTGCTTTTTTGAGGCCCATGACACCACACCACCATCTAAAATGAATGCACTGTAGCCTGAAATGGCATGATGGTGCTCTTGACTGGAGCTGTCTGCATCCATATAGCCTTGTAGTCCATCTGTAGTACCTCCATAAGTCAGTGCCAGATCTTTCGTTGTGAGTCGACGTGTGGATCAATGGTGAAAACACCAAAAAACCCAACACAAAGACAATTGCCAAGTCAGTGGTTTACCGGCGCGGACTTTGGCTTGAGGGATCGGTTACAGCGAAGTGGGGGAGGGGTTCTGCACACCTAGACGACTAGGGCAGAAGGGAAGAGTGCTCCTGACGAGAGGGGAGCAGGGGAACGACAGAAAAGCGAAATAATTTAGGCTGCTCGGAGCCTAGAAGCGACGTAAAGATGATGAAGATGACAGTAAATAGACCCTTAATGGAGCCTCAGATACTGCAAGAATAAAGATGATAATGAAGGGCCTTAAAGCGATGACAATAAGGCAGATAACGATGATAATGATTGGGCAGTAGTCTCTCTACAAAGGGGACGGTATCCTATGCAGGGGGGCTACTTGCTTTTCTGCTTGCTGCGATGTATTGGTACTTATATACAAAAGGTAGCGCAGCCTGAAGTAAATAGAGGGAAACACTCTGTAAGGGGTTTGTAAGCGATTGGTAAGAGGATTGGTAAAGGATTGGTAAGGCCAAGCAAGGCTGAGTAAGGACAGTAAGTGATTGGTAAGGAAAATCAGTCAGCATGACGAAGAATATCACAAATCATTTGAAATAGAATGAGTCCTTAAGGAACGGATGAATAATGCGACAGAAAGGGGGATGAGTAAGCACACTGGTCACTGCTGAATAAGGGGTATGACTGCAAATGAGTCACTCCTAGATCTGAGATCCAGATTCATTGGGGCAATATGCTGCACGTCCGAAAGAAGAACTGTGGGGATTTCTGCCAGGGGCCAATTTTGGGGGTCTCCAGGGTAGTCAGGGCTTAGGATTTCGCAACTTTCCCCCCTCTCTCCTCTCTGCAAAGTGACCTGTACCAGGTGCAACTAGTGTTCTGGAGGGCATGAGGAGGAGGAGGGGCCATCTTCTCCAATGAGGGCAGGGAGAAGTGCCTCAAAATCATCATGAATGCGATCAGATAGTGTAGATGAGAGTAATTGGTACTGGAGCTGTCACAATTTTGGGAGAACAAAAGACGAGATTGAGAGATAGACATTGCAGGGGGCAGGAAGGAAAAATCCATAATCCTTTTCGACTGGAGAGACCGAAACAACCACATAAGACCTTTCAAGCCTGATGACAGACTTGAGGCGACCAAAGAACGTCTTCTTCGACGTCAGACTGATGAGAAGAACGTGCTGTCCCAAAGCGATAAGATGGGAGGTCATGGATGAGGGAGGGACGAACCAGGAGGCTTCAGGGCGAGAGCTAGTGGGGATTCCTGGCAAGTACTCATAGTTATTCTCCCTGGCAAAGGACACGAGCGATGTAAAGTTGGATAGATGGAGACCTGTGAATATGATAGAGGTCTCCTGGGGTGAGAAAAGTGGTCAGTTCGACCCAAGGGGGCTAAGAGTTGCCTGGTACTGGGTCAGAGAGGGGAGAAAGGGACTGAAAATGCGCCCTAAAGCCCAAAGAAAGTCAAGATAACGTCTAAGGAGGGTCTGATAATGGAGAAAATGATACTCCGAGTCCTTCGGGCTTGGATTTCCGTCTTTTTGTCTAGGGTAACTCGTCTTGTTATTATTCTAAGTAAGTACAAAGTATTCTAGGTGCGAGTCTGGCTTACATAAGCCAAACTCGTGCAAATACTAAGTAAAAAAAAGGTAGAGTAAATATAAAAGCAAAAACTAAAGTAAAAACAAAGAAATAAAACAAATCACCTAGTAGGGAGGTTACTCTCCCTACAGCGAAGAGACAGTCGAGGAGGTGGCCATTACAATAAATATTGGCAAAATGGGCGTTTGTTGGTAGAAATGATGCAGAAAATCGTGGAGTGCGCAGATCGTTACCAAATTTGGTAGGCAGGATGGCGTGGTCGAGGGCTTCCCGTGAGCGTGGGAATGGTGTTGATATCTTTAGAATTGACGGAGATATTCGAAAAATCGGAATGCCGTAAACTAGCGCTCAAAAAGTTTTTTCGGGCACTTGAGCAGTTTCTTCCCTAATGTTAAGGACTGTTCTTGTGCGATGGATGACTGCTGGCAATATCAGTCATTCTTCGCATTAGGGCTAGGCTTCTCTGTTCTTCATCATTCAGCTTCTGAGTCCATGCTCACGTCGCCAAACACCTTTGGTGCATGACACCGTGACTTCGAGTCTAGGGTCGTAACACATCATCCATGCTATCTACAGAGAGAGGAGAAAACCTATTTACAGTAACTATGTCCGAAACCTTTTTTTGTGTTTTTGTGTTTTCTTTTATACTATTTTTAGAAGATGAAACTGAGGCGCAACGAGAAGAAAAGCTAAAAGGAGAAAAAGAAGCCAGTCCAGTACTAACATTGTCCGAGCCTGCAGGACCCGACTTCACTGCAGCTCTGATTCTTTTAACTTGGATATATGAGCAACTACCTGCTCAAAGGTCATACCGTCCATCGCGGCAAGCCGCAGATCAACTCCTTCTGAGTGCACCTGGCGCCCTTTTCCTTTGTTCCCACCCTGCAGGCAATGCGGGCATATATGGCCTTTCTGGCCGCATGCATAGCATTGATAGTTCGAGAAGTCTTTTTTAGGGCGGCTTCCCGATCCACCTTGCGCAGCCCCAATATCCATGGGTGCGCCTTGCCCTGACGTTACCCTGGTGTGGGCAACTCTTCTTGTGAGAGTGCAAGGGGAAAGGGGGGGAAAGCTGTAGGCTAAGCCTAGGCTCGTCCCAAGGGGTCGTGAGTCGGAAGGGAGTGTCGGAAAGGCTATGCGAGACAAGGGAAAAGATCCCTTAAGGTCTAGGAGTAGTTGGCGATGAAGAACTCGAATTACCGCCACCAGGCAGGCAAATAGGGCAGCTCTGGAGGGCTACGATGGCTGGTAAGGGCTGGGACTCAAAGGGCGGCGGTCTAGACTCTGGAAATCAGCAGGAATGACTCCAAAACACTGCGGAACTTTGGAAGCGGCGGGAGGACTCGAAGGGCGGCAGTTTAGACTCTGGAAATTGGCAGGAATGACTCCAAAACACTGCGGAACTTTGGAAGCAGCAGGAGGACTCGAAGGGCAGCAGTTTCTCGAAGGGGTGGCTCTGGGGACTCAATGTAGACTCTGGAACTCGAAGCAGACTCTCTGGGGACTCGTAGAAGACTCTGTGGACTCGAAGAACTCTGTGGACTCAGCAAGGACTCATAGGACTCGAAAATACTCAAGGGACTCGACTCTGGGAACTCTGGGACACTCAGACACACAGATGGTGACCGCAAAAAGGTGGGTTTTTTTTTTTCTAAGTGAAGCGGTGATACTTGTAATGTAGAGGCGGCAGTAGCTATGTGAAAATTGGCGGTTTTTGGAGCTGTCAAATGTTGAAAAAAGTGAGAGAAAAGGGCCGATGTATGGTAAATCACATGCCTTGCACTAAGGGAAAGGAAAGCGAAGTAAAACTGTTCGGAAAAATATGTAAATAAAGGGAGAGGGTATGGACGACATGCCTGGACAGCAAGGAAGTGCAGGGAAAGCTGTGGAAACTCTGGGGGACGAAACATGGGGTCTGGAAGCGGAATGGCAGCGGAATGTGCGTCGGAGTGGGCGGTGTGTCACAGGATTGACACATGGCACTTCGGAAAGGGTTTCCGACAGCCAATGGACAGGTTTCATGTGTCCAGGGGCTGAGGTGGTCAGAAAAGACATGGCTAGGCCCTCAGAACGGAACCTGGAAGTGAAGCGGCACTTTTGCGGCGGTGATAGGGGCATGTGAGGTGGTCGGAAGGCACAAGGGTGGGCGGAGCTACTTTTAGACAGCGGAGGCGGTCATTCTGGCTGTATTGGTGGCCGAAAGGCAGTGGAATCCCATAGACGACAGTGGGGATGATTATGGAAGTTGTAGCGGTTGGGAATTGCCGCATTATGGCGGTCTGAGGCCCTGAGGACTGTCAGAGCATTGTGGCGGTGAAGGAATACCCAAAAGCGGCGGGTTTCAGCCCTAGGGAGAGTACACTCCCTACACCGGGCAAGGGTCGAGAGAAGTTTTGTCCCCATTGAGAGGACGCGCCACCAGTCCTGATCTTCACTGCCTCCAGGGCAGCACCGAGGCATCTAGCCTCAATGTCGTACTCTGCCCAGGTGGCCTTTCGACGTCCCTGAACAAAGATTTGCTGAAGAATCTCGGGGCGGAGTGCCCTCTCCAGCATGAAGATTGCATAATCATCGGATACCCTGGATGCGGTCCTTAAAGCGTTGAATTTGGCCAAGAACTCCTCTGTCCTGGCCGATCCCTGACGGATTTTGCTGAGCTGGTCCTTAGCCCAGTCTTTGTTATGAAGCGGCCTAAAGCGCGCTTCCACTTTGGTGACCAAATCGTCATACGAGGGCCACGCGCCAGCCACTAGACACGTGTCGATACGCGCCCGCGCGTATGCCCTGGCAATTGGGACTGTCATTCGGGACCAGACTGTGAGCGTTCTCGCCCTTGGGCTGGTCGAGTTTGACACGATAATGAAGGCCTTCATTTTGGCCCACCATTCTTCGAACTTGCTGATTGACCCATTGAACATCCCTGGGTCAGCGACGCCCCATTTCGTGGGGTCAACATTCTGGTTGGGGTTCACAGTGGCCCCTGCACCTCCTTGTTGCTGCTGCAGCTGCATGCCAGCCACAGCACTGGCGACGGGCTGGGCCACCTGGTTGGCGACCTGCGCCATGATCATGGCGGTCATTTGCTGCATGAACTGCAGCTGGTCCTGGGTGAATTGGTCCATGACCGGTGAAAGTTATGGGGGTACGAGGGGGAGGGCGGATGGTTTGTCTGTTCCGTAAGCTGTATGGGACGTGCAGAACGAAGCCCAGTAAGTTGGGGTCGGGAGAGGGCGAGCGAAGCGGGAGTGGCGAAAGACGAGGGAGAAGGGGTTTGGGGGTGCCAAAGATTTGTTGCTCGAGGGGAGTAACTTCCCAAGCGAACAGGAGCGGGGGGGCGGGCGACTCTTCCTTTTTAAGGTAAGGAGAAAACCTAATATGAGGAGCCAATGACTCTGACTTCTTAATGCGAGGAATGTTGACGAGATTTTCCCTGCCCTCGGTGGCGGTACTCTGTCTCAACTATAGTACGGTAACTAGGGGTACTGGTAGTACGCTTTCTACCTCCCGTGATGTAGTGTTAGGGGCCATGCCCTAATTTAAATGTTTGTAATCATCCGCAGGCATGTGATACTCCGGTATCACATGCCTGCATGTCTAGTATATAAAAAGTCGTCGTAGTGACTTAAGAACAATTATTGTCTTAAATTTTACACTGCGAATACCATACGGTACAGTTCGCGGGTGTGAACTAAGGCAAGCCAACCTTACAATTTTTTGAACTCTCGTCAAAGTATTTGCAATGAGCCGCACGGCTACCCGCGCATATGCTTGCGCAGTAAAGTCAGGCCAGAGCAAGCCGCCCGACGGAGGGGATCCCCCTCTAGATGACAATAGTTGTCGAAAGCAAAAGGGACCATCCGAGGTCCAAAGAAATGATGGGAACACGGAGGACAGACAGCCGCCGGCCGGAAGCGCCTCCCAAGAGATGAGCGCCAGACAGCCCGGATCTGTAGTGCTGGGTGTGCATATGCCCGGAGGGTTGAATACCTCAACAACTTTGGGGAGCAGCATCGAACGAGCTGCAAGAGAGGGGAATGAGGTAGCCAGAGACTCAATGAGTCCCCTTACTCCTCAGCGCACTGAGCTAGATAACTCACGAATGTCTTCCGACCCCGTGCTAGTACGAAGGACTCAGAGTCCTCCAATTGAGATATTCGAAGAAGGCGAGGAGCCTTCGAGGAGAGAGACGAGTGAGAGGGATGCCCCAATCGACCCTCGCATGGCCTTCGAGGCTATGAACGACTTCCTCGAAAGTCTGCAGCAACAATGGCTGGACTATGGGTATGGCCCCGAAGGTTTTGACAATCACGGGGTAAACCCCGGCATACATCACACAGAAGAATTAGAAAGGTATAGGCAGGCACTTGCCGCCAAGAGTGCGAGCAGGACGACTACTCCGGACGTCGAACCTACGATTAAGAGAGAGGGGACAATCCCTCATTTCTGGCCAGGAATGCCAGTAAGGAGGGAGAACCTCCCATTCGAAAGAACTGACGCTCTTGGCAGAAGGGGTGGATTCGCCCCTAACATGCCAGATCACCCTGCATATTTCTCGAGGCGAGACTTGGATATAATCCGACAGATGTTTGGAAACGAGCGGGGGGCTGCGATACTCCACCAGATGGCTCGAGATCGCACTATTGCAGCCAGAAATGCTGCCAGAGGAAACAGGGATAATACCCCTGGAGGAAATGATAGAGATGAAGCGGCCGAGAATCTATATGGCCGAAATAAAGATGGAGGTGGTGTCATGCACCAAAGGTGTTTGGCGACGTGAGCATGGACTCGGAAGCTGAATGATGAAGAACGGAGAAGCCTAGCCCTAATGCGAAGAATGACTGATATTGCCAGCAGTCATCCATCGCACAAGAACCATCCTTAACGTTAGGGAAGAAACCGCTCGAGCGCCCGAAAAAACTTTTTGAGCGCTAGTTTACGGCATTCCGATTTTTCGAATATCTCCGTCAATTCTAAAGATATCGACACCATTCCCACGCTCACAGGAAGCTCTCGACCACGCCATCCTGCCTACCAAATTTGGTAACGATCCGCGCACTCCACGATTTTCTGCATCATTTCTACCAACGAACGCCCATTTCGCCAATATTTATCGTAATGGCCACCTCCTCGACCGTCTCTTCGCTCGTGTCCTTTGCTAGGGAGAATAACTACGAGTACTTGCCAGGAATGCCCACTAGCTCTCGCCCCGAAGCCTCCTGGTTCATCCCTCCCTCGTCCATGACCTCCCATCCTATCGCTTTGGGACAGCGCGTTCTTCTCGTCAGTCTGACGTCGAGGAAGACATTCTTTGGTCGCCTCAAGTCTGTCGTCAGGCTTGAGAGGTCTTATGTGGTTGTTTCGGTCTCTCCAGTCAAAAAGGATTATGGATTTTTCCTTCCTGCCCCCTGCAACGTCTATCTCTCAATCTCGTCTTTCGTTCTCCCAAAATTGCGACAGCTCCAGTACCAATTACTCTCATCTACACTATCTGATCGCATTCATGATGATTTTGAGGCACTTCTCCCTGCCCTCATTGGAGAAGACGGCCCCTCCTCCTCCTCATGCCCTCCAGAGCACTAGTTGCACCTGGTACAGGTCGCTTTGCAGAGAGGAGAGAGGGGGGAAAGTTGCGAAATCCTAAGCCCTGACTACCCTGGAGACCCCCAAAGTTGGCCCCTGGCAGAAATCCCCACAGTTCTTCTTTCGGACGCGCAGCATATCGCCCCAATGAATCTGGATCTCAGATCTAGGAGTCAGAGTGACTCATTTGCAGTCATACCCCTTATTCAGCAGTGACCAGTGCGCTTACTCATCCCCCTTTCTGTCGCATTATTCATCCGTTCCTTAATGACTCATTCTATTTCAAATGATTTGTGATATTCTTCGTCATGCTGACTGATTTTACTTACCAATCGCTTACTGTCCTTACTCAGCCTTGCTCGGCCTTACCAATCCTTTACCAATCCTCTTACCAATCGCTTACAAACCCCTTACAAAGTGTTTCCCTCTATTTACTTCAGGCTGCGCTACCTTTTGTATATAAGTACCAATACGTCGCAGCAAGTAGCATACACACGATACGAACAAGCAAGTAGCCCCCCTGCATAGGATACCGTCCCCTTTGTAGAGAGACTATTGCCCAATCATTATCGACGTTATCTGCCTTATTGTCGTCGCTTTAAGGCCCTTCATTATCTTCTTTATCCTTGCAGTATCTGAGGCTCCATTAAGGGTCTATTTACTGTCATCTTCATCATCTTTACGTCGCTTCTAGGCTCCGAGTAGCCTAGATATCTTCGCTTTTCTGTCGTTCCCCTGCTCCCCTCTCGTCAGGAGCACCATTCCCTTCTGCCCTAGCCTTTTAGGTGTGCAGAACCCCTCCCCCACTTCGCTATAACCGATCCCTCGAGCCAAAGTCCGCGCAGGTAAACCACCAACTCGGCATTTGTCTTTGTGTTGGGTTTTTTGGTGTTTTCGCCATAGATCCACACGTCGACTCACATCTGGAGCCCACCGCGAGGGGTGGTTACATTTGGCTTGAAATCCATCTCATATTCTTCGTAAACGACTCCTACATCGTCTGCCCTATCGAAATCTTCATCATCGCCAATAACCATCCATTCCACCTCGTCGCAACTCGCCTTTTCGACCGCCAATTCCCCTCGGAATAATCCCCATACTTTCCCACCATGTCTTCGACTACTGCGAACCCACTTATGCCAGTGCAAGCTCAGGCAGCTGCATCTGTTAATTCTGCTCGTTCTGTACTCACTATGCCACTTCTTGGAACCAAATCTTCCCCAGAACTCTTCCAGGGCAACTGCTCTCGAGTTCGCACCTTCCTCGACCACTATGAGCGACTCTGTGCCTTCCATAATGTCACTTCGGACCATGATATGGTCGCCTCAATCCTCCCTTACTGCAATACTCGTGTCAGAGAGATCATCGAAGGAATGCCTCACTTCCATACCCCCAACTGGGCCAGATTGAAGGCCAGTTTGCTTCGCTACTTCGATGCCGACATCTTCGACGAAAGGTTCTTCGAAAGGGACCTGAAATCTCTTGTGCTGCGATTCAGGAATCAGCCCATCATGTCCCTGCACGATTTCCGAGCCTATAACCGAGAGTTCACTCGAGTTGGAGGCTGGATGAAGCACAAGGGAAAGCTCACTGAACACGAACATGATCGCTACTTCTGGGCTGGACTTTCTCCTTTGTTTCGAAGCTCTGTAGAGGGTAGACTCAAGCAGAAGGACCCCAACCTCGATGTCAGCATACCTTTCCCCTATGACGAAGTCTGTAGAGCTGCAGAAGAGGTGCTGCGTCGAGATCGGTTCGATGCAGATGACCTTGACCTCCTTGGTCCTCGATCCATATCCAGTCTTTCAGAGAAGGAGAATATCCCTCCACAGCAGCATGATGCGAGGGGAGGGAGTGTTCGACCGCTTCTACCACCCCAGGATGCCAGGAGAAACTTGGAGACACTGGAGAGGGAGGGAAGCATGGCTCAGAAGCAGGATGAGGTCGAAACCCTGATAAAATCCTTATCTCGTATGTCCTTAAACGATCCAGATTACTCATTGCTCTATTATCGAGCCATCAAGATGGATCCCGATGCTGCAAAGGTGATTCGTCCCCCAGCACTCCACTCCGCCCCTGTTCCTAGCTCCACTGTGCCCCCTGTCAGTCCGAATTCATCCCAGGCACGCCCCCAGAGGAAGCCCATCGTCTGCTTTGGCTGTGGAGTCACTGGACATGGCCTAGACACCTGCGATGTGATCAGTGATCTTATCAAGAAGGGTTCTTTGGCTAGAGATGACAACCATCGTGTCATATATCCCAATGGGCAGCGCATCTACAGGAATGGTGATGAAACGATCTTGCAGGCTTATGAGAGATCTGTGAAGCCGACCCAATCCTCCAGTAGTGTCCACTTTGTTATCCATGAAGAAGCCGATGAATTTCCTGGAGCAGAGATCTATGAGTTAGAGGATGACGCTGTTGTTGCTGCTGCAGAAAGAAATGCGAAAATCTCGAAGGATAAGCGAAGGGAAGTCTTCGATGGAGTGCTCCTCCCACCTCGGAACCATGGGAAGGGCAAAGAGAGGGAGTTTCCGAAGCAATCTACCTCATCGACACCTGCCAATCAGCCTCAGCCACCATCAGCCCCACACTCTGATCGCCTATCAGCCCCACAATTTGATCGCCCATCAGCCCCTATCCATCATCCATCAAATCAATCTTATCCGACACCTGTCGCACAGCCACCTGTCAATGTCACTGCGCCCAAAGCCCCTGTCTTTGTTCCTGTCGATGTCCATCGTCATGGCTTTGATGGGAATGATGATGATGCCATCATGGAAGATGAATCCATCAATAAACCTTCGCAACAGGCCTCTGAGTCCCCTGCAGACAAGGGGAGGAAACCCAAGGCTCCTGCTGCCATGACTTCACCATTATCTCAATTGGCAGACCCAAAGGCTATTGTGGATCGCATTCTGGCTACCCCTATGACTCTTTCATTGGGGGAAGTGATAGGAGCATCAAGGGATGTCTCTCATCATCTTCAGGAACTCATCAGATACAAGCGTCAACCCATCACTCAATCTGTCAGAACTGTCGATGGGACACCTCCCATCAGTTCTTATCTCGCTTTGACATCTAGCCCCTTAATCACAATTAATCTCACCTGTAATGGTCGACAGGTGACAGCTGTCATCGACTCAGGCTCCACTCTTAATGTGGTTAAATCGAGTATAGCACGATCTGTCATTCAGATGCCCATCGACATCTCAAGATGCATCAATATGAAGGATGCCAATGGTGGAGTATCAATGCTTACTGGTCTAATCAAAGATGTACCGCTCTTCTGTGGTGCTGCTAGGACCTGGACCAATCTATTTGTTGCCCCTGATGTCGATGCAGGCTTTGATTTGCTTCTAGGACGCCCCTGGGCACATGGGAATGCTGTCAGCATCGTTGAGAGAGGCTCAGGTACCTTTGTAGTCTTTGGATCAGACAAAGATCATCCCCTCGAGCTCTGTGTCACTGAAGGGACTGCTGAACCGACTGCTACTGCTCTCATGGCAACTCTCCAGCCCTCTAGCTTCGAAGAAGACTCTGGGACTCTTGCAGATGATGAAGCTTCAACTGATTCCTCTCCTACTGGATTGCCTATTACCTTTGCATCACCTTCACCACCTTATGAAACTCCCCCTTCGACTCCCCTGCATCCAGACTCGATTCCAGATGGCATAGATGGCGCCTTTGGACTTCCACAGTTCCATCCCATCCCTACCATCACTGTTGCCCCACCACCAAGCCCACCATCTTCGAATATTCTTCGTACACTTGCCGATGAGCTACAGGCTGCTGAACCGAATGTTGTGGATGATGATCCCTCTGTAGCTGCTCTTCGTCGACGAATTAGGAGGGAGGAAAGTCAGTCCCTCATGGCAATTCTTACTAGATTCACTCATCGGAACCCCCACTTCTTTCGACTCTACTTCGACTCTGATTATGCCCTTGCTGGTGCAAGGGGCATCGATCAGAATGACCATGAGTATCAGGACTTCATCCTCCTGCATACCTATCTAGTTCAACGCCTTCCGGGAGCTTCCTGGAATGATTGCATCGACTTTACTGGCTCGACTTATGCTCGCTTCTATCCCGATCCTCACCCTGATCCTGTGGATCGGAGTCCACTTCCCAACGACCCCATCCTATCCCCTGATCCTCCCGATGAACCAGATCTGCCATCCTCGCATTCTCAGTGGAATATGTGGTCCTCCGAAGCCGATGCTCCTCCAGATAATCCATCCCTGCACTCTCAGACGAATATTTTGTCCTCTACGGATGAAGGTCCTCTTCATCCTCCTTCCCCTCATTCGCAAATGAATATTCCACCTGCTGAAGCCCCAAATCCTCCACCTTCACCCATTACTGGGCTCGCCTATCTTGAAGTGCCTGCTACCGATCTTTCTGAGTCTTCACTGTTGTTTCAGGTCGATGATCCACCTCCTGATCCTGATCCTCCAATCTCCTACCCGAATCACTCATCTACTCCCTCGGATACACCACCTATCCATGCCAATCACCGACCTTACCCACCTATTCCTGATTCCGACTCCTTTCGCTTTCAGACTTCATCATGGTCCTCCGATGAGTCTATCTTCTGAATTTTCTGATATTACTTACGATTTTTCCTATGAACCATATGCTTCGTATGCTTCTCCATTCACTTCCTATGCTTCTCCTTTTATTTCCTATGCCCCATATGCTTCTCCTTTTACTTCTTATGCTACTCACTTCGACCGAGAAGTCGTTAAACTCCTAAATCCACAGACAATTCTTCGCTCTCATACTCTTGTATCACCACCTACTATGCTCGCTTTGGTTCAGTGCTTCGAAAAATCTTTTTACTGTAATTTTTCGTGTTCTCCTTCGCCTTCCAGACCCCTAACTTCTCCAGACTCGTTATCTATTCAAAATAACAAAAAGCCACAAAAAATCTTTTTTTCCTTATCTGATTTCCTTGATTTGTTACGTTTTAGACGCTCTCTTGTTACAGATACAGAAAACCCAGATACCGACAATGTACGCTCAGTATATGGCGCTTATAAACGTGTTGATCGCAAGGTCAAACCCGTTCCGGGCGTTTATCCAGAAGACGCACACGTTCACCGCCGTTTCCCGGAAGACCCCCTTAAATCCCTTATTCCACTCACGCCTCACCCCCCTACTTTTGTTCCCACGAAGAAGCTTACCAAGGAACGCCTGCACTCCATGAAATTAAATGCCGACAACTTCCTGTGGCCAGAAGAGGAAAAACTTTTTTGCCACATAATGAAGCTAAACGAGCGCACGCTTGCCTTTGATGAATCGGAACGCGGCAACTTCAGATCTGATTACTTTTCACCTTACATAATCCCTGTCCTGCCCCACGAGCCATGGGAATATCGTAACATTCCGATCCCACCCGGTATCCGAGACCGAGTCATACAGCTTCTTCGGGATAAGATTGCAGCCGGACTCTATGAACCGGCTCAGTCCTCCTATCGCTCAAAATGGTTTTGTGTTATGAAGAAGAACGGAAAGATCCGAATCGTCCATGATCTGCAGCCTCTCAATAAGGTTACAATTCGGGACGCTGGTGTTCCTCCTATCTTGGACGACTTTGTGGAGCCGTTCGCTGGCCGGCAATGCTATACCGTGTTCGATCTCTTCTCTGGCTTCGACGCACGCCAACTTCACCCCGATAGCCGAGATCTTACCTCATTCCTGACACCGCTTGGCTTGCTTCGCCATACTGCCATGCCTCAAGGCTACACCAACTCGCCATCGGAATTCCAGAATTGCACGGCGTTCATTCTTCAGGACGAAATCCCTCACATCGCCAACGTTTTCATCGACGATCTGCCTATCAAAGGCCCTGCTACACGTTACGAAGATGCCAATGGCCATGCCGAAACGTTAGCTGAGAATTCTGGCATCCGGCGCTTCATTTGGGAACATGCCAATGACGTACATCGGATCATGCATCGATTTGCTCATGCCGGAGGAACGTTTTCCGGTCCTAAATCTCAGATCTGCCAACCTCGTGTCACTATTCTTGGCCAAACCTGCCATCCTCGTGGTCGTTCCCCTGACGACAGCAAGGTGAAGAAGATTGTGAATTGGCCAACGCTCCTTACGCCCAAAGATGTACGGTCGTTCCTAGGCCTCTGTGGTACCGTTCGTATCTGGATTGCGAACTACTCGCAGCTGGCTCGGCCGCTGGTCGACCTCTATCGCAAGAATGCTCCGTTCGAATGGGGAGAGCCCCAACAGGAGGCGTTTGACGCCTTGAAGCACGCCGTTTCAACTGCCCCTGCCCTTCGCCCCATCGACTACTCATCCGATTCCCCCGTCGTTCTTTCCGTCGACACCAGCAATGTCGCCATAGGATTCATTCTATCGCAGTATGACTCAGAAGGACGCAAACGCCCTGCTCGCTACGGTTCACTCCCTATCAACGAACGAGAATCACGCTACAGCCAGCCTAAGCTGGAGCTTTACGGTCTTTTCAGAGCACTACGACACTACCGCCTCCATCTTTACGGTGTTCGTCACCTATGGATCGAAGTCGACGCCAAGTATATCAAGGGTATGCTTAATGACCCAGATCTTCAGCCCAATGCAACGATCAATCGCTGGATCGAAGGTATACTCCTCTTTGACTTCAGGTTGATCCATGTACCCGCTATCAAGCACCGTGGTCCTGATGCACTCTCTCGTCGTCAACCTACCGAGGAAGACTACGAGGAGGGCCGTATTGATGCAGAAGAAGCCGACGATTGGTTAGAGAACGTTCTTTTCTTTGCAGAAACTCATCCCCTTCCTTATGATGCCATGACGCTCCCATCGTTCCTTTCCAATGATACGACCCAAGACGCCCAGTTACGCCAAATCCTACACTTCCTTCGCACCACCGAACTTCCCATTTTCCCTTCCAACACCTCTCGAAAGCGATTCATTCGCAGATCCTTGCAGTTCTTCCTCCGTGGAAGCCATCTCTTTAAACGTCGAGGTTCCCATACCCCTGTCAAAGTTATCTTCGACCCAGATCTTCGTGCACAGATACTGAATCAAGCCCATGAAGAACTCGGTCACAGAGGCGTCTTTGGAGTCTTTCAGACGGTCAGAGAGCGCTTCTATTGGCCCCAGATGTACAAGGATGTCGCCCATCACGTTCGCTCATGCCATGCATGCCAGATTCGCAGCACTCGTAAAACCGAAATCCCCATCACGATCTCTGCATCCCCCCGAATCTTCATGAAGGTTTATGTCGACATCATGCTCATGCCCAAAGCCCGTGGCTATCGCTATCTCGTTGCTGCTCGAGATGATCTTTCCCTCGCAGCAGAAGGCCGTGCTCTCAGACATGCCAATGCGGATAATCTCGCCAAGTTCTTTTGGGAAGAGATACTCTGTCGATATGGAATGGTCTCTCAGATTGTCACTGACAATGGCAGTGAGATCAAGGGTGCTTTCGAGAAACTCATGCAGCGCTACTCGATCCCTCAGATTCGCATCTCGCCCTACAATTCTCGAGCTAATGGAGTTGTGGAGCGAGGACACTTTATCATTCGAGAAGCTATCGTTAAGGCTTGCGAAGGCGATCTCAATCTCTGGCCTACCAAGGTCCATCATGCTTTCTTTGCAGACAAAGTGACAACTCGACGGTCTACTGGATTCAGCCCCTACTTCCTCCTTCATGGTCTCGATCCCATTCTCCCATTCGATCTCTTTGAATCTACGTATCTCGTTGAAGGATTTTATTCTGGAATGAGCTCAGAGGAGCTTCTTTCACTTCACATTCGCCAATTGGAGAAGAGACAAGATGATATCCATGCCGCCTTTACTACCCTACAGAAGTCACGCCTACGATCCAAAGACCAGTTCGAAAGAAAGTATGCCCTACGCCTTGCAAAGTCATCATACCAGCCTGGAGACCTTGTCTTGGTTCGCAATAGCCAGGTTGAGAAGGAGCTTGATCGAAAATCGAAGCCGCGGTACCTTGGTCCCTATGAAGTCGTTCGTCGCACCAAGGGAGGCTCCTACGTCCTCAAAGAACTCGATGGCACTATCTCTAGACGAGGCATTGCTGCATTCCGACTCATTCCCTACTACTCACGTGACACTCCTTTACCTGACGATATCCTCCTCAGTGGAGACGACGAGCCAAGCAATGACGATGACGAAGATGACGACGAGGATGAAAATAATGCTTATGACTCTGACGAATTCTCATGATTTCTTTCACTACTTTTCATCTATCTCCAGCCACTCCTTTCAGATTCTTTTTTTCTTTTCTTTGTTTCCCCGGTTTGTGTTTGCTGCATTGGTCGCAATCGGGGACGATTGCATTTCTTGTTGCTGGCGGATGTCACGCACCAAAGGTGTTTGGCGACGTGAGCATGGACTCGGAAGCTGAATGATGAAGAACGGAGAAGCCTAGCCCTAATGCGAAGAATGACTGATATTGCCAGCAGTCATCCATCGCACAAGAACCATCCTTAACATTAGGGAAGAAACCGCTCGAGCGCCCGAAAAAACTTTTTGAGCGCTAGTTTACGGCATTCCGATTTTTCGAATATCTCCGTCAATTCTAAAGATATCGACACCATTCCCACGCTCACAGGAAGCTCTCGACCACGCCATCCTTCCTACCAAATTTGGTAACGATCCGCGCACTCCACGATTTTCTGCATCATTTCTACCAACGAACGCCCATTTCGCCAATATTTATCGTAATGGCCACCTCCTCGACCGTCTCTTCGCTTGTGTCCTTTGCTAGGGAGAATAACTACGAGTACTTGCCAGGAATCCCCACTAGCTCTCGCCCTGAAGCCTCCTGGTTCATCCCTCCCTCGTCCATGACCTCCCATCCTATCGCTTTGGGACAGCGCGTTCTTCTCATCAGTCTGACGTCGAGGAAGACATTCTTTGGTCGCCTCAAGTCTGTCGTCAGGCTTGAGAGGTCTTATGTGGTTGTTTCGGTCTCTCCAGTCGAAAAGGATTACGGATTTTTCCTTCCTGCCCCCTGCAACGTCTACCTCTCAATCTCGTCTTTCGTTCTCCCAAAATTGCGACAGCTGCAGTACCAACTACTCTCATCTACACTATCTGATCGCATTCATGACGATTTTGAGGCACTTCTCCCTGCCCTCATTGGAGAAGACGGCCCCTCCTCCTCCTCATGCCCTCCAGAGCACTAGTTGCACCTGGTACAGGTCGCTTTGCAGAGAGGAGAGAGGGGGGAAAGTTGCGAAATCCTAAGCCCTGACTACCCTGGAGACCCCCAAAGTTGGCCCCTGGCAGAAATCCCCACAGTTCTTCTTTCGGATGCACAGCATATCGCCCCAATGAATCTGGATCTCAGATCTAGGAGTCAGAGTGACTCATTTGCAGTCATACCCCCTTATTCAGCAGTGACCAGTGCGCTTACTCATCCCCCTTTCTGTCGCATTATTCATCCGTTCCTTAATGACTCATTTCTATTTCAAATGATTTGTGATATTCTTCGTCATGCTGACTGATTTTACTTACCAATCGCTTACTGTCCTTACTCAGCCTTGCTCGGCCTTACCAATCCTTTACCAATCCTCTTACCAATCGCTTACAAACCCCTTACAAAGTGTTTCCCTCTATTTACTTCAGGCTGCGCTACCTTTTGTATATAAGTACCAATACGTCGCAGCAAGTAACACATACGCAAAGCAAGTAGCCCCCCTGCATAGGATACCGTCCCCTTTGTAGAGAGACTATTGCCCAATCATTATCGACGTTATCTGCCTTATTGTCGTCGCTTTAAGGCCCTTCATTATCTTCTTTATTCTTGCAGTATCTGAGGCTCCATTAAGGGTCTATTTACTGTCATTCTTCATCACTTTACGTCGCTTCTAGGCTCCGAGTAGCCTAAATATCTTCGCTTTTCAGTCATTCCCCTGCTCCCCTCTCGTCAGGAGCACCATTCCCTTCTGCCCTAGCCTTCTAGGTGTGCAGTACCCCTCCCCCTCTTTGCTGTAACCGATCCCTCGAGCCAAAGTCCGCGAAGGTAAACCACCGACTCGGCATTTGTCTTTGTGTTGGTTTTGTGGTGTTTTCGCCATAGATCCACACGTCGACTCACAGCGTGTCTGCAAAAATCTGTGATCTTGTTAGTGGGACATATCATGCACGACGATGGCATACCAATTTCGCCATGTCAAGCTTGTACTGCGGGTAGTAGCCTTTGAATAAGACGCATATTAGAAATAGGAGAAACAAGGACGACAGAGAATTTATACCGGCTTCGACCTCGAGATTTTTCTCTTCATAATGGGCTAGAACTTCAAACAGAATCTCAGAACATTGGCCCTGGATTGCTACTTCATGTCGTGGAACGGGCTCTTCCAATGCAACATACAATCGCATCCGCGACTTTGCAAGGTCAAAGAGTTTATTCCATAGTGGGGGAAAAAATCCGGCCGTCGAAGACTTCACTGGTTGACTACCTTTGGGATTCTTCGAGTACTTAGCACGACGCCCCTGTCCAGTTAGCTTAGGTGTTCCAGGCGTCACTTCACTGTTGTCCTCTTCGAGACCAAGCTCGTCCTCAGTAGTGGTGCGTTGCTTCTTCAATTTCGGCAAGCTGATGGTACTCAGATAGCTCGGTGATGGCGAGCGGTGGCGGCAGTTTCTAGCATGATGACGATCGAGGACATCATAATCTACACCTGCCTAGGGTCACTCAGCCCTCGCGGTACTGGTACATGGACCATGTATGAGCTTACTCTTTCATCTCCTGGACGATGAGCCTGACGATTGTCACGTCTGTCACCACCTGAAGTGCCTGAACCCAAGTTTGATTGGGGTGGAGATGGGGGAGGCTGCGGCGATGCTGGATCATCAGCTCGCACGTTCTGGACGGAAGAATGCGGCAAGGATGCTTGAGAAGGTAGACATGGTCTGGAGGGCTGAGCACCTTGAAGCTGTGAGAGACGGGAATGGATTGGAGCACGCGGCTGAGGACAACCCCCCGAAGGAGCAGGCAGCTGACTGGGACGACTGGCCCGAGCAGCAGGAGGGAGGTGCAGCTGAGAAGACTGGGCAGAAGTACGAACTTGATGATGATTCGGAAACAAAGAGCCCGGCTGGCGAGACGAAACATGTGCAGCGGGGATCAATACCTGCGATGAGTTCTGCTGGCGAGCAGGCATCGCGGTCTCGAAGCCGGGCTGTCGGTCATCTGAATGGTCATCTGCGTGATCATCGACATCATCATGCCTCGCAACTTCATCTTCTTTCCTCTTGTCGGCGTCACTATTCTCATAATTCACATCATCTACCACCATTAATCGAATACTCAGCGTGATTTACATGATAGTCAGGAATTACTTACGATCAGATGGATCAATGTGGTCTTCGGCCCATTCGTCCAAATCTATCGGATCAAATACCCTGTCTTCAGGGTTCTCATTGTCGGAAGACCGAAGCACCTCGGGAGAGCTCGGAAGTGTCAACGGACTACTGGGTTGATGCTGGACATCCTCCACAGATGGAGATAGAGAAGGTTGCTTTTGAGGTAAAACCTTGTAGGCTGGGGGGCGTGATGGAGCGGCCGTTGGTAGTCCTTGAGGGGTTCGAATGGCGGCGCGAGACCGGCCGGATTGAGGACGTGCGGTAGGATTTAAACCCATTGCTCATAGTATGCTCTATTTTCCAATTTTAAGTATGTTCTAACCTCTTGACTTTCCTGCCATTGTCTTAGGACGATATGTGACATTCGATATCCTCCCAATGCCTCCTCAACTGCGGTCAATGTCAGAATCCAACTCTGCAGATGATGAATGCTTGGTCCGCACTCGCTCTCTCCACTTCCTGAGGGGTGGGAACAAATTGGTTGCATCTTATCTGAATCATGGCATAGTGTAAGTATCACAAAATTGTCAGAAGGTCCTTCACCTACGTTGACCTAGTTGCTGGGACATCGAAACCCATGCCAAGCTGTGGCAAATCGAACCGGGCCATACTCATCGTCACATGTATGTCTGTTCCACCCTGAGCTTTCGTCACTCCGTGATATTAATTTGTGGTAGTGGTTTCTCTGCTTTGTCTCCGGATCAGCGGGGACTTCTTGTGTCCAACTTATCTACGGGTGCAGACCTTTACCGCCTTGGCCAGTCCACTCTAATACAGAGGTATCCCCAGCACCCACACCCAGAGCGAAACTACCCTCTTGTTGTTTCCTTTTTGCACAAGGGGAATGCAGTTATTTGTGGAGCATCCAAAGGTGACGTCTTTATTCGAGACACATGGACTGGAGAACATCAACAGATGCTTGAACATGACGGTAATCTCAGTATCGAGTTTGTATGCTTCGTGCATGACATTTATACATTGATTTACAGACGACTGTGTTCAAGTACTTTGTGTAAGTAGTGAAGATTGTTTCTTCCGCTGCGTTGTACTCATATTCTCAGACCGGCCAATATAGACAGATGGGATACATTGCCACTGCAACAGCAGAAATGGGACGGGATACGTATATAAAGATATGGAAAGCAAATCTCAGTAAGTGATATCACTTCCCCCTTCTGTTCAGTAGGCCAATCGTCATTTTGGCAGATCCTAGTATCAGCAACTCCGTCGCCAGTACTGTTCTTATGTCAACGGTATGTTGGCCACCACATCGTAACTACGATGTGCATTATGATACGTGTCCTTCAGGCTTTCTTCTATTATGCTGATTTTCACGAAATTCGGAAAATTTTTCGTCTCTATAGCACTTTTGTTTTTCCCGTACTGGCAATTTTGGGCTACTATATTTGGCATGTGGACGATGCTACACGTTTATTGGCTTCACTCGTAAGCTCAAACCTTTTCATGGGAACCAACCTACTAACATTACTTCGATGCAGTGGGGATTCCTCCGCGTGACCTGGTATTTAATCCTTCAGTGGTTGCAAGACATGGTGTTATCCTTGCAGGCGAAGTCTGTGGCTTATCTGAGGGCCCGGCTTAAACAATGGCTGGCCGATTAGGTGTTTTGTGCCTTGACGTGTTTTGTATACACCCATAATAGATCGAGAGATTGTTTTACACGTAACTACGAATTGATGGGAAACTGCCCTGCTAAATACACTTATAGTATTCAATTCCTACAGGCTGGGCCGGAGAGTGTCAGTGCCTAGTTTCCACCGCCTCTCTGATGACGTATTCTTCAAGAAAATAGTTGCAAGATCTACAGCTGGCCAAGCATCTTGATACTGCTTCAGTAAGGGGGAGTTCTGCTGAGCCTGAATATGTGGGAGTAGGTGGGAGGGATAATGCCGACGCTAATACACAAGTAATACATACCACTGCTTTGATTAGCATGCGTATGTCTTGGGGTTGCTCATGATATGGTTTTGGTAAGTCACAGAATTGTCGACATATCTTTTGGATATCTTTCTTCTTTCCACCTTAATAGACTTTAGGCGTGCAGTGCGAGACGACCCACCTGCACTGTGCGATACAAATACTGCTCCCACTTTAAAGCTTCTTTCAGAGAATAGCCGCCAGCTCCAGGCTTTGAAAGCTGACCAGGTGGGCGAGGGATAAGTAGCTGTGGTAATTTCGCCGCCGCCTCGGCGCCACCTACAGGAGCCTGTAAGACTAGCACAAAGAAGATAGAAAGCGCTCACCTAGTCTGTTGCCGAGAGGTTTGATAGTGGAAATTGAGCTTGCACATTCTCGGGTTAGGGATGTCTTGAGACGAGGAGAAGGGAATTGGGCTATTTCATCAGACGCCTTTGTTTCATGCATGCGACGATTTGTCATGTTGGTCAGGTCCAGGCTCGGACTGCGCTCAGGCATAAATAATACATGGTTTGTAATTTGAGGAAAGTGGCGAGAGTAGTGAATGGTGACCGGAACAGCAGTGTCATGGATGGACATGCAGGGGTTTGCATGGACGGCGGCAACAAAAGTATAGAATGTCAATTTGATGTCCGTGCACTGTTAGGCATGTCACGTGAATAGGATATTGGAAGGGCGCGACCACAGCAAATCACTATATCTATACAAGCCAGTACAAAGCAGATGCGGAGAGTAGTATCCCAATCGCCATCCCAAGAATGAAACGATCAACACACTCACTGGCACACCGAAGTAGAGCTCTAAGTATGCCCAGTTTATGGAGCTGCCCATTAGACACCCATACTTTGATCACCGGGCGCTCGTCAGTCGGCTCGGAGGAGGCACTAGCCAGCAGGCACCGTCCATTGACAGACGTATACATCTGGAGTTATATTCATGGGACTGATGAGATACGTCAACGTATTGGGGTGGAATGTACTGCGACAGTCTGGATCAAAAGTGCACCTGCATTCAAACATTTTAAGTAGCTTTTTGGCACTAAGATATGTAATAACTTACCATGGCCATGGGTCAACACCGTAGCTTGCTCCACTGAATTCATGTTCCATATGTGCACCTTCCCCTTATCCGTCCCAGAAGTGGCCAGTACTCCTTGGCAACCAAAGTCAACTTGACAGACATACATCCTACCAATGGTTACCCTTAACGTTCTTACAAACACGGGGCACTCGGCAATGTGGTACACGTCAACCCCATCTACAAGGTTCCAAACTAGCAGTAACCTTGTTGCGGGTGACCATGCAGTATTGCCTCTGTAACAGGGAATTAGCCACAGAAAACGACTCAAATAGAAAAGAATACATTCTAGTAGACAATTTGGTATGCCAGTTCTCTCGCCAAGGTGATATTGTCCAGGAATACCTTCAGAGTCTTGAGTGTCAAACAGCACCGTGGACATGCACACATCAACTGACAGGTCTTTAGAATCCAGAAAGCCAGTCATGATAGACTTCCCATCATCCAAAAAGTGGACAGTTCGGGCCAGACCAGGATGACGTGGGCTTCCCTTCAGTGGGTAGAAACTGATTTCATGAAATGGACCTGAAGTGAGTTTTTGAATGACAATAAAGTCCCATGGCAGTTTAACGCAGATTAACTCACATGGACTGTCTAGATCAATTGCTATTGTTGCAACACGCCCACCACCACAAGCTGCAAAAAGTCTGTGACCGTCATCCAAGGCGGAGTTCTCGACGGGACACTCAAAGAGTGAACAAACAGATGTAAATTCGAAGGTATGTATGTTCTGAGGCGACTGAGGTGAATTGCTGACTGACATATGATTGGAAACTTACTGACACCGTGAACACCCTCTTCCACAGCTTAAGTGTACTGTCTGCGCCAGCACTCACCACCCCAACACTTTCCAACTGCTGGATCCACTCCACACCAACTACGGGACCCTGGTGGGTCTTCAATACCTGAACCACCTTCTTTCTTCCGAGGTTGCAAATCATGACTCGTCCATCATCCCCTGGAAGGTCAGTCATCACTCGCAGACAGAGCATATCTCATTTCTCACCACCACTGACGATGCAGTTGCCATCCGATGAAAATCGAACAATGTTTATTGCACGGGAGTGGCCGGGTAAGGTGCAGTATTCATCAAAATCAGCCATGCATTCCACTCCATCTGACGAGTGCACATATCTGCTGTTTTCATTTGCATCTGTTTGTTCCCTCGGCATTTCTGGCACAACCTCACAATTATCACAGCGGACGGCGGAAATGCAGCTTTGTGCTAGTTAGCATTACATTCGTCTACAAATTGACAGGAAATCTGTAGTTGTATGCGAGCAATGCTTCTCTCTAATTCGTCAGACAACGTTAAGATGTCCTGCTGAGCCCGAGCAAGGCCTTCCCATGTGCGTCGCCTGGCAATGATAAACGACTGAAATCCTTGTAATGTTAGCAAACTGGAACCTCAAATACAAACAAATCTCACCTCACTGCCGGGTGCCGTCAGATCAGTCAAATACCTCTCTAATTCATCCAGTTGCACATCTAGTTCGAAGGTAGAGTGCAACGCTGCTGCAAAAAGGTTTCGCTGTGTGGTAATTGAAAGACAGACATTTGACCTATAAGGTGTTATATTGCAAGAAATGTCGTGATTTTTCGTGCAGCTCACATGCCAATGACCATATTGAGTCGGCTCAGATATCGCTGAAGTGAAACCTTAAAATTGGTTGTTGCCCTGCATATGACCAAGAGGTGGAAGGCAGTCAAATCATTAGTCCAATCAGTTTCGACAGGCAATTTGCTAATAGCAAGATATGCCTTTGCGACTGAGGCAACTAGTGCATCACCAGCTGGAAAGCCATGGGGAGAGTCATCGAGGGTCAGTTCTAGGTTGTTTGATGTAACCCCACAAAACGACTCGAGAGTGTCAGTAGCGGCTTGTCGATGGGCCGGTGGAATTTCAAGGTAACGCAGAAAAGTAAACACCATAAAGATCCGAAGTAAGAGCCATGCAGTGGCCATAGGCAGCAGATTCGAGGAAGATCTCTAGTGGCATGCATGGTCGGCATTCTTTATATTCCCCGTTTATCGGAACCGGTTGACCCAACACAACGGAACGTGGTGTTGTCTTGCAAGGTGCAACGTGCCACGTGCAACCCTGCTTTGTTCTGTGATGTCACGCACCTGTGGCACCGCATTCAAACCTCGGCTGCAACATCCTCAACAAGTGTGCCTCGTAACTCTGGACCACCTTTCAGCCCCCGCGTTTCCAACCCAACTGCTTTTCAAGTTTTGAGTTTTTCACCTCTGGTGAGCATTATATGCCAGCTCTTACAATGCTTTATGATGACAACCACTTTTTTTTTTTAGTTTCCATTCATTCTGGTAGAATGGTGTCTCTGCAATGGAGTGGCACAGCGGTTCAAATATTAGCTTCTCGGAGGGTCAGTACCACAACCCCTGCTGCCGTCTCCTGCTGTAGCCCCAATATCCCACACTGCAAGCATTCCTCAGTTTTTTTGCTGAAAACATCTTAAAAAAAGAGAAGAAACTGATACTGTTTAATTTGGGATGTTTTTGCCAAAGTTATTTGAAAAAAATACAGGATTTTTATTGTCAATTATGCCTCAAAAAATGGTATAGATTCATCTTAAATCTTTTCAGCTGGGATCATCATGAATTTTTTTCAGGGTGATTTTGAGTACGATATGTGTTAAAAATTGTAAATAGATCTTCAATATATTTCACATGGTTTGCCACTTAGTAATCTACTTTTTTCTTGGCAAAAAGTGTAAAAAATAACCAATATTTATGTAGCCAAAATACTGAATTATAAATGATGAATTGCATGCTGTCCATCACATGAAAAATATTCTGTCTTTTTTATGGCTGAACATGCAATATACAGCAGAATGTTTTTGGCCCAAAAATCAAACAAAAAATAATGCATTCTCACATCAAAATCATCAATAAAAAATCCAAAGTTATTCTGGATGAAATATTCAGAATATTATTACATTGAAGAGTTGTCAATTGCTGATCACACTGTGCTCCCAATGATATCTAGCATGAAGTGTGCTATCAATTAGCATACTCAAGTTTTACAATCAGGGCAACACAATCCAAAGGGCCAAAATTGACACAGATGCAAGGCTCCAATCCCCTGTCCACCTGGATGAACTTTGGGCAGAGATCCAAACCCTTCATGAGAAGTTGAATAATTTCATTGCATCACACAAGGCATGCTGTGTCCACCACAGCAACTCCCCTTCCCAACTCTCAGAGGCAAACTCTGGAGAACCACATGGCCAATCCCCTCTACCCACCTCCTCCTCCACCATTCTTAAAGACCATCAGGAAAACAGTTAGCCAAGGTAGCAGTCCATAGCAATTTACAGCCAAGTAGAGGTTGTAGTGAGCCATACCAGTTTGTACTGGGTAGTAGCACATTAGCAGACACAAAAGGCTGCAGTTCATATCATTGAGTGGCTGTGACAATTTTGCTACAGATTGCTACAGATTGCTATGACTCGGTACTGCAACCATTTGGTACTGTACTAAAAATTTGGTAACTTGGTCTGCTGTCAGTATGGACTGCTCCTAACCACCAGACAACTTGCTGATGACACACCCATGGGTGCCATTGAAGACAGCAGTGCAAGTGAATGCCACACCTAACTTGCAAGAAAATATCATCACCATCCATTAGGATATTTCAGAGATTTTCAGTTCAGCACCTGGCCAGATTGACTCTCAGATTTTCTCAGACCTTCAGAACTTTTGCCATCTTGCTGATGCAGCAATCTCTTCCAGCTCAGTCTCTGTCAGTGCCTGCTGCTACCATAACAGCTTGTTGTGATTGTTTTCACAAACTCTTGCAGGTCTCCTCTAATTGCCAATGGGTGGACCATGGTCTCCTACTGACCATCAGCAAAGTTACAGGTGGTCTACTTGTCTGAGCTTGTGTAATTTTCCTGCACAGATTTTATCCAATTCATTTAAAAACCCCACATTACATTTATTTAGCCCATATATTAATAGTCTGCATCTATCTGCATCACTTGCTGCAGATGAATGCAGACAAAGTAGACTTAATAGTTTGCTGATGTGCCCAGATAAGGGAGGTCAGCCAAATGCCATGTCACAATGGTCAGGCCATCACCCATCAGCAAAGTTACATTGAGTCTGCTTTGTCTGCAGCAGTCTGCATCAGACAACTCAGACCACTCAGACAGTGCAGATGTCTGACATTGGGGTACTGAATAGAATGCCAAGACTTCAAATAAATTGAATTAAGGTTTGTCAGACTAAATCAGAGGTGTCAGACAAGCAGACTATTTGTAACTTTGCTGATGGGCCCCATGAAGGTTGGCAGATTGGTCTAACCCCAAGTATCACAGTGCCACCTTTGATCTTCACTTAGCTGCCTTTCTTCAGCCCTTCTTCAAGCCCCCTTCAACCCCGCTTTGAGTTATTCTCTGTGTTTCTTTCCCCTATGTCTAAAGGGGGGGGGCTAATGAGTCACACAAGCCAATGAGAGCATGTAAGGATGATTAGCTGTGACACATAAGTAAAAGAGTCACAAGTCACACCTCACTTCCCTCCAGCTGTCTTTTTGTGTTGCCATTCTGACCATTGTCAAACTGCAGAAAGAATCCAGGGTATAGAGGATATCCTTTCTCTGAGTTGCATCAATCAACACTGTTGTTGCTCACAACCAGCCTCCTTTCCTGCAAAAAGAAATAGCATTTGACCTGCAGGGTACCCTCAACCTCCACTTCGACCTCCTTCATCTCACCATTGATAATGGGGTAGGTGTCATATGATCATGAACATACTAAGTATGGCTCCAGTGAATACATGATGTTCCATGAGTGTATGCTATGTCACGTACCTGATGTGGATGGTCGCAAGGGGACCTACTGCATTCCTTGTTGAGCGTGCCATCCTTGCTAACTTCACTGGGGTATCAGCTAACTGGATTGCCTACACATGAGGACATGCTCTGACTCAATCCACTGTGGTGGGGAGGAATGGTGATGTTGGGAACAAGCAATGGACCAGAAACCCACAGAAGTCTTTGGAGCATCCATTGTGTACCCTGGAAATGGCTGTTGAACCTAAGTGGTGGAGCATACCTCGACCAACATTGCAGGATTCCAGGATGTGGGTTGGGCACCACCTGCATTTGATCCAAGGAACATTGTAACTGACTGAGATGGTACATATAAACTGCAACAGAGCACATACTCTTGGACCCAAGCCCACCCAGTTGGCCTACCACTGGGGCTAACAGCCACCAACCTTGATGCCCCCACCACAGTAGCAGTGAGCAGCAGTGCCAGTGTCAGCACCAGGTGAGCACAACCACCCAAGCCATGGCCTAGGGCTTCATAAAACCTCAGGCTAAGCCATGAGCCCCCACAGGCTGCCACAATGGCTTGGCCAGGCTGGCTGCTACAACAGCACTTTTTATAATCTCCCAGCAGAATGCCAGATGTTGAGACCATGGTACTGGATGTGGCAAGGTACTTGATCAGTCACAAGTCACAGAGGGCTCTTCAACATAATAATATTCTGAACATTTCATGCAGAATAACTTTTAATTTTTTTTATCAATGATTTTGATGTGAAAATACATTATTTTTGGTTCAATTTTCTATACAAATATATTTTGCTGCATATTGCATGTTAAACCATAAAAAAGACTTAATGTTTTTCACATGGATGGTAGTGCACAACTCATCATTTGTGATTCGGTACTTTGTTTATGTAAATAATGTCTATTTTCTTAACTTTCCTCAAAGAGAAAAGAAGATTATTGAGCTGCAAAATATGTTGGGGATCTATTTACAATATTTAATGCATGTTGTGCTCAAAATTACCCTGAAAAGAATTCATAATTATTTTGGCCAAAAAGATTTAAGATGAATCTATACCATTTTTTGAGGCATAATTGACAATAAAAATCCTGTATTTTTTTCAAATAACTTTGGCAAAAACATCCCAAATTAAACAGTATCAGTTTCTTCTCTTTTTTTAAGATGTTTTCAGCAAAAAAACTGAGGAATGCTTGCAGTGCCATGAAGGAACCACGACCTTCTATGTCGTACCGGCTTCGATTTAGGCGGAATGCCCGGATGCCTTATCGGCCCTCTCTCAGGTCGTGCACCGATGTGAGTTCTTCAGGTAGTTGTAAAAGTGCGTGTACACCATGCTAACATGTATGGAAGGTTGTACCCATACAGCGCACATGTTTCCCCACCGAATCGACCTCTATGCGAAAGGCGCGCTCTGCGGATCCCATTGATACTTTCGAGGTAAGTGCTGTCGGCTTCGACAGGGATACTTTGGTTGATTGTACTGGCTTGCTTGCTCCGCAGGTCGTCCCGATTTTGCGCAAGAATTTCCCCTGGACTTATTCACCTCAATGCGGAGAGGTCCTCCAGTCCACGGTCATCCCAGCTCGTACTGGTGCATCACGCTCATCACCTTCCGGCGAGGTGGATGGAACTACACCTGCGGGCCGGTCGGACTCCCCTCTGAGCTCGTTGAGCTCTTGTGGGGAGGTAGAGAGAACCTCACCCGTGGGTCACCCAGACTCCCTTGCCCCGAACCCATCGGACAAGGCAGATAGAACCACACATCCGGGTCCCTCGGATTCGTCTATGTCAAACCCATTGAGTGTTTCTCCGATGCAACAGATATCTACTTCCCATGAGCCCACTCCTCTTACAAGTGTACCTGCAAGGTTTCCCTCAGGCGCAGCTCCAATGCTAACCGAGTCGGTCTCTGTCACAAGGACATCTACCAAAATCCGCGGTGTTGATCAGCACTTTACGCTGTTTTTGTCAACTGGAAATCGACCGCTCACGGCCCCTGATCCTGTGATGCTGGCGAACTCTGGAGATCTGTACCTGCACCAGCACCACTTGAACACCCAGATATGGGTCAAGGAGGCCAGTGGTTGGGTCGTTGGTCGGTTTGCGCATCCACACCCTTTCTTGGTTGACCATCGGTTACATGTGGTCTCTCCTAGACAACTCCATTGGGTTCACAAGAAGACGTTGGTGACGTACAAAGGCCGGGATAAGAGACCTTTTCCTCCAACAACCTGAAGTCATACAGCGTATATGTAGGCTGGTTCCAAATTGAGAAACATGTACACTACTAGCTAGTTCTTTAATCTGTTGCTGGTGCTGGTAACGAGTTCTTTGTTTTGTCGAGAATTTGTCTTCGAATCGCAAACATTCGTGGAAGTTACATAAGTACTTTTACTACTCATTCATGATTTCACATCCTTTCGCATCCTAACAATACTTCTGCCAACTGGCATGGCACCGAGAATGCAGCTGTGCACTTGCATATCTGCAGGCTGCGGCAAAATGACCGACCGCGATCCTTCCACAGGGAACGAGGTTACTGGACTCTATGTGATGGCCCCCGTGTACAAGACTCATGCCAGAAATGATAAGCAGCTCACTCTATCGGGTGCATCCCCATCTACGGCGAAGTTGAGGGTGAGGGAGTCAACAAGGGAACAACAAGAAGAAAAGATTTTAGCGGAGACACTATTCCACCCTGGGCATACAGACGCCTTGGTTTCTGCTCCTTATAATGACGGTGGGTTTAACCTTGAATTGAAACCGGTCTCATACTAATGATAATTCGACAGCTCATCGCGTGCATAAGACTCCTGGTGCACAGAGAGACCCAACTGTGCTCAGCGATGGCAGCAACAAACTTACAGGTGTGTCCAGGGTTAAGTGTACATTCTCGTTCTTACATGTGCCGTAGACTGCGCAGCGGAGTCATTACTCCCCGACTCGCAGGGTGTCATTCCTAATCAAAACTCCTTGAAAATTTCCCGGTCGCATGCAATTCTCGATCGCTTGGAAAAACGACTCTCCCTCCTCAAAAAGAACTTCCGGTATCCCAGCTTGACATTTCCTAAGGATCCCAATTCGGTTACCGACCCCCTCCCTCAACTCCTATTCACCAGCCGACAGCAGTCTTCCAACATGGAGTTTCTCACTCATCAGGATCAAATCGCAATGCTGGCATCTGAAGTGGATATCGTTCAAACCCATGATGATCAAGAGCTAGATGAAAGAAAGACCAGTGTTGTCTCTAAGCTGTGGAAGGAACGAGCATATCTCGACGGCATTATAGCCGAACAGTGGCAATGGAAAAAGGTCGAGAATGGATTTATATCCAACAGGGGCCAGCCGCATATCATTCAGACAGGTGTCGTATTTTAGTGTTCTACTCTCCGCTTTGTCTCACTTCGTGTTTTCCTGCAGATCCCTATTTCCGGTCTCGTATCAGTCAGTTCCCCGTGCTGTTTATTAACACTCTCGTCATCGTGGCTGTCATGTACCTGTTGATGAATGTCTCCCGGCAGGGTGCCAACTTTCTCTTATGCGCTCTACAAGACCTTGTTATGGCTACGTGCATGTGCATGCTTGACGCCTGTGAACAGCCTGGGGTTATCTCTAAGCCTGCACGGGACCTGATGAACCCTGATAAGTGGCCCAAGGATGTTCGCGGTGTGACATCAGAGCTTTCCCTTGACCCTCAGGCTATCCATTTTGCTTGCTGTCCGAAGTGCTTTTGCTGCTACGCTCCTACTGTTCAATCGGAAGACCACGACTGTGAATACCCTGCCACTTGCATCAATCGCGAAACACTGGGGTCCCAGCCATGCAATGCCACACTGACACAATCTGAGCGAGGCCAGGGCAAAGGCATCAAGCCATTCCGGCGCTTTATATACCAACCGATGAAATCTTGGTTAGGCCGACTTTTGTGCCGACCAGATCTCGAGAAACACCTAGTCTCCCTACCACAGAGAACTCCCCTGCCGAAAGTGAAAGATATCTGGGATGCGGAGGTGTTCCGCTCTTTCAAAGGTCCAGATGGTCAGTTATTCTTCGCGGGCCCCGATAATGAATTGCGGTTAGCATTCAGTCTGTTTATAGACTGGTTTAATCCCCATGGCCGCAAACGAAATGCGAAGACCATCTCTGTTGGGGCAATCTACATGGTCTGCATGAACTTACCCACACATCTCCGTTATCGGGTGGACAATGTTTATCTGGTGGGAATTATTCCAGGCCCATCGGAACCGTCAACTTCCCAGATGAACCACTTTCTACGTCCTCTAGTTGATGAACTACTTCAATTCTGGAATCCCGGTTGTTATTTCTCTCGTACAGCAGCATATCCAGCTGGCCGCCTCGTACGCTGCGCGCTCATCCCACTTATCTGTGATGTGCCTGCCCTAAGAAAGGTGGCCGGCTTTATGGGCCACTCCGGTCATTCATTCTGCTCTTTCTGTCGTCTGCAAGACTCTGACATTGCGAATTTTGACGTTGAAATGTGGCCCCGTTATTCCTGGGAAGAACATGTCAGGCTAGCAACCATGTGGCGGGATGCGCACATGGTGAAGGAACGAGAAAAACTATTCAAGGAGAATCCGATTCGTTGGTCAGAGTTACTCCGCCTTCCCTACTGGGACATCACGAAGTATGCAATTTTGGATGCGATGCATAACCTCTTCTTAGGCGACCTCAAGCGCCATTTAGTCGATATATGGAGGATGACTTCAACAGTAGGCAAGACTTCCAAGAGAATGCAGCTGCATTCTAGCGAAGTGCAAGAACGGGAACTCCAAAATATCGCTGCTGCTGTTAGACTCAGGTCTGAATCATGACTTCACCGGATTCGTCTTGGTTATCTCAAGGCCGTTGCCTGTGAAAATGACATAGAGGTCACTGGTGATCCGACCAAGAAAGATTTGATCTCTGCGTTAATTAACTGGGTAAGTCAGTCACTTTATTTGTTCGTGGTTGAAGCGTGCATTGAAGGCTCGAAGCAACGAGAGAACCCTTTTAGCTCTATCAAATTACCAAAGCCTTCGCCAAACCCGGTGCATGATTTGTCAAACCCAGATCCAGCATTGACGTCGATTCTTCACAAGGGGATTTTGGAAGAGATCTGGGCCGACATGAGCCAAACCACACTGCCTTCCTGGATGGCTCGAGCACCACATAACCTGGGCAGCCCAAATCAGGGCTATGTAAAGGCCGATCAGTGGCGGACGGCCTGTGAGGTCAATCTAGTGATCACGCTGATCCGGTGGTGGGGAAGACCTGGTTCCGAGCAGAAATACAGGGATTATCTAGAAAATTTTCTGGCTTTGGTTACTGCCGTTCGCTGGGCTACCAAGCAGTCAACGTCGGAAGTACATATGAAAGTCGTTCAAGATAACTTCCAACTATATCTTCGCTCTCTAGTCAAGTTATTTCCACTATCCGTCCTGAAACCTAATCACCACCTCTCTCTTCACCTGGTTGAATGTATGCGATTATTTGGGCCCGCACATGGCTGGTGGGCATTTCCCTTTGAACGGTACAATGGAATTTTAGGAAATGCGAACACTAATGGTAAAGAGGGTGCGTAGTCGCTCTCGCATATATGATCTGCATTTACATTCATTGCATTTCAGGTGAGATGGAGCTGTCCTTTTTCAAGTCTTTCTGCCGTGGCGGAAATTTGCGCGCACTTGTCCAGCAGCATCATCTGCTGGGTCGTGTTAGTGTACTGTGTGGGAAGTACATCAGTTCAGCCTCTGCATCGCAAGGCAGCATTCTTAGTAACATTGAACCACTGCAGCAGCCTTCCATCAGTGGTATTACAGCAGATGCTGGAAGAGCTGAGCAGCTTAAGGATGCTGTCTATCAAGGGTTACTCGCATGTCTCCGTCTCGACTCTGGTCCAGTAAATTATTGTCCCGATCATGACGACATGCCTGGCACTGTAGTCCTCTCACGGGATGCTCATGTCGTCGAGAAGATTATAATCGAAAATACAACTTATACCTCCAATCGCAAGGTACACCGTGACTCCCTCATCCAGTTCTATCGCATACCTGGAGAGGACTCTCAATCAGGGCAGATCGAGGAGATCTTCCTTCACACTCGTGCGGGCCCAAACGGGGATCCTCTTACAGAATACTTCCTCGTTGTTCAACCTTTCAACCCTCTTTCCCCTGCGCAAGCAAAACATGACCCCTACTTGAAGTTCCCTCTCTTGGATGTTCGTCTCCACCACAAGGAGCTTCTTGTAGGGCTCGTCATCCGAGCTGCAAATGTGATCGGCCATGTTGCATGCTGTCCCTACAAAGCAGGTTTACCCGAAGGAAACATGCAGGTAGTGCTTGCACTCAGCAGGGTAAGATCTTGTGCTATGGACTTGCACAGTTTCCACTCACAAACATAAAGGAATGAGAACCGAATTGCACGACCAATGTTATCTTGTCTCACATACTCTGCTGCCCATATTATGATTCCTGGCGCTGACTGATTAGTACCACCTTATCTAGGGTATTTCCGCATTCCTGTGATTAGCATTACACTTACGACAGCGAGTCAATGGGAAATCGATCTGAAATCGATTTGGAGTTCTACTGATTACATAAACATGTTACACCTTCACCTCGTAGCACGAGTCGCATCGCAGTAGTGCACCTGGCAAATGCTCGCAATATTCATCTTCGTCTTCATGAAATTGTCCCAGACATCCGAATTGCATTCAACCTGGCCTTGGAATGTTCTCATCTGGTGTTTCGTCGATGGTTTGTCTTTCTGTGTTTGAATCGCCTTTGTCTCCCCGGGCACGAGGCTGTCGAATCTACTGGAGCCGTCGGGGGGCGTTCTGGTATTTATTCTACTATCTGAGGGGGTACGGTCCATATGGCAACCCGCACCATTCCCAATCTTCTGGATCCCGACGACGTACCGAGTGCCAGGACCACGTCACCTCAGGTGAAATGAACATTATTGAGGCGAACACCCATCTGATGTGATTTTACATTCAGGTATCCGACAACGATTCGCGCTTTAATGGAAGCCAACGAGACTTCGAGCGCAACTTGGGTACATCAGCAAAACAGACCCCCTCTGTCCAGATCTGTGCAGGTCTGTACAGATCTGTACAGCCCACAGACCCACAGACAGGTCCCCCTCTGTACAGATCTGTACAGACTCTGTGCAGACCTGTACAGACCTGCACAGATCTGGATATCTGTACAGATTCTAATATCTGTACAGACCTGTACAGACTGACCCTAGCTAACTGTGTCAGTATACAGATTCCCACCCCTATCTTAACATGTAGACATTCATTAGTAATCAATTATATTACCATAAAACTACTTAATTACACAGGGGCTACATATCTTTACTACAGGTACTACTCATCTATAGAGGAACCCACCCCCCTCCCTCTGTCACCCCCCCCCCTCTGGTGGATCATCAGAGGGAGGGGATGATGACGACGACGACGACGACGAGGGGAGATGGTAGTGGTACAGGAAAGAGTTGTGTTGCCGGAGTGAGTGGGCTTATATACACTCCCTTAAAAATTTCAATCGGAGTTTGAAATTGCCACAGTGCCATCGGTGTAGACTCGGAAGTCGAAAAAACTACTATATGGAGTAACTGTACAGCCATGATGTCATAACGAAAGTTGTAGCCTATGATCACAGGACCATGGGAATATGCTTACCTTAGCAATATCTCCTTTTTTGGGCGAGATATTTGCAAAGTTCTGTGGGAGACCCGGCACAATCAAAACATAAAAGTGGCTGTACAGTTATGATGTCATAATGAAAGTTGTAGCCCTTGATCACAGGACCATGGGAATATACTTATCTTCGCAATATCTCCTTTTTTGGGCAAGATATGAGCAAATGAATGTTTACTAAATTCAAACTCCGATTGAAATTGCCACAGCACATCTGTGTAGACTCGGAGAGTCATTGTACAGCCACAATGTCATAATGAAAGTTGTAGCCTATGATCACAGGACCGTGGGAATATGATTACCTTAGCGATATCTCCATTTTTGGGCGAGATATTTGCAAATTAATGATTACATCTATGGGTCTGTGGGTCTGTCGATCTGTAGGGTCTGTACTTGCTCTGTGGAAAATCTGTACCATCTGTGGGTCTGTACTGCTCTGTACATCTGTACCAAACTTACTGTTTTGCTGATGTAGTGAGAATCGCCTTGACTCAGAGGACCAGACATCGGTACCCTCGGACATGCAGCTATCCTTAACGTCTAAAACCGTGGGTCGTTAATATGATCGTGGTTTCCTGGATGATCATATCATGGAACAGGTTGTCGGCGATGGGACATGCAAGGTACGTGCTTTTTCGAATAATGGCTTACCGACCTCTGACAGTGAATAGGTTCACAATGATGGGGCACATAGGGTGGATGCTTCGGGTGGTGACACACTGTCGTTATCGTGCCATATTGCTCGATTACCTTTGACTCACTTTTACCTTGTAGAAACACCATCAGCACAAAGGCAAACTACTTACCCCCCGTCTCGGATGTCCACAACCCTCGTCAGCATATTGCCCCAGATGTCACAGTGCAGTCCGACTGCCGTGATGTTCAGATGTCTGCGGAACAGGTGAGCGAAAGCGTTTCCTTCCCGTTCTGGCTGCTAATGAGCTTTCTCGTTAGGCTCTGCAAGTGCCCGTCTCGAACGATTGTATCCCACATCAGCACATCATGCCAGGTGCGACAGAGCAATCCAACTACTGTGATGTTCAGATGTCTACCGGGATGCCTCACATGCTATATCAGCCGTCTGCGCAACAGGTGAGTGAGAAATACTCTCCTCCACCCGCTGCAAATGGATGTTTTCACTAGACTTTGCAAGTACCTGTATCCAATGACCAGAACCCCCACCAACATATCGGTCCAGACGCGACAGGGCAGCCTGACTATGGTGATGGCCGGATGCCTGCTGAAGCACCGCATGCTCCGCTTCAGACGTCTGTACAGCAGGTGAATGAAACAACTTTACGACCCGGTGGCTATTAGACTTGGCTGTTAGGCTTCACGAATATCTGTCTCAAATGACCACCATGTGTGCCAGGACATTACTTCAGGCCTGACAAAGCACTCCGACTACGGCGATGTTCAGGTGTCAGCTGAGGCGGCTCATGACTCATATCAGTCTGTGCATGGTGATGTCCGGATGTCTGCTGAGGGATCCCCTGACCCGTATCACACGTCTGCACAGCAGGTGAGCAAGAATTGCTCTACCCCTTTTCCCCCCTCTGCCTGGTCGCTAATGAAACCTTTAAATAGGCTGCCCAGCGCGTTCATGCTCCCGCTTTTCACAATGTTGATGTAAGAGGCGAAGGACACAAGTCGACTACTCACCTCTGCTCGGACGGTGGAGTGCAACAGACTCTGGAGCAACATGGAAGAGAGAGTTGCGACTCTATTCCAAATGACGTGCAGAACTGGTTTCACCATTTCGAGGTAATGGGTGGTCGCAAGGGGCTTGTAGCTTATCAGAATGTCTTCGCTGCGATCGACGGTTCACGCTTTTCATCTTCGGCATCTTGGCAAGCCTGGTACGAGAGATCTCCCTTTTACTATGAGGCGCTGAAGCAACTTGTGTCGTGCAGGAATACAGTGGACGTTGCAGGCCATGGGTGGCTAGATCTTAGAGGATTTGCTCGTTTTCTGTTCCTCATGGAGTCGAACCAGCATTTACAACTTTCCAACAATGTGGTAAGAGCTGTGGCTTTACCAGCTGACTCTTGCTGACGAGTAGTCCATTGCAGTCTGCTGTTGGTAACACGGCAGAGAATAGTTTTCCTTGTCCATCAAATGCGCACACTGACACCATGAGATATTCGCAAGACCAACCTTCAGTACGTGGACCTCTTATGGGAAACGAGTCTCTGCACTGTCATCCTCATCAGCTGCAACTGAATGACCCATTTTCACGTCAAAACTCGGTCACGACAATTTCCTCTGGCTTCCCGCACTCACAGGTTGACTCTGCAACAAGTGCCACGGCCCCTACCAATTTCGCGTACACTCCTCTTGCCCCCGTTGGCACCACGGTTAATAGCCGGATGGGACAGAATCCAAAGAATAAACAAATTGCTGATCTCACGCGATTTGAGGATGTGCCTAGTTTCCAGTTTCAACAACCATATCAACGCCAACAGACTATAGTAGATTCTAGCCCTCAGTCGAATCTTCATGTGGCTGGAGACCTCGTAGAGCCATTTCAACAGCGTACCATATTTTTTGACGACCCCAGGGGGCGACCTGTCGTCCCATCTATGCTTGCGTCTCAGCGCCTTGTTTCTGGAGGCCCGAGCACTGGAATTCCTCGACATCCCGCTACTGATGATACATATCGTGTTCCAGTGTGTTCGGCATCCAGGCTCCAGCAGACAGCTTTTACATCCCAAGGTAGCCAGCCAAACCAACGTTTGACGCACGACCCGGTAGGCCTCGCTCGGGGACCAATTACGGTACAGAGTGCCCTCCCTCCAGCACCTCAATACCAGCCGGTGACCACGGCCCAGAGCATGTCAAACCGGCCAGCTGTGAGGACTCGCGAAACGAACCAGCCGCAAGAAGTCAACACAGGGAAAGGGAGGCAGACAGTGAACAATTCCCAGGGAGTGAGTTTTGACCTCGCGAAGTTTATGTACCCATGACCTGCGACTTACTATACGGCGCGCGCTGATCTAGACACCAATGGTGGACTCCAGCACAGACCCCATCTTTTCACTGATGTCCACCAGGATGTCGGAGCTGATTGCAGTTGTAAATGCAAGCTCCGAGGCGCACAAGGAAGATATGCAGCAATTGCATATGGAATTTAACGGATTGCTAGAAGTGAATCACCTAGCTCTCAATGGCAAATCGGAATCCAGTGGCACTCAGGCAAATTTGCAGGCACGAAATGAGCCTCCAGCGACCAGGGCCTCTCGACGACGCAAGCAACCCCGTGTGGAAGACAAATATCGTGGCCAGCCCGGGCACACCAAGTTCCGAGTACGCCTCTATTCTTTGTAATCCCCAGATGACTTACACTCCGTCAGCAATCGATACAGAAACATTTCTTGCGATTGCTACACATCACCGACTATAGTTGTCTAGATCAATTACCGCCACCCCCCTCCGACGACGAAATTCTTGCGTTCAACAGGCGCGAACCGGGTTGCATCAAGATTACCCCCAACAACTTCTGTATCAATCTATCGCGCTCCCGCCGGACGCCTTTCAACATGGAGGCTATACGCATATTTGCCAAGGACTTCAAGAAGAAAGTAGAGGAGAACAAATGGTATTCCTTTCCAACACCTCCGGCTACTCACTTCCTGCAGTCGGAGTACATCGAATTGTCCCTCTTCCTTCACCTTCACCACGTCAAGGATGTGTATGCCAACTCCAAGAAGTCACAAGAGGCCCGCCACGCCAGACTGAGGAGTGCTGCTCGTAGTACGCGCAAAACAAGGGTATGTCTCTAACCGTTGTCACGCACCAAAGGTGTTTGGCGACGTGAGCATGGACTCGGAAGCTGAATGATGAAGAACGGAGAAGCCTAGCCCTAATGCGAAGAATGACTGATATTGCCAGCAGTCATCCATCGCACAAGAACCATCCTTAACGTTAGGGAAGAAACCGCTCGAGCGCCCGAAAAAACTTTTTGAGCGCTAGTTTACGGCATTCCGATTTTTCGAATATCTCCGTCAATTCTAAAGATATCGACACCATTCCCACGCTCACAGGAAGCTCTCGACCACGCCATCCTTCCTACCAAATTTGGTAACGATCCGCGCACTCCACGATTTTCTGCATCATTTCTACCAACGAACGCCCATTTCGCCAATATTTATCGTAATGGCCACCTCCTCGACCGTCTCTTCGCTTGTGTCCTTTGCTAGGGAGAATAACTACGAGTACTTGCCAGGAATCCCCACTAGCTCTCGCCCTGAAGCCTCCTGGTTCATCCCTCCCTCGTCCATGACCTCCCATCCTATCGCTTTGGGACAGCGCGTTCTTCTCATCAGTCTGACGTCGAGGAAGACATTCTTTGGTCGCCTCAAGTCTGTCGTCAGGCTTGAGAGGTCTTATGTGGTTGTTTCGGTCTCTCCAGTCGAAAAGGATTACGGATTTTTCCTTCCTGCCCCCTGCAACGTCTACCTCTCAATCTCGTCTTTCGTTCTCCCAAAATTGCGACAGCTGCAGTACCAACTACTCTCATCTACACTATCTGATCGCATTCATGACGATTTTGAGGCACTTCTCCCTGCCCTCATTGGAGAAGACGGCCCCTCCTCCTCCTCATGCCCTCCAGAGCACTAGTTGCACCTGGTACAGGTCGCTTTGCAGAGAGGAGAGAGGGGGGAAAGTTGCGAAATCCTAAGCCCTGACTACCCTGGAGACCCCCAAAGTTGGCCCCTGGCAGAAATCCCCACAGTTCTTCTTTCGGATGCACAGCATATCGCCCCAATGAATCTGGATCTCAGATCTAGGAGTCAGAGTGACTCATTTGCAGTCATACCCCCTTATTCAGCAGTGACCAGTGCACTTACTCATCCCCCTTTCTGTTGCATTATTCATCCGTTCCTTAATGACTCATTTCTATTTCAAATGATTTGTGATATTCTTCGTCATGCTGACTGATTTTACTTACCAATCGCTTACTGTCCTTACTCAGCCTTGCTCGGCCTTACCAATCCTTTACCAATCCTCTTACCAATCGCTTACAAACCCCTTACAAAGTGTTTCCCTCTATTTACTTCAGGCTGCGCTACCTTTTGTATATAAGTACCAATACGTCGCAGCAAGTAACACATACGCAAAGCAAGTAGCCCCCCTGCATAGGATACCGTCCCCTTTGTAGAGAGACTATTGCCCAATCATTATCGACGTTATCTGCCTTATTGTCGTCGCTTTAAGGCCCTTCATTATCTTCTTTATTCTTGCAGTATCTGAGGCTCCATTAAGGGTCTATTTACTGTCATTCTTCATCACTTTACGTCGCTTCTAGGCTCCGAGTAGCCTAAATATCTTCGCTTTTCAGTCATTCCCCTGCTCCCCTCTCGTCAGGAGCACCATTCCCTTCTGCCCTAGCCTTCTAGGTGTGCAGTACCCCTCCCCCTCTTTGCTGTAACCGATCCCTCGAGCCAAAGTCCGCGAAGGTAAACCACCGACTCGGCATTTGTCTTTGTGTTGGTTTTGTGGTGTTTTCGCCATAGATCCACACGTCGACTCACACCGTTCCTACTTGCCTTCGCTTATCCTGCATGTTCCAAGCTCTATACCAGTCGGGCGGACTGTGTTGCGAACGACGATAGACTCGTTGCTCATAATGACCTCATGCAGTTAATAGGATCTCAAGGTGTCAGCTCAGACGAGTCGGACACGGGTTTAGAAGGGCAGAAAGTTTATCGGATGATATCCCCTGCTTGGCGCAGCGAAGAGTTGGCTGATCTCATGCGCTCTATAGACTCCACTATCATTTCCAATCGCCGCCCCAGAGTCGGGCATAGAGCCATCCGCGGTCAAGAGCCAAGGCGGCGAATACCAAGTGACCTTGTCAATGAGGACGCGGTGGCACCCCTGGGACTGCCACTTAATTGCTATAAGGAAGGCTGGCTGATGTCTCTACTGCCTAGCAAGAGAAAAAAATTAAAAGCCCTCACGAATAAATCATACAATTTTGAGAATGGAAAGATAGGTACGGTCGTTCTTGACTTCATCGATGTGAGTGTTAACCAATCGCATTCTAGAGAATGTTGTTCCATCACCCCCCGGTGCTGCCTCTTCTGAGATGCAAGTAGACGATAGCGATGGTGGTGATATCTCCACTGAATTGGAAGACCATGATGACGACGTTGAAGACTTTACCTCCCAACTGTCACACATGAGCTTTAGATGAGGACTGAATGCTGTGGAGGATTTTACGGTCGAAGACTTTACAAGTACTGCCTACTTAGTACGAGAAGCAGGGATTGTGAATATCGAAGTGTATGACAGATATACATGGGAATTATGATTTGCACTGTAGAAATTGACCTAACTCGTGTCGTCCCACTTGTAGATCATCAGTTGCCTTTGTCGTTCTCGTCTACCTCTCATGATACGGAAGGTATGGACTCGATAAAATGAGTAAGGCCTGGATGACAAGGCCAGGTGATGCTGGTGTGCGGTGCGCACCGTACGTGGGTCACTAGCTCCACAGGTGTGCTATCGTTGCTAATGACATTCCCATCTCAGAGGTCGCAACCGTACTGGCACTTCTCTCAATGAACCCTGGCGATCAACACTGCCAATGTCTGCATACTGCAAATTCGTGGTAGGTTCCTCAAGAGAATCGGCATCAACGTTCAAGCTGACCCGCAAATCCGTGGTAGGTTCTCAAGAGAATCGGCATCAACGTTCAATCCGACCTGCAAATTCGTGGCAAATTGAGGTAGGTTCCTCAAGAGAATCGGCATCAACGTTCAAGCTGACCCGCAAATCCGTGGTAGGTTCCTCAAGAGAATCGGCATCAACGTTCAATCCGACCCTCACTCTGGCGCTTCTCTCAATGAATTTCTGGCGATCGACGCTGATGTCTGCATACTGCAAATCCGTGGCAAATTGAGGTAGGTTCCTCAAGAGAATCGGCATCAACGTTCAAGCTGACCCTCCAGTCGCTAGAAATTGGGCGGATGAAAGGCAGGGTCCGGTCTGCATGCTCGTAAATCTATAGCGAATCAAGGTGGGTTGTGGATGGGCTCTGCTGGTGTACAGCCTACTAGCCATCAATCACAGCGCCCGACAGATGCTCATTCTCGCAACACGATCCCACCACGCCTGTCTCGACCTCATATCCGTACGCATCGAGTCTGACGAGAGCCCATTTGCCTCGACTTGGGTCACTGACGTCCTCAACATGACCTTGTGAGTACAATCTTCCACTTGTCTTTCAATTGTCGCTATTCGACTTCTGCAGATGTCCATACGAACCGTGGTCTTTCCAAAGGCATGGTATGAATCAACACCCATCCTCGCATTTTACCCCCGTAGCTACAAAATGTCTGTAGAGTTGTTCGAATTCATCAGTGCACCAGCGCTTGGAGCAGTGCAGATCAGCGGGGCAGCTCCACCTCCAGCGGCCAGTGCATCCCAACACATTACTGATATTTTAAGTTTCATGAGGCTCGGAGTTGCACCGGCCGGTGACTGAAACACAAAACACCAGGCACTCCTTGGCGTCATCGTCACGCGACCGGCATCCATAACAAAGGATGAACTGCCACCAAAATTGCGACCTTCACGAAACACCAAGTCATGACATGTCTACTCCTCGTCTGATATTAGAAACTCGGTTTGCGTAGTGGCTCAGGTGCAACATGCCCAACAATCAGTTTGCCTGTAATGTATCAAACTGTTTGGTTTTAAGCACATTGTACTCGTGTCGAATTTACTACTCTCTGAATGTGATGCCACCTGAGGTTCCCACTTAATGGCTTTTATTAGATTTACTGTTGTGACAGGTGTGTCAGTCTAATTTGACCAGTTTGGCTTCTTTTCCTGCCAGTATGAATAAACATGGAAAAATCCAGTATCTAGCATGAATAAATACGAAAAAAGTAGGTACCAAGACATAGTTGCTAGTGTGTCAGTCCAGTACCAATAATCACCAATAATCATACTGTCCCTGATGTGATAACTGTCACAGCAATGTGGCTGTGTGCATTCCCACTGCCCCTGCCCTATAGGTTGACACAGCCACTGAGTGAGGGGTGATTCACAGCCACAGAGAGAGGGGTTCACACAGCCACTTAGTGAGAGGTTCACACAGCCACAGGGGTGGGAAACTGCACAGCCACACCAAAAACAAAAGTTGTAGCCTCGGACGAGAGGATCACAGCAATATGATTACATCAGCGAGATCTTGTTTTTTAGATTAGATATGAGTGAAATACTAAAATTTTCACAAGTCTTTTCTTTTTTTGCACAGCCACTCCACCTGCAATGTGTGCTTATCTAATCAAAAAGCACAGCCACACTGAAAAGGAAAGTTGTAGCCTGAGACGAGAGGATCACGGCAATATGATTACATCAGCGAGATCTTGCTTTTTAGATTAGATATGAGTGAAATACTAAAATTTTCACGAGTCTCTGCTTTTTTTGGCACAGCCACTCCACCTCTGATATGTGCTTATCTAATCAAAGAAGCGCACATGCACAGCCACACTGAAAACAAAAGTTGTAGCCCGGGCCGAGGGGATCACAGCAATATGATTACATCAGCGAGATCTTGTTTTTTAGATTAGATATGAGTGGAATACTAAAATTTTTGCGAGTCTCTGCTTTTTTTGGCACAGCCACTCCACCTGCCATATGTGCTTATGTAATCAAAAAAGCGGACCAGATACCAAGGTTGTTGTTGCTGCCCCACTCCTCCCCTCTACTGTGTGATACTTTACTGTGTTGCAGCATACTGTTGACATACAGCCTACCCATATTCCACACAATTTGTATCCCATCCAGTGCTTTCTATGGATGTGAATATAAATAGGGGTAAAAATGCGGACTCTGCTCCCATTAGTGCAGTTCTTGACATATGGACTTGAAAATTTCACCCCACCTTCCCCTTGCATATGACTACAACCTATCAAAATTACAGACCATAAGCTTCTGTTTTTGTGGCAGCAGAACCAGATCTCCTCCTCCCCAATGTATGTGCTACAGACATGGGCACTGCACCATTTTGGGTATTCTGATCCATTGGGACCATGGAAGATATGTCATACAATGTCCATGTAGAGGGACTTTGGTGGTTTATTTGGTGGAATGGATGTGACACCACCTTGTTGGTTTTTTGGTGCATGGCCACCACACCACACTTCCAAGGGTATCGTGCCAGCTAATGCCATGGGCACATTCTACACATATATATCTACCCTCACCCAAAGTTTGAAGTCCATTCATCAAGAAATGGGTGAGCTAGACTGAAAATGAGAGCTGGAGAGCGTGGGAAAGTGTGCGATGATTTTAGGAGACTTAAGAAACATATCAAAAACTTGTCATAGCACATCACAGAGTGAAGTAGTTAGTAAGATAAGTGGATGGCTGGAACCCTACTGGCAATTTGTACTCTCCTGCACCATTTCTGCAACGGCAATCCTGCCCAGCATGGATGGGTGGTGTCAACCTCCTAGATGCCTGCTTCACTCTTGCAGTTCATACATGGGATGCAACCTCCCAACTTTTCGCATTTTTGAGTATTTAAGTAATCATACTACATTTTAAATGGTATTGGAGTGGTCAGATATGCGCTCACACATATTGCCCACAACCTCTTGAGGCCAGGTCCACTGGGGAATGTGCTATGGCAGGTTTTTGATATGTTTCTTAAGTCTCCTAAAATCATCGCACACTTTCCCACGCTCTCCAGCTCTCATTTTCATTCTAGCTCACCCATTTCTTGATGGATGGACTTCAAACTTTGAATGAGAGTAGCTATATATGTGTAGAATGTACCCATGGCATTACATGGTATGATACCCTTGGAAGTGTGGTGTGGTGGCCATGCACCAAAAAACCAACAAGGTGGTGTCACATCCATTCCACCAAATAAACCACCAAAGTCCCTCTACATGGACATTGTATGACATATCTTCCATGGTCCCAATGGATCAGAATACCCAAAATGGTGCAGTGCCCATGTCTGTAGCACATACATTGGGGAGGAGGAGATCTGGTTCTGCTGCCACAAAAACAGAAGCTTATGGTCTGTAATTAAAAAAGCAGAGACTCGCAAAAATTTTAGTATTCCACTCATATCTAATCTAAAAAAAAAGATCTCGCTGATGTAATCATATTGCTGTGATCCTCTCATCCCGGACTACAACTTTTGTTTTCAGTGTGGCTGTGCAGGTGCGCCTTTTTGATTAGATAAGCACACATCGCAGGTGGAGTGGCTGTGCAAAAAAAGAAAAGACTCGTGAAAATTTTAGTATTTCACTCATATCTAATCTAAATAGCAAGATCTCGCTGATGTAATCATATTGCCGTGATCCTCTCGTTCCGGGCTACAACTTTGGTTTTCAGTGTGGCTGTGCACTACCCCTGTCATGTGGCTGTGCAACCCCTTCCCTGTGTGGCTGTGCACCACCTTCCCCTGTGTGGCAGTGCACTCTCCTCGTCTTTGTGGCTGTGTAACTAAACCAAAAAGACTCGAGAAAATTTTAGTTTTCCATTTATATCTCATCCAAAAATAAAGATCTCGCTGATGTAAGCATACCCGGGCTACAACTTTGGTTCGCACTGTGGCTGTGCCACATTATGTAATGTGCAGTTTTCAAACTCCGACAGCAGAGGCTGCCCACGACAATTTTCATTAGGGGTATTTCCTTATTTGGACAGTGGTAGTTACTGTGATTTTTGTAAATCGTTAAGTGGCTCTTGCCACAACCTTTGGTCAAAATCTACAGACTCTGGTGGTTCGAGAACGATGTCGAGGCACTGGTGAAAAAGGCGCTCTTGAAGGACCGAGCACATTCTTGGGACCGGATGAATGAATTGAGGGATTGGCATCAAGGCCAAGAGAAGAAACGCATGCGACGATGCCTTGTTCCTCACTTTCATTTTGATATTTGCAAGACTGATCAACGGGTGTGCGACCCTACCGCCACACATATTGGTAATGTTCGTCTTGTCGGAGGATAGGATGACACCACAAACCGTACCGCCCTCAGGTATCTTAGACTACGAAGGTCCATGAATTGATACCACGTAGTGTCTCAATGCTTACCTGCATGTCCCAGGTGCCATCGCTACTCATCCATTCAGTAAAAACTTGCACGACACGCTCAGCTGTGGTAAATAATCAAAAGGGTGTGAAGTCCATCTTGTCCTCAAAAAATGGGTGATTGAAGAGTGCCTCGACACAATCAAGAGTGTCCCGGAAGTATAGTTGAATGGGCTCCTTCGTAGAATGTGTAGTAGGAACAATCTGAAATTTCCATCGTGGACCAGATGGGAGGAGTTCCGCATGTGCACGTAGATCCTTTGCGGTCCAAAAGGACAGTGGCATGTTCTTTGTCTAAGTAGATTATCGGTTGCATGCATCTGAATAATCGTACCGACTTACTGCTTGTAAAGACAGGAACTCGTCGAGAGCCCTCATGCTAAGCCCCGAGGTCAATAAAAAGTTTGCTACTCTCCAGTCATCGAGATTTGCGAAAGGGTAGAAAGGAACGAGACGCCGGCATACCAAATATGGATCCAACTCAAAACGAGTTAGGAATGTTTCCCCGCCTTCAAAAATCTCGGCAGCACGAGGGAAAGTAACCAAGACTCTTCCCAGGGAGTCCACTGGCATGGAGATGGGGGGAGAGAGTGATCAACAGTTATCGTTACCTTCCCAGGCGAGGCCAGGATCGAAGTCCATCACATGCCCAGAGTCGGATGGAAAAGAGGCTACTGGTACATTGTCTACGTCGTGATTGTTTCGTTCGTTGGCAGGGGTGGTTGAGACAATCTCCGTGTCCCAGCCGTCGCACACATTGCAGGCAGCTCGCAGTTGTGCTCGGTGAAACGTAAGGCTCCTCGCAGTCTCAAAGTACTTGAGACGCTTGGGACAGACTGGCATTGAGCTGGTTGAAAGATCTGGATGGAAAGTAGGACGGCTTACCACTTGTTGTCGAACGTGCCTACCACTGTTTGTGAAGAGGGTGAGTCGTGGCTCGGCAGTCTTATCGCATCCATGTCACACCCTGTGTATGTACGTCAGCATCACTAAAAACTGTTTTGCGTCTCGTTAGTATCAACAGTTTTTGCCCTTCATATCATATATCCATGGCAAGTTCTGACCAGCCACAATCCCCGGCTGGCAACGACTCGATAGTCCCTTTTCAACAGGTCGATGTTCCATCCGCTCTTCCAAATCGCTCTGAGTTTCCTCACCAATCTACGCACGTGCCACTCACCACCCAGTATAATACGAGTACGGTTCCAGAAACGCCGGGCGCTGACTTGTCCATTTCTTTTCCTTCAATCAAAGCGGAGCCAGCCTCCTCTCATCGGGCTGAACCGGGTATGCCACTGAAAGGAACCCCCTCTGCCGTTGGAGCTCTCTGCATATGGAGATCTATGGTCAACCTTCCATTTGCTGGGACGTGGAATGCCTGGTTTGGACCGACGCCCAGAAGAATGCACGACCCGACCGCTCAGGTTTGCGCTGTCCTTGGAAAGCGACAGAAGGTATTCACACTTTGTAATCATCACGCGCTTTACGATTAACTGATTTTCTGAAAGACTGAACCGGATTTCTCGGACTCCGTTGACGAAGACCGCGAAGAATTCAATCAGCAAGAAGCATATCTACTCCTGGACATTGCGAGGGCACAGGTAACTGTCCGTCGCCTCGAGCAGCAGCTAGTGCATGTGAAGTTGGATGAAAACATTGCCCTAGGTAACCTCTACAAATGTCGAGCCCAAGAATCCGAAAGAAGATTGGAGAATGCAGAAGCTGAGCTTGGGTGCATCCGTAATTCCATTCGGATGAGTGGAGGTAAACTTTGTGATGATTCTGCATGCAAGCATCGTCGTCGCGTCTCAGGCTTGAGTTCTGATGCCGGTACGTACTTCATTTATTGCTGATATTCCCTTCGATCTCACTTGTTACCCCCTGCCAAGGCATTTTACCTGGCATTTGATTCTGCACTGACATGTATGTTGTAGTTCTCCTGTTCGTTTTACTCGTGTCATTCGCGCATACAATAGCATCCCCCTGCCCCATTTTCCCTCGAGTTTGCTCGTTCCCGCTGCTTCAACTCTGTTGCCTGTTCGGCCACCGTTTACAGAAAGTGTTGCCATGAGGGCATTGGCGATGAAGACGGGGACTAAGTCCATAAGATCATTACAAGCAGCGTGTCGAGTGCGAGCAGATGCGTTGTGTAGGGCATTGGGATGGTCACCACCAACTCGAGGATACTTTTGCAGCTCCAGACCATAAGTTGAGCAAGGTTTCTCTCTATGCCAATTTTTTGTCTATTCTCCTAGTATGCCACTTTCTGACCAAACTCCCCCTGCAGATGTTTCCACGCATTCCATACCACACACATTGGCAAGGTATGCTTCGCATTTTCTTATCAGTACTTCCATGTCAATGTATTTATCTAGCTGTTGCTCGTTCCCTCGTTAGTGCTAGCAATTTCTATCTTATGGTTGACATCTCCGCAGGCGTGAGACTGCTCTCTGGTCCCACCGCCTCGACCCCATTGCCCCTCCTGTACGTGCTTAGCAACCAAGTTTGCTGAAGCCTTGATAACATCCAGAAGGAAACGGCGAGTCTTTACCCTGTTATTCTGCCCAGCTGTGCTGCATCCTGGACTCCCCCATTGTCATGAGTCGGGAAGCCTTGCGTGCCATGAGTCACTCATGCCATCCCCGATGTCACCTCATTCCACCCTCGATCTCCCTGATTCGAAATGTACATTTCACCGAGAAAGGCACCGAAGGCTCGGACCGTGACTTCAATCTGGCCGAGCTCTTTTGTCGCCCGTCTATTTCACCATCTAACACAGCCTTCGATCCAGCTAATTGTAACGCTTATAATCACAAGGACTATACTCGGTTACTCCTTGACTGATAGAGAGTGGAGGACTTGGAATGAGTTAATGCGACAGTGCACAAATGAACTCGATTGGAGTGTCTACGACAAGAGAGACGGTATTTATACTACTACGAGTGTTTGTACCGAGGAACATCGTAGAACAAACCAAACAAGCGAGAGATAAACGCTATTGGCTGCAGCGCTCCACGCTGAGTCAATGTGGCTACGCTGACGAATCAGCTGACTAAGTAAAGCGTCTATGAGCGCGTCTAAGTAACCCTAACCAGAGAGTGGATAAATATGGTAGACTACGCTAAGAGTACGCTACAACTAGTAGTGAAAAAGTACGGGCCGTTACACTATCCCCTCCTATGGCTCGACTTCCAGGCGAGACCAGATAGGCTGCACAGCAGTCAAAGGGTCGGGTACAGCGGAGAAAAAGAGACCTTCGGTCGAGAGCAGACAAAGTTTCCGAGGGGCACCGGGGTGGAGTTTGTAGAAATCGTCTATCGCCTCCTGGGCGTTCTTAAGAGCAGACCTAGGCTCCCAAGTGCGATCTTCCTCCGGGTATCCCCTCCAATGGACGAGGAACTGAAGATTACCACGCTTCAAGCGGGAATCAACAACCTTTTCAACTTCAAACTCGACATCTCCTTCATCCGTAACCCGTTGTGGGCCGGGCCGAGTAACCGGTTGCCCATCGAGAGCACCGAGATAAGGTTTCACCCGTGAAACGTTCACTACCGGGTGTATGCGCATCGAGCGCGGCAACTTTAATTTAACGGCATTGGGTAAAACGTCCGAGACCTCGTACGGGCCTATCCACTTTTCGGTCAATTTTCGGCTCTGCCGATCTTTCAGCGATAAATGGTCGGTAGCCAGCCAAACCTGCGAGCCTACGGAGTAAGCAGGGGAAGGGGATCGTCATTTATCTGCCTGAGTCTTTTGACGAGTCCTAGCTTTTCCCAAACTTTCGCGTACTTCCTGGAACACCTGGAACCAGTCTTTAGCGGTCTCCTCCGCTGCTTCTACCTTAGAAGTCATCGGCTCGACGCCCATTCGTGGTGTGTATGAACGGGTAACTTCAAAGGGGCACTTGCCAGTAGAAGAAGACTTGGAGTTGTTATACGCGAATTGGGCCAGGGGAAGCCAATCCTCCCATCGTTCCTGCTGATGGTTTGCATACATCCGTAAATACTGCTGAATTTTGCGGTTCAACCGCTCTGTTTGACCATCTGTTTGTGGATGAAACGCCGTCGAGAGCTTCTGTTCGACACCCAACATTTTAAATAGCTCCTTTGAGAACTGAGATGCGAACTGTGGTCCGCGATCCGAGGCGAGAGACTGCGGAAGGCCGTGATGCTTCCAGACGTGAGTTAAATAAAGCCATGCCATACTAGCGGCAGTTTCCTTTTCAGTGCAGGGGATGAACTCTGCTTCCTTAGAGAACCGATCAACGACGACTAAGACGTAGGATTTCCCAGAGGAGCTCCTGACTCCTATATCCATAAAGTCGGTCGTAAGGTCTTTCCAAGGCCCATCAGGGACGGGTAAAGACTTGAGTTCGCCTGCCGGTGGCTTGTTACTAGGCTTGCTAGCTTGACACGTCTGACAGTGCTTTACGTACTCTTCGACATTGGGCTTCAAGGTAGACCACGTGAACCAGCGTGTGATCAACTCCTGAGTTCCTTTTACGCCTCGATGACCCGCTAGGGGTGAATCGTGAAGAGCAGCGAGTACCTTCTGTCTAAGTGCCTCAGGCACGAAAACTTTGTCTCCGTCATACAGCAAACCGTCGCGTCGGTCGAGCGTTCCAGCGTCAACCTCAGCCGTTACACTGCGCAGTTCTTCTATGAAGGGATTTTCTAAGCGCACAGCGCGCACTTGCTCTGGCTTGATAAATAGCGACTCCTCAGATTTAGCATTTTCGCGATTTTCTACTAAGTCTTCGCGGCGAGAGAGAGCGTCCGGTCGTCCCATTGAAACTCCTGGTTTGTGGACAATAACACAGTTGAAACGACTAAAGTACTGCGCCCAACGCGCCTGGCGTGGTTGAAGCTTTTGCAACGTCATAAACCATTTAAGGTTGTGGTGATCCGTCCAAATTTCAAACTGGTACGGAGTAGCCTCAAGATAGTGACGCCATTGCTCTAGAGCGCGGATGATGGCTAGCATCTCTTTGTCGTGAACCGTATAATTAAGCTCTGCTCCACTAAGCGAATGACTCGAATAGGCAACTGGTCTCCAGAGACCATCATCGCATTCCACCGAGAGTACAGCTCCAGTTGCATAATCCGAGGCATCGGTTTCTAGTCGGAACTTCCGATCCTGATCGGGGAACATAAGAATAGGTGCGATGGTGAAGGCTTCCTTTAACGTATCAAACGCTACTTGGCACTTGTCGGTCCAGAGAAACGGAGTGTCCTTTTTAGTTAGGTCATTAAGGGGGCGCGCGACCTGTGCGAAATCCTTTATGAATCGTCGGTAGAAGTTTGCAAGGCCAAGGAAGCCTCGAACTCCACAAACAGAAGTGGGAACCGGCCAATCACGCACAGCAGCGACTTTAGCGGGATCCATCTTAACCCCATTTGTGCCAACTATCATACCCAGAAAGTCGACCTCTTTTTTTTTAAATAAGCATTTCTCCGGTTTAACGAACAAGTCGTTCTCCTTCAACCTTCTAAGCACCTCCAGCACGATCCTGTCATGCTCCTTTTCATCGTCCGTTTTTGTAAATATCATAAGATCGTCTATGTACACCACCAGAATGTCCTCCATGTCGCCGAAGATATCGTTCATCATGTTCTGGAACGTGGCGGGGGAATTACATAAACCAAAGAACATAACCAGCGGTTCGAAGGCACCTCGGTGACAGACGAAAGCAGCTTTCCACTCGTCACCTTCCTTGATCCGAACGTTGTTATATCCCCAACTAAGGTCCATCTTTGTAAATAATTTACATCCTTTCAACTTGTCAACAAGCTGCGAGATGAGCGGGAGCGGATACGAGTTCTTGACTGTATGCTCATTTAAATAGCGGTAGTCCTCTACCATTCGCTTCTTTCCATCCTTCTTAGGGACGAAGAACACGGGAGAAGTCTGCGGCGATTTGCTTGGCCGAATATAACCCTTCTTAAGCTGTCCATTGACGAAGTTGCTAACTTCGGTTTGCTCATCAGGGCTGAGAGGGATCAACCTTCCCTTTTTCGGAACAAACGACTCCTTAAGTTCTATCGCATGGTCCCAAGGTTTCCTAAGCGGCATGCGTTCGGATTCCTGGACAGAAAAGACGCTTAAATAATCGTGGTATTCCTTCGGAACCAGTTCCTCAGGGGTTTTATCCTTTTTAGGAGCCTCCTGCTTGTCGGCTCTGAATATATTATGCCAGTCTTCGAGGGCCTGGACCTCCTCCTTTTTGATACGTCTAACGAAGGCTGGCTTCGGCGCGAGTTGCCTGCAACTACGAGGACACCTCTTCATCGAGATTTCACCAGTCTTCCAATTGACTTCCGGGTTGTGGGTGGCAAGCCACGTGTGACCCAAAATCATGTCGTGAGATCCCAGATCCGTGACATCGGCTACTAACTCTTCGAAGTGATCTCCGAACTGAACTCTAAGCGGTACTTGATGCGTAATCCTTCCAGCGGAGTTGAGAGTACCATCGACATTAAATACGTCCACAGCATGTGGGAGAGACAACTTTGGAAGCTTCTTTCGATCAACGAACTTGGCGTCCACGAAAACACCTGTAGCACCGGAATCCAACAAGGCCTGCACAGCGTGTGCGTCACCCTTCCTAGTGCGAATAATGATGGGTACAGCCACGTGATCCTTTAAGTTGAGCGTGCGAACTCGGGATTTCGGCGGTACTGTCGCCTGAGCATCGCTAACCGACTCGGATCCTTCCGAAACGCTATTTTTAGAGGTTTTATTGCTTGGAGAATTAAGCGGTGCCAGTTTAACGTCCAGTCCCGAGCCCTTTCGGGACCCTCCAACAGACAGTGTAGGTACAAGGTCCGAATCATTGTCCATACTATCTATCGAGAGAGAAGAAAACCTATTTACAGTTACTATGTCCGAGAATGAAACCTTTTTTTGTGTTTTTGTATTATCTAATTTTGTGTTTTCTTTTGTACTATTTTTAGAAAAAGAAACCGAGACACAGCGAGATGAAAAACTAAAAGGAGAAAAAGAAACAAGTCCAGTACGAGAATTTTCCGAGACTGCAGGACCCGACTTCACTGCAGCTCCGATTCTTTTAATTTACTGATATGGGCGACGACCTGCTCGAACATCATCCCATCCATAGCAGCCAGCCACGGGTCAACACCTTCAGAGCGCACCTGGCGCCCTTTGCCCTTGTTCCCGGCCTGCGGGCAGTGCGGGCGAATATGGCCCTTCTGGCCACATGCGTAACACTGATAATTTGAGAAGTCCTTTTTTGGGCGGCTTCCAAATCCACCCTGCGCAGCCCCAATGTCCATGGGTGCGCCTTGCCCTGACGTTACCCCGGGCGAGGGTCGTGAGAAACTTTGTCCCCATCGAGAGGACGCGCCACCTGTTTTGATCCTAACTGCCTCCAGGGCAGCACCGAGGCACCTGGCCTCTACGTCGTACTCCGCCCAGGTTTCCTTGCGGCGTCCCTGAACGAAGATCTGTTGAACAATTTCAGGGCGGAGTGCCCTTTCCAGCATAAAGATGGCGTAATCATCGGATACCCCGGATGCGGTCCTTAAGGCATTGAACTTGGCCAGGAACTCCTCCGTTCTGGCCGTTCCTTGGCGGATTTTGGCGAGCTGATCCCGCGCCCAGTCCTTGTTGTGAAGCGGCCTGAAGCGCGCCTCAACTTCTGCCACCAGTTCGTCATAGGTTGGCCACGTGCTGGTTGGGAGGCACTGATCAATACACGCCCGCGCGTACGCTCCGGCGACCGGTCCAGTCATTCTAGACCAGACCATCAAGGTCCTTGCCCGAGGACTGGTCGACTGGGCTGTAACGATAAAGGCCTTCATTTTGGCCCACCATTCCTCGAATTTACTAATTGACCCGTCGAACATTCCTGGGTCAGCAACGCCCCGTTTCGTGGGGTCGACGTTCTGATTGGGGTTAGCGGCGGCCCCTCTGCCTTGCTGCTGCGGCAGCATGCCTGCCACGGCATTGGCGACGTGCTGCGCCACCTGGTTGGCGACCTGCGCCGTGATTAAAGTGGTCATTTGCTGCATGAACTGCAGCTGGTCTTGGGTGAACTGGTCCATCTCGACGGAAGTCGGTTAGAACCACAGGGAGGCGGGGAGGTGGGACGACGGTTCGTCTGTTCCGTAAGTTGTACGGTACGTGCAGAACGAAACCCAGTAGGTTGGGGTCGGGAGAAGGGGAGTGAAGAGGGAGTGGCGAAAGACGAGGAAGAAGAGGTTCGGGGGTACCGGAGATTTGTTGCTCGAGGGGAGTGACTTCCCGAGCGAACAGGAGTGGGGGAGCGGGCGACTCTTCCTTTTTAAGGTAAGGAGAAAACCTAATCTGGGGAGCCAAAGACTCCGACTTTTTTACCCGAGGAATCTTGAAGCGAGATTTTCCCTGCCCTCAGTGGCGGTACTCTGTCTCAACTATAGTACGGTGTAACTGGGAATACTGGTAGTACGTTTCTACCTCCCATGACGTAGGGGCACTACTGTTATGCTATGTGCTTCCACCCCCTAATGTGGGTTGCACCTTCACACTGCCCTTGACGGACAGCGGGACTACTGACTACGGTTCTTCTTCGACACAACCTCCTGCCGGTAAGGAGGACGAGACTAAAGGCAGCGTCTCGTGAAGAAGGGAAATAAAGAAGACGAAGCTCCTTAACCCTGGAGTCCGGGTATCGTTGCCCTATATGCCTGGGTGCAAGTGGAGTAAGGGAGTATTGGTAATCGAGTTCAAGTGTAACGCTTATAATCACAAGGACTATACTCGGTTACTCCTTGACTGATAGAGAGTGGAGGACTTGGAATGAGTTAATGCGACAGTGCACAAATGAACTCGATTGGAGTGTCTACGACAAGAGAGACGGTATTTATACTACTACGAGTGTTTGTACCGAGGAACATCGTAGAACAAACCAAACAAGCGAGAGATAAACGCTATTGGCTGCAGCGCTCCACGCTGAGTCAATGCGGCTACGCTGACGAATCAGCTGACTAAGTAAAGCGTCTATGAGCGCGTCTAAGTAACCCTAACCAGAGAGTGGATAAATATGGTAGACTACGCTAAGAGTACGCTACAACTAGTAGTGAAAAAGTACGGGCCGTTACACTAATCTGTGCCCTTCATTCATAGGTGACGTACGTTCACTACTAGAAAATGAAAGTTCTCATTCCAGTAATACAATTTCAGGCCCGTCTTCCATGCCCGGTGATGGAGCATCCTTGCTCCTCGAGATTGATGAGGTCCGCCATAGAGGTGCACTGTTCACGGTACGATATTCAGTTCAATCCCACCCGTCAAGAATGCAGCACCGAGCGTGGCCTCCATACAGTCCTGTAGACTACGACGAGGGAACGACCTCTGCACGGCATGGTACGAGTTTAACATGTGTGACAACACATCTTCTCCTTCAGGTACCGTGTACCGCCATACATGTACGTTCTGTCCCTCCGAAGTCAGGAACCACTCAATCTCTGTAGCGCGCGCGAGAAGGGCTCGGTTCGACATACTGCTCTGTCGCAATTGCGAGAGTTGTCCTTCGTGGCGGTGGGGACACTTGTTCGTGATATGCACCGTGGTGATGAGCTTCAACACCGAGTCACCCAACGTTTCTAGGTTCCAATTCGCATTTGTCGTCGGCAAGGCGGTGCTTTCGATAAGGAGATCATCAGCGATAGGAGGCAGGCCAAGTTGGAAGCGAGCCTCGTGGGCACAGTAGACGTCCGTTGCGTGTCTGCACAAGCGTGGAAGGAAGAGAAATGCCCGATACACTCCCTCCGAAAAATGCGTCCATCTACAAGCACCTTGGGGGATGATTGAGCCAACGGGAGCAGTTCGCGTCCTGATAGCATCTACGTCCAGCAGTCGGCCCTCAGGCCTCAGGGCGGTATAAACCCGACGGACGTCGCGGGAGACTATGAACTTCAATCAGCGGGCAGTCAGTGAGGACATATGCCTCGCGGTTCTTGCATGTCCAATGTTCCACAAAATAGTCCTCATAAGTCGCATGCGTCGCCTCGCATGAACCGGGAGGGGGTACGGAACGTGCAGTGAGATCCTTTTGAATATTGTGCAATATCAACGCTCGTCCATACTGGTTACAGTTCATCACCATCAGGTGGCCGTAGTTATCCTTGGATAGAGCCCATACTCCATATGTACCATCTCTGTTACTGTATGTGATGATCGGGAGATTTTATCCTCTCAACTGGCTCGTCACATGTCCCTCCTTAATGTGTGTACTTGTAATATTTTTGATACCCTCCAAGTTTATTCAGGCCAGGCCGGGTTCTGCATATGACGGATTCTCACACACATTTTACTTATCAATATGCGGCATTCTATGCCGCTGTAGGCTGCTGCGAGTCTGTACTGTGGCATTGTATGCTGCTGTGAGCCTGTACCCGACTGGGTGGCTGTGCCAATGCAGCACTGTATGCCACCATGAGCCTGTACCCGACTGGGTGGCTGTGCCAATGCGGCACTGTATGCCGCTGTGAGCCTGTACCCAACTGGGTGGCTGTGCCAATGTGGCACTGTATGCCGCTGTGAGCCTGTACCCGACTGGGTGGCTGTGCCAATGCGGCACTGTATGCTGCTGTGGGCTGCCATGGGCCTGTACCCAACTGGGTGGCTGTGCCAATGTAGGTCTGTGACTCCTGTGACACGCTGTGTGGCTGAGGGCCTGGGGCCTTGCCGAGCTGTCATGCTGTAAGATAATGTAATATGCTGTCACATTGCTGTAGTTACTGTCGGTACTGTTCTGAAAACAGGGATTTGCAGATGTTATACAAGTCGTTCTGACATGAATCATGCTGACAACTGGTCCATCATATTATAGACCCTTCTTCAGATCACTTCTGCTGATGATGAAGCTGACATTAAGCTGGCTATACCCCATCTTCCCAGCACGTCCAAGTCCATGTTACCTGAGGAAATTTCCATTCGGTTTCAGGAGGTTTTCATCCCAACGCTCCTTGCATATTGTGGTATCATCCCAAACCTGTGGAATCTCCCACATTTGTGGTGTGTTGTGTTCCCTCTGGCACTGCCATATACATACCATGGAATTGTATGGCCCAGGAATGCCCACCTATCGAGTGGCAAGTGGATTTCAATCTTTTTTTCTCGCCTTCCCCTAGCTAAAATTCTAGTTATATATAGGCTTGCCAGCATACCTATGACTGGCATAGCGGATTTGTGGGCGCAGCAGAAAAAGTCACTGCAGCGTGGTTCCACTCGGATGAGTTTTCAGACGATGAGAGCCATGGAGCATGGGCTGAATGGGCAATTGATGCACAACTTGGTTTTCCATTTGTCTTCCAGTATATGAAGTTGTCCAGTAATGTGGGTTTCCGAGTCTCATCTAGATTGATGCTGATGTCTTCTATAGCATGGTGTTGGGGCGTTCCATGTGCCACTCATTCTTCAGACCCTGGCATGTCATTACACGAAGACCGTCAATGTGGTTTCGTGCCCCCAGATCAATGTCTATCCACATGGTGCCCTTACACTGGCCACTGCTGTGGGGAGCTGCCTTGTATTATCACACCCTCAGAAATGTTCATGGATCATCTGCATAGGTTGAGCGAGCTATCCCGATGTGGGTGGAGAGTGGCTGTCAGACTAATGAAAGCAAATCCCTCGCTGGCATTTTTTCTGAAAAGGGCCAGTGGGGCGAGAGCTGTGCCTCATATGTGCTCTCGATTGCAATGCTGACAAGTACTGCATGGGGGGAAATTGAAGGCGGTGCCCTTGACTTTGTTAAGCATGGATGACAGTTCAAGCCTCTGTCATCTGAAGCTAACAAGGATCTGCGTGCATTCATCATGGACTATGACTCCAGTGATGACTCCAGTGGTGACAGCCTTGGGCATGATGATGGTGGTCCACAGTGGTGGATTCATGATGAAGAGGATCTTGCCCCTGCTGTTGCACCCCAGTTCCCTGATACCAGCTGTGCTGCCAGTCTTCCATCCCTGCCCTGCCCAGCCTCTGTCACAGACACCTCCAACTCTGAACCTATCACCAATGTGGATGCCCAGCGCTGCCCACAACCTCCCATGGCTTCCAAGTCGGATTTTTGCAAGGCTCCTCACAATGCTGACCAGAACTCGATTCATCTCTCTACCTCGATGCTGGAAGATGATGCCACCACTGTATCATTTTTTCTGGTCCAGTGTCGACATCACCATTATGTGGCATATATTTCATACCCTGCACTCGAACATTTGATGGACATTTCTACGATTTGTTTTAATTGCACTACATTGCTGTAGCTACACATTTTTTCAGATTGCTGTCCTTGAACTTATCTAAAACACTCTTCCCAGATCACTCGTTTTAATCATGTTGCCTTCCTGTTGCTAGTAGTATGGATACTACAATCCCACATTTGGACAGTCGCAATCCATCAGTTTGGTATTACCCAAGTGTCTGAGTGTCTGAGTGCATCTGAGTGTCTGGCATGTTGTCTTGGGAATTCCCCAGTAATGTATCAGAATTTCAGACATGCCAGACAAGTCAGACGATGCGGACTAAGGTGATGACATTGGTCAGATGTCTGAAGCATCTGAGTTGTCTGAGTTGTCTGGACCAGGCTGGCCCAGTCAAATTAGACTGTTTGTAACTTTGCTGATGAAGGGTCTATTTAATGTAATCTTCATCATTTTACATTGCTTCCAGGCTCCGAGTAGCCTGTATTTCTTCGCTTTTCTGTCTCCCCCTGCTCCCCTCTCGTCAGGAGCACCATCCCCTTCTGTGTCACGACCATGCCTTGCCCGACCTTTTCCCACGCCTCCGCACCCTTTCCGACACCTCCGCCCACCTCTCTGACACCCTCCGACCCATTCCCGACTAAGTCCGATGCTTAATAAGCTTGCTGACCACTCTGCCGCTGCATTCAAGCGATTGCCGCTGTTGGTCTTGACTTGTAACCACCGTTGGTCTATATTGGGTTGACCCCCTGTGGGTCATGTGATCATCTTAGGGAGCTTTGTCCATTTGGGGCCACCAGGCCGATTAGGCACAGCATGGTGCCTGCACCACATGGCGCTCTGAAGGGTTGCACTGCTTTCTGGGATTTTGGCCTGGCCTGTGATTGGCTGTTGGTGAGCGCTCCATCACAACCTTATCCACTTGTAGCTACATCCTTTGTCTCGTCCATTTCTTCTGCTGTTAGCCTTCATTCCATTGTGAAGTTTTCTGACACTTACTTCCCCTTGAAAACTTCCATACCTCCATACGTTAGTTCTGACATCCCGATACTGTACCGCCCCAGTTCCGCTGTAGCATATAAATACCTGTACAGTACCCCGATGTCTCCTCAGTATGAATATCGACATAAGTTCCCCATTCTGAGACTCCATCTCTCTCCTCTAAGTCCCTCTGTACTTAGCCCACCTCCGAAATATGAGGGCCGAGCTTGTACAAGGGGGCAGTGCACGAGCTGAACCTGACACCCTCCTCCATCCTCCGCTCTGCTAGTCGGAACCTCTGTCGGCCCCTTCTGGCCATCCCCGCTCCACTCCACTAGTCGGAAATCTGTCAGCCTCCTTCGGAAGGCCTCTATCTCGACACCCACCAATCGGACTAGCATCGGACTTTCAATCTCCGACGTCGGTCGACCTCCTAGTACCCTTTTGGGACCCTTTCACCCCTGAGAACCCTTGGAGTGAGGCCTGAACTTGACATTCTGCCCTAGTCTTCTAGGTGTGCAGAACCCCTCCCCCACTTTGCTGTAACTGATCCCTCAAGCCAAAGTCTGCAGAGGTAAACCACCCACTTGGCATTTGTCTTTGTGTTGGTTTTTTTTGGTGTTTTTGCCATAGATCCACATGTCGACTCACACCACTGACCAGCTGCCAGCTCCTTGCCAATCCCAGCCCCAAGATCAACAGTACCACCACCCTTTTGACCCACGATGTTTCTTTTGCAGTGGCACTGATGGCCACAGGACTGCCAAGTGTGAACTGTGCCAGGAGTACATCCACCAAGGGAAATGCATGTTAATAGGGGGTAAAGTGTTTATGAAAGATGGCTCTGACATTCCTAGGTCGGTTGCAGGCAGGAACTTCAGAGAAAAGATTGACAACTTCTTAGCTCTTCATGAGTCAATCATGGCATCAGCCAATCTAGTTTCCATCCAGTCCCCTGGCACCGCCTCATCTTCCAGAGGTCATGACACCCCCCCTCACCTTGTCAATACTATGTATGTTCTTTGGTTCAGGTGACTCTGCCAAATTCCAAGTTGAGGTTCACCCCTCGTCATACATCATCGATCAGGAGATAGAGGACAATGCTGACGAAGAAGACAAACGAGCCCTTGCTGGAGCCTATGCTCAGGTGGAGCAAGTCAAGAATGCCATCAAATGAAAGAAGCCAGCCTGCTTTGATGGAGTCAGATACCAGTTCACCAACCCTGTCCCAGTCAACAACCAAGTGTTGGCTTTGACCACTAAGAACCAACCCCCATCCACTGACAATACCACCTCATCTACCCAACAGCCCAGAAACAGCGCTGCCAAAGGCTCTAACCAGAAGCCACAGACTAACTCCACTCCCCAGTTTCATTACCAGAGCAGCTCTGATGAGGCTGCTGCCACCAAGTGTCTTGGGTCCCAGGTCTTAGGGGCCAAGATCGAAGTCTCTACCCAGGACCTTCTCACCATCAGCCCTGAGATTCGAAAGCAAATCAAGGAGATGGCTATGACGAAGAAGATTGCCATTGGCAGCTCGAGACCACATCTGAAACCTCGCCTTCATCGACCTGGGCATCTTATGAGCAATATCTTGTCAGGGACACCAAAGGCAAATGCATTGGTCTAGCCACTGCTCCCCTCAGGGCAGTTGATGGGATACTAATGGACAAGCTTCGAGTTGAGTGTATCCTCGATAGCAGCCGCCAGGTAGTAGCCCTCAGGCATGAACTGTGGTAGGCCTTGGGTGCTCCTTTATGTTCTGCCATGTTTATGACCTTAGAGGCGGCTAACCAGTCTAAAGAGAGTACCCTAGGTGTCATTGAAAATCAACAAAGCCCCCTTCGACCTCCTGTTAGGCCACCCATTCTTCTGCTTACTCAGTAGTATCCTCTGAGACTTCCCCAACAGTGAGCAGTCCCTCGAAATTTGTGACCCCAACACTGGGCAGCAATTGCTAATACCAACTCGACCTCATCACCGCTTGCATCCCCAGCCCTGCTTTGTTAACCCCCGAAGATGAAGCCAAATATTTCTCCCACCAAGAGTACTGCCACCACTTAGAAGGAGCTGACCAGGGTTTTTAATGATGGTCAAGGACTCGCCATAGAAGAGGGTGAGGAGACTGGGAAGAAGTAGTATCCGTGTGTTCCCTCTATGTTTCAGATCCCCCTTCTTCACTGCCAGCTTTTACTTTGTCTTGTTCCACAGACTCTAAAGAAAGCGTCGCCACCATGTACCTTCTTGACTATACCACTTCTAGTATGCCTTCCCTTGATCCTTTTGATGCTAGCTTCATTTCTCCCAAAGACCCATTCTTGTTTTCTACTGGTACTACCCTTTTGCCACTGACACTTTCTGCACTTTGATCTACCTTCAAGTTCAACCCTGTTTACCATGTTTTAAAATATAAGCCTGTAGCGAAGAAGGTTCAGCCTATTCCGACTGCGATGCCCATCGCGTTTTGTGACCATCAGGAGGTTGGTGACCCTCTCGCAGACCTTCCTGTATTACCATACCACCAAACAAATCTACAACTAGAAAGCCCATAAAACCGAAAAACATGTCTCTTAGTTTCTTATCTCTGTCATTGTCACGACCATGCCTTGCCCGACCGTTTCCCATGCCTCTGCACCCTTTCCGACACCTCCGCCCACCTCTCCGACACCCTCCGACCCATTTCCGACCAAGTCCGACGCTTAATAAGCTTGCCGACCACTCTGCCGCTGCATCTGAGCAATTGCCGCTGTCAGCCACTGTCGGTCTTGACTCGTAACCACCATTCGTCTATATTGGGTTGACCCCCTGTGGGTCATCTGATCATCTTAGGGGGCTTTATCCATTTGGGGCCACCAGGCCGATTAGGCACAGCACAGTGCCTGCACCGCGTGGCGCTCTGAAGGGTCGCACCACTTTCCGGGATTTCGGCCTGGCCTGTGATTGGCTGTTGGTGAGCGCTCCGTCACAATCTTATCCGCTTGTAGATACATCCTTTGTCTCGTCCATTTCTCCCACTGTTAGCCTTCATTCCGTTGTGAAGTTTTCTGACACTTACTTCCCCTTGAAAATTTCCATACCTCCATATGTTAGTTCCAACATCCCGATACCATACCGCCTCAGTCCCGCTGTAGTGTATAAATACCTGTACGGTACCCCAATGTCCCCTCAGTACGAATATCGACATAAGTTCCCCATTCCGAGACCCCGTCCCTCTCTGCTGAGTCCCTCCGATCTCTCTGTACTTAGCCCACCTCCAAAATATGAGGGCCAAGCTTGTACAAGGGGGCAGTGCACGAGCTGAACCTGACGCCCTCCTCTGACCTCCGCTCCACTCCACTAGTCGGAACCTCTGTTGGCCCCTTCTGGCCATCCCTGCTCCACTCCACTAGTCAGAAATCCATCAGCCTCCTTCGGAAGGCCTCTATCTCGACACCCACCAATCGGACTAGCATCGGACTTTCAATCTCCGACGTCGGTCTACCTTCTAGTATCCTTTTGGGACCCTTTCGCCCCTGTGAACCCTCGGAGTGAGGCCCGAACTTGACAGTCATCATACCTATACTCACCACTCTCCTCTTACTTACATATAAAGAACTGCTGCCGACATGAAATACCTAAAGAAAAACAAAGAAAAGTTTCCCTCTCAATTTCTCTCTCTTTCTTACCTTACTTCATTTCAATTTCAAAACTCACCGCCACAAATTTTATAGACTCTCTACTTACCTCCTTCCACCACCCTCGTTATCTTAGCCTTACTTTAGCCTTGACTAGTGCTTCCTTGTCAAAATGCGGACTCCAGATGGATGCATTTGACTTCCCCTACCTATGCACAAGACAACAAGACTTTTACACATCTAAGAATCACTGACAAGCCCTGAAGTTGTTCTGCCGCGACATCCCTCCTAGCCCACTGATGGACAACACTCAGCTGCCCAAGCCCCATGTGAAGTGATAGTGCTGTGGGCTACTCTTCTTGTGAGAGTGCAAAGGGAAAAGGGGGGGAAAGCTGTACAGTGAGCTCAAAAACCCTTTCCATACTGACCCTAACAGCAGTGAATGAGGTGTACTACCAAACACCGTGGGAATTTCAGTTAGCTTTGGTGGAGTTATAAATAGTACATACCCTTGGCTACAAAATTGCCCACTAGGTCATGTGATTTCATTCAGAGGCTGGCAAGATATATGCAATATAAAACAGCAATGTCATGGAAAGGGTTTTTGAGCTTTTGAATTGGTGAGTAGAATCATAGTGTTTTTGCTATTGTTTGTAAGTACAAACAAAGGTACATATGTAAACATGATGTCTGAGCTCAGAAATGTTCACATGCCTCTTTGTTCCCCATTACAATAATGGTCAGATCCCTTTCCCTCACTCAACAAAGCACCATCCTTTCTTTGCTTGATTCTGGACTCTCTGGTGAAGCCATTGCCAAGAGAACTGGTGTTATCCCTTCCACCATATCCAAACTTCATTCCAAAGAGTGTCCTCCCCTTCTAAAAGCCATTGGATCATCCCCCTAAGCTCTCCCCTACCAATATTCGTCATGCTCAACAACTCATCACTTCTGGGAAGGCTGAAAACACTGTTCAAGTGACCAAAACTCTTTCCAACCTTACCAACCAACCCCTCTCTGCCAGTACAGTTCATCTTCACTTGAAGAAAGCTGGTATGAAGGCTGTAGTCAAGACCAAATGTCCTATTCTTTCTGCCAGACATCACAAAGCTCATTTGGATTTTGCTTATAGTCATAAAGACTGGACTATAGAGGACTGGAAAAAGGTGGTATGGTCTGATGAGACCAAAATCAATCATCTAGTATCAGATGGACGCAAATGGGCATGGAAAAGGGCAGGAGAGGGGCTTAGTGATAGGCTGGTTGAAGGAACACTCAAGTTTGGAGGGGGTTCCTTGATGATGTGGGGCTGTATGACTTGGCAGGGAGTTGGCTTTGCTACCAAGATTGATGGTAGGATGGATGGGGATCTTTACCTTCAAATTTTGAGGGATGAGCTCCAGCAAACCCTGGAGTATTATGGTCTCAATCCTCCTGACATCATCTTTCAGCAGGACAATGACCCCAAGCACACCTGCAGAATGGTCAAGATTTGGCTGGAAGAGCAAGAATTCCAGACCATGGTGTGGCCTGCACAGTCTCCAGACCTAAACCCCATTGAGCATCTCTGGGGTTGCCTCAAGAGGAGGCTTGCACAACATGAAAACCCCCCTAGTGGAATTCATGATTTGTGGGAGAGAGTTCAGGAGGAATGGGAAGGGATACCAGTTGAAGAGTGTCAGAAGTTGATTGAGAGTATGCCTAGGAGGGTTCAGGCAGTGTTGAAAGCCAAAGGAGGTTATACCAAGTACTAGAATACCCATCTATGCAAAAGGTCAAAAACCCTTTCCATGACATTGCTGTTTTATATTGGATATATCTTCCCAGCCTGTGAACCAAATCACATGACCTAGTGGGCGATTTTGTAGCCAAGGGTATGTACTATTTATAACTCCACCAAAGCTAACTGAAATTCCCATGGTGTTTGGCAATACACCTCATTCACTGCTGTTAGGGTCAGTATGGAAAGGGTTTTTGAGCTCACTGTAGGCTATGCCTAGGCTCGTCCCAAGGGGTCATGAGTCAGAAAGGAAGCAGAGGGAACATTGATTGAGATAGATCTTGTGGCCTTGGCACTTGATAGACATCCAGAGGAACTCCTTAGGTTCTCCAAGATCTCTGCATTCCCACTTGTGCATGAACTGCACTTTGACCTCATCAACTACAGCCTTGTTAGGGCCACAGAAGAGGGTTTCATCCACATATATGATGGTGACGACTGTGTTTTTCCTCTTGTAGAGGAAGAGTCCAGCATTGGATTTGAGGCACTCAAAACCTAGTGCCTTTAGGGATTTATCTAGTGTTTGCCACCAGGCCAGGCCTTCAGGCCATAGAGGGCATGCTTTAAGTGGAGCACTTTCTGCTCTTGCCCAGGCACTGTGAAGCCTTCAGGTTGCTCCATATAGACCTCTTCTTCTAGTTCACCATATAGATAGGTGCTCCTGACAGGTGCCATTTGCCATAGATGTTTCCTGGGCAAACTGGAGGTCTGCACTCCCTTTGGTGGTGCACTGGTGCTGGAGGCACAGGGGGCCTGTGCTCCTTATGAGGGCAGCAAGGTTCCTGAGCTGGTGGGTTTCGAGCTCGAGAAGGAATTGTTGGCAGGGGAGGAACAGGTTCCTGCTCCACTGGGGTCTCAGCATGCTGTCTACCCTGAGTGGGGCATGAAGGACGAGGAGGGTCATCCTCAGGTGGTGCAGGGGCCTCATGAAAGGACTCATGATCATTGTGGACAGGCTGTCTAACACAAGATCGGTTTGAGGAGCAGCGAGGGAACATGCTCTCATCAAAAGTAGCATGTGCTGCAGTGAATACAGCATTACAGGGGTGCATAAATAGGTAATTGTGCTCATTCCCTGGAGCGACACCAATGTAGGTCATTAATTCAGACTTTGCAGCCATTTTATTGGCAGGCAAATATACATATGCACCACATCAAAGGTGGTGTTACAACTTAACTGTCCATGGGACACTTTTTCTTTTCTTGTCACTGTTTATGTATGTTTACCTTTTCCCTTGATGTTCTGGATTGTTCTGTCAACACAGCCATTGTTCAACCAATGGTGTTTGTACCTCAGACATGTGTTCTCCATGAGGCTATTGTTGACCAATAGCCTTAATCCCTCACTGTACATGAGGTTGCCTCATGGGCCTCTCTTGTAACATATATAAACCAGGTGTCTCTGGCTCTGGTTTCCCCAGACTAGAGCTGCCCAATCTAGCTCTTCTTGATTCAGAACTTTGTCCTCAGATCCCTAACACAGGGATACTCAGGACTACGAACCAAATCCTCTTTTACGAGGTTACAACTAGCCTATTGAGGGTCATAGAACTGAACGAATGACTTTGGGCTCGACATTATGTTGTAACTTTGGTTCCAGCATAACAGGTGGTCGATGGATGGTTCCTCCCCATTGATCAACTCATATGGGGTGTGCCAGTTGATATGGTGCATCAGTGACCTGTTGTACACATGGGTCCCATGTGAGAAAGAGAATTCCCACCAGGAGTCAGGGAGGCAAGCCTCGATTCTCATAGACTTGGCTTTGTCCATGAGGGTGCACATGATTCTCTCAGTGCAACCATTTTGCATAGGGGTTTGAGGTGCACTTGGAAAATGCAGATTCCCTTCTCCTGTACAACCTGATTGAAGGCTTCTGATTTATATTCTCCCCCTGCATTGGACACCCAGCCTTTAACATAGGCATTGTATTGAACATGCACCATCTGCAGAAAATTTTTGGTTGTGGAAATCACAGCATCTTTAGTGTGCAGATTTACTGCCCATGCATGTGATGAAAAGTCATCTAAAAAGACAATCACGTATTTAAATTTGTGGTGAGATGCAATGGGGAAGGACTTCACATCAGAGTGGATTAACTCAAATGGCTGCAACACTCTGTGCTCATTCAGTGGGAAGGCTCTGTTAGACATCTGCCCAGAGCACAACCAGGACATATTTCATCCTTGGTGGGCATCTTGATCTCAGCGAAATTCCTGGTATGTTTCTATGCATGGCACAGGACATCTTTAGAGGGGTGTCCCAGACATCAGTGTGTAGTGTCATAGTTGACCATGCAAAGGGTTGCACAGCAGGTGATTTCAGCACAAAAATAGTGTCCTTATTCTCCCTGGGGACACAGGTCAGGTAGGCATTCCCATCAGGTCCATATAGGGTCAAGTGCGATGAATTACCATGCATGATGGCACCTTCTTTGAGAAGCACTCCTAGTGAGATTAGCTGGCCCAGTAAGTCTGGCATATAATAAATGGGATAGAGCCACACAAGATCTCTCTGGAGCTCATCAGGTAGTCCTGAGTAAACGAGGACAGTTCCTCTCCCAGTCACAATGGAGGCCCCATTTGCAGTCTGGATAGGGAGTTGTTTATCTCCTTTCAGGGCCTCATAATCGACAAAGTCATCCAAGTCATTTGTAAAGTGCATTGAAGCACCAGAGTCGAAGGTCCATTGTTTGCACACATAGCAAAAGACAGTGCATGGACACAAGTAGCATTTACAGCTGTTTTCATTTGTTTGGGGAAAATCAAAAAATCAAAAATCGCTTTCAGGCATTGCCAGCAAGGACCTTAGAAGTAGCTCTAGTTAGAATTTGTAGTTACTACGAGTTCTAACTAGCTGACTGTTGAACGCAGAATTAGTTTCCCATGAGCATATGCTCTCTTCATGCCATGACGAGGGGCCACAGACAATCTGAAAGCTCGCATCCCAGCCCTCTATTATGAGGGCTATCCTGTCAAGTGTATCTGTCATTTCTTGGGTATCCAAAAAACTACAGTATATAGAGTTCTCAGCCATTATTGACACACTGGCTGTAATGGATCGAAGATCACCCCTATCTTTTCATCTTATCTAATCACTGATTAGATAGCCGATTAGATCATCTTGATCTTATCTTGGGCACTTCTTCATGGGGCTGTGTGCCTAGCCCTTATCCAGCCACGATCCAGACCTCCGATTACAGATCCCTCTTCCCCTTTTCACAGTTTGAGCGCTATTTATACTTACAGCCTAGAACCTAGGTCTAGTACTCGTTGATGTCATACTGACATCATCCTGATGTCATAGTGATGTCATCCTGATGTCACCACTGATGTCATGCCCTGTGCCTCTGCCTTGAGGTTCCCTCATGGCCTTTACTTAGAGAGTATATAAAGTAGGCACTCCCCTGTACTATCCCTTAGTTCTATTCATTTGCATCTTTGGGCGTTTCCCTCTTGTCGCTGTAAGAGTGACTGCTTAGGCTTGCTCAGCCTTCGTCGATTTGCGTGTCCTCCCTCTGACTACCCCTGCCATTGTCATCCACTTAGTTGTGGTTTGGTTTGTTTTGTTTAGTGTTCCTCTTTTGGTCACTGCTCTTGTCGACTAGTCTAGCCTGACTTTGTCACTCAAGCACGACTCGTAACACTGGCAGCATCTCCAACCCCACACCTACTCATGCTTACAGTAGCTCTTTCATGTTCATAGACTTTTCTTCCTTCGACATTGTCTTCCCTTTTGCAGACATCTTTTTTATCTTCGAATAAACCATCAGTGAACTTGAAAATGACTGCAGAAGCTCGTCTTCACGTGCCAGGTTGGCTCAGAAAGAACTAGCTATTAGTGCAACTAGTAACTACAAATTCTAACTAGAGCCACTTCCAAGGTCCTTGCTGGCAATGCCTGAAAGTGATTGTTGATTTTTTGATTTTCCCTGAACAAATGAAAACAGCCATAAAAAGACTGAATACATGCTGCTACTATTTGCTATATACCATGCAGGATTGCAAGCATAAGTGAAGTTAGTGTCCTGCTTAAGCAAATGTAGAGGGACAACTTGCCTATCCATGGTTAGATCACTGCCAGCCACTTCGGCTATGTCGGCATCAATATCCCTGTCATAGATGGTACTGATGGGGACAGTGTCTTCAACATTGGGGGAGGGGGGCCACTGTGGGCAACTCTTCTTGTGAGAGTGCAGGGGGAAAGGGGGGGGAAGCTGTAGGCTAAGCCTAGGCTCATCCCGAGGGGTTGTCAGTCAGAAAGGAAGTGCAAAAAGTGAGTGGGCAGTGAAGGGGAAAGTTTCCCAGAGGTCAGAAGGGAACTGGTATGTAGAACTTGAATGGCTGCCACAAGAAGGTGGAAGGGGGTCAGTATGGGCTGCTAGACAGGCTCGGAAGCTGGGAACTCAAGGGGCGGTGTGAGTCGACGTGTGGATCTATGGCGAAAACACCACAAAACCAACACAAAGACAAATGCCGAGTCGGTGGTTTACCTTCGCGGACTTTGGCTCGAGGGATCGGTTACAGCAAAGAGGGGGAGGGGTACTGCACACCTAGAAGGCTAGGGCAGAAGGGAATGGTGCTCCTGACGAGAGGGGAGCAGGGGAATGACTGAAAAGCGAAGATATTTAGGCTACTCGGAGCCTAGAAGCGACGTAAAGTGATGAAGAATGACAGTAAATAGACCCTTAATGGAGCCTCAGATACTGCAAGAATAAAGAAGATAATGAAGGGCCTTAAAGCGACGACAATAAGGCAGATAACGTCGATAATGATTGGGCAATAGTCTCTCTACAAAGGGGACAGTATCCTATGCAGGGGGGCTACTTGCTTTGCGTATGTGTGTTACTTGCTGCGACGTATTGGTACTTATATACAAAAGGTAGCACAGCCTGAAGTAAATAGAGGGAAACACTTTGTAAGGGGTTTGTAAGCGATTGGTAAGAGGATTGGTAAAGGATTGGTAAGGCCGAGCAAGGCTGAGTAAGGACAGTAAGCGATTGGTAAGTAAAATCAGTCAGCATGACGAAGAATATCACAAATCATTTGAAATAGAATGAGTAATTAAGGAACGGATGAATAATGCGACAGAAAGGGGGATGAGTAAGCGCACTGGTCACTGCTGAATAAGGGGTATGACTGCAAATGAGTCACTCTGACTCCTAGATCTGAGATCCAGATTCATTGGGGCGATATGCTGCGCGTCTGAAAGAAGAACTGTGGGGATTTCTGCCAGGGGCCAATTTTGGGGGTCTCCAGGGTAGTCAGGGCTTAGGATTTCGCAACTTTTCCCCCCTCTCTCCTGTGCAACTAGTGCTCTGGAGGGCATGAGGAGGAGGAGGGGCCGTCTTCTCCAATGAGGGCAGGGAGAAGTGCCTCAAAATCGTCATGAATGCGATCAGATAGTGTAGATGAGAGTAGTTGGTACTGCAGCTGTCGCAATTTTGGGAGAATGAAAGACGAGATCGAGAGATAGACGTTGCAGGGGGCAGGAAGGAAAAATCCGTAATCCTTTTCGACTGGAGAGACCGAAACAACCGCATAAGACCTCTCAAGCCTGACAACAGACTTGAGGCAACCAAAGAATGTCTTCCTCGACGTCAGACTGACGAGAAGAATGCGCTGTCCCAAAGCGATAGGATGGGAGGTCATGGACGAGGGAGGGATGAACCAGGAGGCTTCGGGGCGAGAGCTAGTGGGGATTCCTGGCAAGTACTCGTAGTTATTCTCCCTAGCAAAGGACACGAGCAAAGAGACAGTCGAGGAGGTGGCCATTACGATAAATATTGGCGAAATGGGCGTTCGTTGGTAGAAATGATGCAGAAAATCGTGGAGTGCGTGGATCGTTACCAAATTTGGTAGGCAGGATGGCGTGGTCGAGAGCTTCCTGTGAGCGTGGGAATGGTGTCGATATCTTTAAAATTGACGGAGATATTCGAAAAATCGGAATGCCGTAAACTAGCGCTCAAAAAGTTTTTTCGGGCGCTCGAGCGGTTTCTTCCCTAACGTTGAGGATGGTTCTCGTGCGATGGATGACTGCTGGCAATATCAGTCATTCTTCGCATTAGGGCTAGGCTTCTCCATTCTCCGTTCTTCATTATTCAGCTCCTGAGTCCATGCTCACGTCGCCAAACACCTTTGGTGCGTGACAGCGGCAAAGTTGGACTCTTGTAGGCAGTAGAAGGGCTCGGAAGATCGAAGGGATGACTCTGAGGGTGGCAGAAAATGTATATAACACAATGGGACTCAAATTTAGTGGTGAGACTCAGAGGGGGACTCTGTAGATGCAAGGGGGGACTCAAAAGACTCAAAGATATGCAGGAAACAACTCTGGGGACTCAAGGGAATGCTCAGACACACAGATAGTGATGACAGAAAGGTGGGTATATTTTTCCTAAGTACAGCAGTGTTTTGTATTGGAGAGGTAGCTGTACCTAGGGTATGTTTTGGCAAAATTCAGAGGTGTCATATGTCAAGAAAGTTTTGAAGGAAAAAGTGCTGATGTAAGGCACTACAGGTCATATGTATGAAAGAAAGGAAAAGGAAGGTGTTACGAGTCGTGCTTGAGTGACAAAGTCAGGCTAGACTAGTCGACGAGAGCAGCGACCAAAAGAGGAACACTAAACAAAACAAACCAAACCACAACTAAGTGGACGACGATGGCGGGGGTAGTCGGAGGACACGCAAATCGGCGAAGTTGAAAACAACGAAGCCTGAGCAAGGCTAAGCAGTCACTCTTACAGCGACAAGAGGGAAACGCCCAAAGATGCAAATGAATAGAACTAGGGAATAGTACAGTGACGTGCCTACTATATATACTCACTAAGTAAAGGCCATGAGGGAACCTCAAGGCCAGGGCACTGGGTATGACATCAGAGGTGACATCAGGATGACATCACTATGACATCAGGATGATGTCAGTATGACCTCATCGAGTACTAGACCTAGGTTCTAGACTGTAAGTATAAATAACTCTCAAACGGTAAAAGGGGAAAGGGGATCTGTAATCGGGAGTCTGGATCGTGGCTGGATAAGGGCTAGGTACGCAGCCCCACGAAGAAGTGCCCAAGATAAGATCTGAAAGATCTAATCGGTTATCTAATCAGTGATAAGATAAGATGAAAAGATAGGGGCGATCTTCGATCCATTACAGAAGGGTGGTGAAGAAGTACATGCCTAAGGGTCTCTAGCCTACTTGCCAATGCTGCAGGAACTCTTCGAGGCAGCCTGGGGTGGTGCAGCAATGCTACTGGCAGTGGTGGGCATCAATGTCTCGAATGGGGCCTATAGATACCAAGAAGCCAGTGTCATGGGTGATGGGGTAGACTGTTGGTTGATTGAGTATTGGATACTCGATCAATGGGCCAAAGGCTAATGCAGATAGGGGTGGAAAATGAATGGGGTCCAGGATAGGGGTAGGCAGTGACTTTTAGCAGTGATGAATGTCAGTGACAGGGGTTACTTCCCAAATAGGTGGTGGCAGCATTAGTAAGCAAAGGAAGTGCTCAAATCAGCTGAGTTAGCTGAGAGTGGAGTGGCAGCAATGTTTCTGAGGGACAGCAGATCTGCAGGGACTGGCTAGGGCAATAGGGTGAATGGTAGATTGATATGATATCCAGCTCTAGGGAGTATGGACTCCCTACAGCACTCCTCTAGACCAGGCACTTTGATTTGTATGGTTGGCTTTGACCATCTCACCTTACCTTCAGGATGACATGTACAATATTCAGGTCTTATCAATCATTCATCAGAAACTTGTCAATCATTCATTAGAGGTCCATAAAAGGTTTCTTAAAGTTTCACTGATAGTTCAAGAAAAGATTTTTTATCCAAGGATTGTAAATGGTTCCCCTAAGGTTCATTGAAGAAGGTCTAGAAGACATTTTCTGAAGTTTCATGAAATTTTGAACATTATCCATAGTTAATGAAAGGTTCCCCCTTGAGCCAACCTGTAAGGTGACTTCCAGGAGAAAATTATGAACCACCATTCCCAGAACCAGCAATGCAGGTTCAGGCAACACTTGATACTTAAAATAGAAAGAGTAAGGACTAGATAAGATAATGTGAAGACCATAACCCACACAAGCAGTATGCTGATGTAGCTCATCTTCCCTGGAGTGGTATGAACAGTGCAAAATGTGGCATTTATTGGTTAGATAATCACTGCATTGAGGATTTATTACTCAGATAGGAAATGTAGGTTCAGCTCATCATAGCACTGAACCCCATCTCAGATATTATTCATCATGGAGTCAATCTCTGTGCCTTCAAATAAGCTGCTACCTGATAGTCAGGATACCTTTTCCCAGCCCCCACCCCCAGGGTCCCAGGAGCCACCCGTCCACAATTCTCAGCTCTCCTGGCTGCCAATCCACAATCCCCAGCTGCCCTGCCTGCTTGTCCATTCCTACAACCAGGTTACTGTCACCACAGATGAGGTTACTGCAAGCAACCATGCACCAGGGAATTGTCATGAATCCATCTTCCTCCTCCACTACTTTTTGCCATGGTTAGCAATACAATTGTTCACACAAACCTGGATAGCTTGGCAAGTGCTCCCATGGAGCAGAAGTGAAGCCTCCAAATGAATCTCTACATTAACATTTCCCCAGGACTCTGAGCCATCCACACAGAAGCTAGCCATCTCTGTTGAAATATCACCCTGCCAAGCCAGAAATGTCATCATCTGCCAAGCCAGCTCCACTGTCACATCATGACAGCCAATCACCACACCCAGGTATGTCATCTGCCACAATACATGTGCACCTATTAATATGTCCAGCCACAGAATCTGGAAGTGGATTCCACATATCTGGAGAAGCATGCCTCAAACAGGGCCAATATCATACCCCCACTGGCACACAAGCCAGCACTGCCTGGTATGTTGCCAAGATTTGGCTTAGTAGTATATGCACCATCTATCCTGGCTTGCTGAAAATCCATGGCTACAATCTCTCAATCAGTTTTCATATACATATGTACCATTCCTTATTGAGCATGTAAACTTGAATGGGATAGCTACAAAGGTGAAGGACTTCCAGATGAATTACAGGGAGTTTATTATGGCCATACTCAAAACTTAAGCACTGGAGCCAAGATATCATCTGATGAACACCCAGTGTTACTGGTTTGTAGCAACCAGGTTCAAGGAAGCAAATGCCTCATCCCCTGCCCAGCAAGACACCAGAAAAAGTATTGGAGGCACCTGGTATCAGGTAGGGATCCCCCAAAAATCGAGCATGAATGCAGCATGTGCAAGATATAAAGCAGCTCAAAACCTTCTGGGAGTGGAGATTGAGGAGGAGAAAAGGCAGCAAGAAGAAGCTGCCTGTTGGGAAATTGAAGAACATCAAGCTGAAGAAGAAGCTGTGAAAAGGGAACATGAGCAATGTCAGGCAGCAGATGAGCAATGCCAAGCTGCAGAGGAAGCCACTGAAGGGATTGGATGGGCAGCTGGGGCACTGGGTTGGATTGTGGACAGGCAAGTGGGCAGGTGGGGATTGTGGACTGGCAGCTGGGGCAACTGGGGATTGTGGACTGGTGCATGAGGCAGCTGGGGATTGATTGTGGGATTGTGGATGAGAAGGCAGGGTAGATTGGGATGTTGCCCTGCTGGCCAGTCCACAATCCCCAGCTGCCAGCCCACACTCCCTGGCTGCCCTGCCTGCCAGTCCAAAATCCATAGCAGCCCTGCCTGCCCATCCACAATCCCCAGCTGCACTCTGGACAGCACTACAGATGCACCACTAGTGGACCAGGATCACCTGGAAGCTGGTCCTGCTGCCAAACCTGTGTCTTTATGATGCTTGTTTTAATCCATTGTACTACTTGTGAGGGTGGAAGGCTTCTCAGGGGTGCTTGGGTACCTGGTGCAGTTGACCTGGGTGAAGCATGCATGGAGGTGCTTTAGTCTGACATGGCATGCATGGGCAGGTGTCATACCATGTTGGCTCATGGTCATTGTAATTAAAGGATGCAATGGGCATATCACTAAGACAAATCAATGTTTATGCAGTACCACAATGGGTTGAACTGATGCATTACATACTGGAATGAATTGTATGGTTGACTTTGACCCTAGTTTCAGGATGACAGTTAAAATATTTGTGTCTTATCAAAAAGATTCATCAGAAACTTGTCAACCATTCACTAAAGGTCCACAAAAGGTTTCTTAATGTTTCAGTGATAGCTGATGAAAGATTTATGAAAGGGTTGTAAATAATTCACCAAACATTTGATTCAAGGTCTGGAAGACATTTTCTGAAGGTTCATGAGCTATTGAACATAGAATTGTTCATAGTCCACTAAGGGTTCCACTTTGAGCCAACATGTAAGGTGCCTTCCAGAAGAAAATAATTAACCACCATTCCCACAACCAACAATGCAGGTTCAACCAACACTTGAGACTTGGAATAGGAAGTGTAAGGACTATATAAGATAATGTGAAGACCATAACACACACAAGCAGTATGTTGATGTAGCCTCATCTTCCCTGGAGTGGTATGAACAGTGCACAATGTGGCATTTGTTGGTTAGATAATCTCTCCACTGAGGATTTGTTACTTAGATAGGACATAGGCTGCCTTTATATACTACAGGAGTGTGGGATGTGACATGTGCCAACTACCTAAATAGTTGCTGCTATTGTCTATTGTATTTGGAGTATCTATTGTTACACCTATGTAGTTAACTACTTCCCATGCTGCACTCTGTAGGTGCATGTTCAACACTTTCATCACAGTATATCTTGTCTGGATGCATCAGCATCTCAAGTACTAGCATGACTTCATTGTCCAGCATTCTGACTCCAGTCATAACACTAGTTCATCTCTACATTTTTGCTTGTCCATGAACCCATCATACTTGTCAGCAGTTTCTCCACTAATTGATCCATTCCTGCTGCTCTCCACCTCCAGGTTCTGCCCAGAAATGGTGACACAAAGCTCAAGTACTCTGAGGTGATTATGGTCTCCACTGAAAAAGGGGACAGAATTAGATGGACAGTATGGGAATGCTGCCACTTCCCAGGACATGGCTGAGTGGGCTGGTCTCTCTGTGGGGACTGTCCACAATTGCTACAAGAGGGTGATGGTTGCTATTCTGCACCATCATGATGAAATGATTCACTTCAACCGAGAAAATCCAGAGGACAGGAGGGAAAAGGAGATGGCAAAAAGATTTGTGGAAGAGAGAACATGTCCTCAGTGGAGAGGGATTTTTGTGTGTAGATGGAGCACCCTTCAGTCTCTTTCAGAAACCTGGGTTGCATGGAGAGGGATTTTTTGACAGAAAATCCAATTATTCACTTTCCAATCACATGAGCATTTACAACTCAGTGACCATATGTATTCACTTGCATTGAGGTCATCATCTTCCCCCACAATCTTCAAATTGTGGATTATGTTACTGGAGTTCTTGGAAGTCTCCATGATGCCAGTGCCTTCCAGCATACCCAATGTGCCCAGTCACCCAAAGGGTTCTTTGGACAACATCAGTGGCTCTGGGCTGACTCAGCATATGGGTGTCAGAAGTGGTGCATTGTTCCATTTTCGAAAAACTTTCAATTATCATTTGTCAAAGGTATGTGAAGTTTGTTTTTTACACCTAGTATGATGGGTATAACATCTACTACAACTTCATTGGGAAGAAATCACAACACAAGACAATGGTGATTTGCAAAACAATCAAAGTGACATATTTACAATGTCCCTATAAGTATGTAGCTGGAGGATGCAAATAATGTGTGAGATTAAGGCTGGGGAGTGATGACAATGGCTTTGTTGCCACAGGAACAGAGCCAACTGCAGAGCTACTCTCAAAGGCAGTTTCTTTTGTAGTTTCTTTTCTCTACTGTCCTCTTCTCCAGACAGGTCCCCAGGACTATCAGCAGGCCTATCAGGTCTATCCTAGCCTATTCTCTTCTCTTTTCCTTCAGCTCTCACATTTACCAGCTAATCCTGCAAAGCATGAAGGTCTTACTGTATCACTCATACACCATGCCAACTCCAACACCACAACTGTTTCCAAGACTGACTGATGAACTGATTGCCTATTGGTCTGCTGCAAGTACTGTCAGTCATCTTTATATCAGACAATAGTTGCCCTACATGTGAATGAGGTTGCCATATACTCTTATAAATTAGGTGACTTTTCTATAGATGAATGAGAACTATTTATAAATTAAAAGCATATATAACAATCTATAACAACTAAATAGGTAAAACAGCCACATAATTGCAATGCAGTTATTCCTGATGGTACACTCCTCACAAGGCTATATTTTTTGACATACACTACAGGTTTAAGCAAATTGCTTGTTGACTTTTGGATAACCTTTATGATGAAATTTGGTGTCAATAAGAGTAGTGGCAGCAAGCTTACATAGATGCAGGTGGATGGGAATACCCTGGTCAAGAAAACTTGCTGCAGCTGTGGAAAAGGCCAATGCTGCAATGGGTAGCACTTGCTGCAGATATCAGAAAATGAGGCTGCAAGTGAAGACTTTCCAATGTAATAATAAATCTGGCAATGACCCCAAATGACCAGTTGGAGATTGCCCATTGCCATATAAGAGGATTGGAGGAATCCCATTCTGGCACTTGGAGCATTGCCATATAAGAGGATTGGAGGAATCCCATTCTGGCACTTGGAGAATTCCCAAATGACCAGTTGGAGACTCTCCATTGCCACATACTGTAATAGTCATGGGGGAATCCCATTCCAGAACTTGGGGAATCTCCATGCCCATGGAGAATCCACAATTTCCCACTTGGAGAATCCCCATCCCCCCATAAGAGTGATGGAAAAATCATTGTGCCACTTGGAGAATCTCCACAGCCTTGGAGAATCCCCAAATAACCAGTTGGAGAATCCCCATCCCCCCATAAGAGGATTGGAGAAATCCCATTGTGGCACTTGGAGAATCTCCACACCCTTGGAGAATCCCGTTGGAGATTCTCCATTGCCACATAATAGTCATGGAGAAGTCCCATTCTGGCACTTGGAGAATCTCCATTGCCATATAATAGTCATGGAAAATCCCATTCTGCAACTTGGAGAATCTCCACACCCATGGAGAAATCCCATTCTGGAACTTGGGGAATCTCCATACCCATGGAGAATCCCCAACTGCCCAATTGGAGATTCCCCATCCCCCCAATAAGAGGGATGGACAAATCCCATCATGCCATTTTGCCAATCCCCACCCTGTGGGCATGCTGGAGATTCCCCCATTTCCCAGAGTTCCCAGAGTCTGCCATTCAGATGGTATGTCCCCTGGAGGATTCCAAACACCCTTGGAAATGGTCTATTTCCTTTGGGGAATCCCCCAAACTCCCCTTGGAATAGGTCTATTTACCCTGGAGAATCTCCCAAAATCCTTTTGGAATTGGTCTATTTACTGTGGAGAATCCCCAAAACTCCCCCTGGAATAGGTCTATTTACCCTGGAGAATCCCCAAAACTCCCCTTGGAATTCATCTATTTCCCTTGGAGAATCCCCAAAACTAACCCCAAAATAGGCCCCTATATAGGCTGGAGAAAGTCCCACTTGGACCCTAGACACCATGGTCACAATAAGGTACCCTTGGGGAAATGGGCTTTCTTCTCTTTGGCATGTCCATTCCTGGAGAATCTCCAAGTCTGGCTGTCCCAGGGAATACCCAAGAAGTTGACACCTATTAGGTACAGTATAAACATCTGTAGAAATATGTCAACCTAATAGGTCCCCAAAAGGGGGTGACTGAAGTGTTTGAGGTATAACTTGGGATTGGATGTGACTGTGCAGATGTGATAGGGGAAGCATCTGTAGCCCTTGGTCTTGGCTTTCCACTGGTGGTTTTTGGAGTTCAGGGGTGTAGTGGCTGTGATTATATGAGCCAATTACTGAGGCCTATGCATTGCAACATTTTTGTTGCTGACACCGTAGTGGATGAAATCTATGGTGTGAAGGATATATTTGGAGCAGAAATGCCAGCTAGTGCTTACATGATATATCAAATGATCAATTAAATGGTTTGTCAGTGAGCAAACAAAGCCAAACATTGAATTTGAGTGATTTATCCTCTATCCTGTACCACAACCCAAGGAATCTCTTTTCTTGTGACTCTCTCAGGAAATCTCAGCAACTTCTGGTGTTCATGGCATTACCATGAGTAGGGTGTGTTCCCAGCACCACCAGTCCCTTAAAAGGTTGCTAAAATTCATCTCCACACATTGACTCACAACACCCCTCCCCACTTCCCCATACCCCCCCGAACCCCCTTCTCTCCCCAAGCTTTGACAGTTTCAGGGCATGACCTTTGAAGAGATGCATGCTGTAGGGAGGGAAGCCTCCCTACTAGGGGAATTATTTTTTTTCACTGTTGTTACCTACTGATTGATTGTTATGTTTTTCTTTCACCTTTTACTTACTATTTGGACGAGTTTTGGCTTACATAAGCCAGACTCGCACTTAGGATGCCTTGTACTTAGCATAACAACAAGAGCTGCTTTACCAGAGATGAGGAGATGAGAATCTGAGCCCAAGGGACTTGGATTAATATTTCTCCTATATCAGACAGTTGTGAGACATTATCTCGACCTCATTTGGGTTTCAGGGTGCATTTCTAGTCCCTTCTCTGCTCTTTGACACCCCCTACCAGGCACTCCAGCCCCCTCAGGTCGAACTGACCACTATTCTCACCCCAGGGAGACCTCAGGTAAACCCCCAGGTCCCCATCTACCAACTTTACAATGCATTCTTCTATGACAAGCACACTAATGAGATGAAGTGCAGGGAAGAGAGTTCAGTCAGTAGATAGTCAGGTACTTACTGATAATCATTTCTTGGTGTTGGACACTTATGACATACAGGAGTTATTTAATATGTTGAGTTCTACTTCATGTGGAGATTGCTCAGCACCACACATTAATAACAGGGTGCTTAATTCCTCTTGTGATAAAAATACAAAAACACCTGACCAACCAGAGTCAAAAATCCCAAATGACACTAAAGTCAGGACAGTGGGCTGCAGGCCTGAGTTGCAGTTGGAAGTGACATTGGAAGGAAGATCACTTCCATCAACCCCCTAAGGTGACCTATTTAGGTTGACATATTTCTATAGATGTTTATACCTAAGGGGTGTTGACCATCTGGCTGCTACTGGGGATTCTCCAGAGCTGCCATGTCAAGGGATTTTCTCCACCCATTCCTTGTTCCCCACATGGCCCTCCCATTTTTCAGTCACATCCTAACATAAAAACCTGTCATGAGTTGGTGCAACTCATTGACAGCTTCTAATGATCAAAATAATATCATATCTATGCTGCTACACATTGCCTACACCATAAATGAGTATATAAATTCACACTGTTAGGCCTGAATGTCTTCAGATCCAAAATGTGCCATCAGTTAGCTTCACACTTGCAGCAACTATTTGCAGGATGGTTTCTCAGGATTTTGCACTTTTGACAGTTTTGGTGGCATTGCAAGTCAGATAACACAGGGATTGTATTAGGATATGTCCAAATATGTATTCCTGAAAGTATAGGCTCAGTAGGTGGGCTGGGTAGTGTGCTGTGATGAGTTTTTGACATGTTTTGCAAGTCTCCTAAATTAATTCTTCAGCCACTTTCCCATGGTCCAAAAAACTTGGCTGCCTTCCAGCACATTCAATACCCTTTGGATGGAGCTGAATCTTTGTACATGGGTAGTGATATGTGTCAGGTAGCTCCACCAGGAATTTAAATATATATTATTAATGAGGGTAGTTGGTGGTGCTCCCCTGAAGGCAAAGGTGAAAAAGCAGATCCATATCTTATTTCCCATCTAAACCTCCCAAGTAATTTCACATATAGATGGGGGACTGCCTCCCACATGGTCCTGTGGTATCATAATTAATTCCACTGTGCAGGATACAAGTGTGGAGGGGAAGGGGTAGGACTGGTCATATGTGCTGAAGGGGTGGCTGTGATGGTCTGTAATTTTAATATGTTATAGGGGTATGTGAAGGCGATCTGGGTGTCAATTTTCATTGAGGTAGATTAAGAATCACAGGATTGGGAAGAGAATTCGCATTTGCCCCTATTTATCCTAGTACCCTTGTACTGCACTGAATTTGCTGAAATTAGCAGCCAGATCTAAGGGAATACATGTCCTGAATTCATTGCAATACAGTAGAACATGCACAAATGTAAGGAGGAAGTGTGATGAGGCAGAAATAAGTCAGTTGAGGCTGCTTTTTTGCTTACATAATCAAAAAAGCGGAGTGGCAGGAAGTGACACTAATTAGGCACCACATGTCACACAGCCACACTGTGGGGAAAGTGGCCCAGGCCACAGGACAGCCACCCGCTGGCACTTCAGATTATGAAAGAAGGCACACATATGGTAATCAATTGAAACCTTATTTGACTGTCAAAAAGCAGACTACTACACTTTTGCTGATGAACTAACCTACACATTTGCTAATGAATTAGACTAGACTTTGGTAGTCAAAAGTGTGGACCACTACCATTTTTCCTAATGAACTAGGCTACCCTTGTGCTAATGACCTATACTACACTTTTGCTAGTTGACTAGGCTACACTTTGGTAGTCAAAAATGCGGACCACTACCATTTTTCTACTGAACTAGACTATCCTTTTGCTAATGACCTATACTACACTTTTGCTAGTTGACTATGCTACACATTGGTAGTCAAAAATGCGGACCACTACCATTTTTCCTAATCAACTAGGGTACACTTTTGCTAGTGAACTACACTACACTTTGGTAGTGAAAAATGCGGACCACTACACACTTTGCTAATGAACTAGATGTCGGAATATTGGTAGTTGTCACTTGTCAAACTCACAAGACATATATGAGATGTATATTTGACATACGACAGTTGTAGTTTTCATTTGATATATTTTCCTAGCTATAAAAGCTCGTAGTAGTACTCTGTATCTACATCGCATTTGAACCTGATTCACCCCCCCTCCATTGTCATGATCCTCAGCTGTGAATTCTAACACTAGACTGCCCTTTTGCTAATGACCCACACTGTCACGACCATGCCTTGCCCGACCATTTCCCACGCCTCTGCACCCTTTCTGACACCTCTGCCCACCTCTCCGACACCCTCCGACCCATTTCCGACCAAGTCCGATGCTTAATAAGCTCGCCGACCACTCTGCCGCTGCATCCGAGCAATTGCCACTGCCGGCCACTGTCGGTCTTGACTTGTAACCACCATTTGTCTATATTGGGTCGACCCCCTGTGGGTCATGTGATCGTCTTAGGGGGTTTTATCTGTTTGGGGCCACTGGGCCGATTAGGCACAGCACGGTGCCTGCACCATGTGGTGCTCCAAAGGGTCGCACCGCTTTCCGGGATTTCAGCCTGGCCTGTGATTGGCTGTTGGTGGGTGCTCCATCATGATCTTATCCGCTTGTAGATATGTCCTTTATCTTTTCCATTCCTCCGCTGTTAGCCTTCATTCTGTCGTGAAGTTTTCTGACACTTACTTCCCCTTGAAAATTTCCATACCTCCGTATGTTAGTTCCGACATCCCGATACCGTACCGCCTCAGTCCCGCTGTAGTGTATAAATACCCATACGGTACCCCGATGCCCCCTCAGTATGAATATCAACATAAGTTCCCCATTCCAAGCCTCTGTCCCTCTCCTCTAAGTCCCTCCGAACTCTCTGTACTTAGCCCGCCTCCGAAATACAAGGGCCGAGCTTGTACAAGGGGGCAGCGCACGAGCTGAACCCGATGCCCTCCTCTGACCTCCACTCCGCTCCGCTAGTCGGAATTTCGTCGGCCTCCTTCGGAAGGCCTCTATCTCGACACCTACCAATCGAACTAGCATCAGACTTTCAATCTCCGATGTTGGTCGAACTCCCAGTACCCTTTCGGGACCCTTTCGCCCCTGAGAACCCTCAGAGTGAGGCCTGAACTTGACATACACTACACTTTTGCTAGTTGACTATGCTACACATTGGTAGTCAAAAATGCAGACCACTGCCATTTTTCCTAATGATCTACTAGACTATCCTTTTGCTAATGAGGTATGTGACATGGTGATAGGGTTTTACTGTATATTCATACATCTGGGACTTGGCCAGATAGGCATTTGGAAATTCGGCACTGGCATGAGATGGGGTTGGTGATTGTCACAGTTGGAGATTTCCCAGGGTAGTCAAATGGGGTCAGAGATTCCCCAGAGGGCAGTTGGAGATTCCCAAGGGTGGTCAAATGGGGTTGGGGATTCTCCAGGGGGGCAGTTGGAGATTCCCCAGGATGGTCAAATGGGGTTGGAGATTCTCCAGGATGGCAGTTGGAGATTCCCCAGGATGGTCAAATGGGGTTGGGGATTCTCCAGGGAGGCAGCTGGAGATTCCCCAGAGAGCAGTTGGAGATTCCCCAGGGTGGTCAAGTGGGGTTGGGGATTCTCCAGAGGGGGCAGTTGGACATTCCCCATGGTGGCCAAATGGGTTGGAGATTCTCCAGGGTGGTCAAAAGAGGTTGGAGGCTCTCCATTCAGTGGGTGCCATATTGGTCAATGTAGCAGTGTCCACCCAAAGTGTAGTATGAAGTGCATAGCAGTTCACATTTTTGACTGCTAAAGTGTAGTGTGGTTGATTACCAAGAGTGTAATAGGCACCTACAAAAGTGTAGTCTAGTTCATTAGGAAAAAGGGTAGTGGTCTCCATTTTTGACTACCAATGTCTAGTGTAGTTGACTGGGAAAATTGAAGCATAGTTCATCAGCAAAAGGGTAGACTGATTGATTAGGAAAAGTGTAGTGGTCCACATTTCTGACTACCTAAGTGTGGTGTAGTTCATTAGCAAAAACATAGTCTAGTTGATCAGAAAAACTGTAGTGGTCCACACCTTTTACTAACAAAATGTAGTTTGGTTCATTAGCAAAAGTGTAGTCTGGTTGATTAGCAAAAACAAAGCCTGGTTGATTAGAAAAAGTGTAGTGGCCAGGATTTTTGACTACCAAAGTGTAGTGTAGTTCATTAGAAATGTGCATAAGTAGTCCACACTTTTGACTACCAAAATGTAGTCTAGTTCATTAATGAAAGTGTATTGGTCCAAATTTTTGATCACCAAAGTGTGGTGTGGTTCATTAGACAAAGCATAGCATATTTGACTAGCAAGGTGCAGCACAGTCAACTAGGAAAAGCATAGCACAGTTCATTGGAAAAAGGGTAGTCTGGTTCATTAAGAAATGTGTCATAGGTCCACATTTTCGACTACCAAAGTGTAGTGTAGTTCATTAGCAAAAGGGTAGTCTAACTCATGAGGAAAATGGGTAGTGGTCTGCAATTTTGACTACCAAAGTGTAGCATAGTCAACTAGCAAAAGGGTAGTATAGTTCACTAGCAAAAGAGTGGTCTGCATTTTTGACTACCAAAGTGCAGGGTATTTCACTAGCTAAAGTGTTGTCTACTTCATTAGGAAAAGTGTAGTGGTGCACATTTTTGACTACCAAAGTGTAGTGTAGGCCATCAGCAAAAGGGTAGTCTAGTTCATTAGCAAAGTGTGTAGTGGTCCACATTTTTGACTACCAAAGTGTAGTGTAGTTCACTAGCAAAAGTGTACCCTAGTTGATTAGGAAAAATGGTAGAGGTCCACATTTTTGACTACCAATGTGTAGCATAGTCAACTAGCAAAAGTGTAGTGTAGGTCATTAGCAAAAAGGCAGTCTAGTTCATTAGCAAAGTGTGTAGTGGTCCGCATTTCTCACTACCAAAGTGTAGTGTAGTTCACTAGCAAAAGTGTACCCTAATTGATTAGGAAAAATGGTAGTGGTCCGCATTTTTGACTACCAATGTGTAGCATAGTCAACTAGCAAAAGTGTAGTATAGGTTGCAAACTTTGTGGAGACTTCCTATCATGATCTCTAAGTTCTGGGAAAGATCTGTACCCTGCATCAACTCTCACTACAATGAGTGAGGCCTTCAGGCTCCCCATTCCATCCTCTTTGGTGATTCCCCCTCCTGATGCAAACACTTCTTGGAGAATTCCCCTACTGCCCTATTGCACAGGGAAGTGCCTTTGAAAGATGTCTATTTGTGCACACTGGAGAATGTCCCAGAATTCCCTCAAAAGTGATGTATTTTGCCTGGGGGAACCCAGAAACAACCCAGGATTGTCTGTTTTTTGCTCCAGAGAAAATCCACAGCTCTAGCAGGTCTATTCACCCTGGAGAAAGTCCCATAGGACCTGAGAAGAGGTCTATCTGTGCTGGAGAAATCCCATAGACAGGGTCTGTTTATGCTGGAGAAAATTCAGAAACAACCCAGGAAGTGATCTGTTTTGGCTGGAGAAATTCCACAGTTAGGTTTATTTAGCCTGGAAAGAGTCCAGGATTGGCTTATTTAGGCTGGAGGAATGCCATAAGTAGGTTCATTCAGCCTGGGGAAAGCCCAGGGAAAGTCCCAGAATGTGTAGGAAGAGGTCCATTCATGCTGGAGAAAGTCCAATCACCCCCTACACAGAGGTCTATTTATGCTGGAGAAAGTCTCACCACCCCCTAGGAAGAGGGTCCAATTATGCTGGGGAAAGCCCCAATGACCCCTAGCAGGAGGCCCTATATAGGTGGGAGAAAGTCCCATGTGAACCCCAGACACTCTGTAAGTGCTGGATAAAAATCCCTTGACATGGCAGCTCTGGAGAATCCCCAGGGCCTGCTGGAGTGCTGGAGAATACCCAGTAGCAGCCGGGAATACCCGGGTCATTTTGACTATTAGAATCGCTTGCAATGGATTTAAATAATTTTACCAAATTTCCAACAAGACCTTCACTTTGTGCACATATGCTAGCTCTGCAGCCAACACCTCTTTTAAGTATCCATCTAACTGCCTCTTACTGATCAAGGGTGTCATTGAGCATGATGAGCTGTGCAGCCCACAAATGTTGGCATTGAGAGTTTTGTTGGGTTATAGCTAAGTGTTTCCAGTTTACTTTTCTTTTCAATTCTCTGCTAGTCTGTCTCTTCAGGCAAAGCCCCTAACAAGCCTTTTACATCCATTCCAGTCATCTATTTTCTAAACCCTTCAATGTGTATGCACTGGACAGCCAAGAGGAGAAGTCTATGGAGTGGGCAAGCCTTCCCTACAATCAGAACTCCAGCACATTCCCTGGTGTTTCCAGTGCCATCACCATTGGCAGTAAGGGAGCTATTGAAGACAGCTATGCCCACACTGTACTCTTCATTAATCAAACAGCAAGTGGGACCCTGATGAGTGAGAAGGTTATGTTTTCTCTGATGATGACTGCTGATTGGCTGCAGTCCTTTTTTTCTTTCTTTTTCTCTGGGATATTTTCTAGCCAGTAAATATAGCTTGTTAGTACTGTTCCCTCACATCTTATCAGAATTCAGTCTATGAATGTGCTAATCTCAGTGGTATGACCACTCCATCACATCAGGTGTATACAATGCATCAAAATCTTCCTTGGTAATGTGGGAATTTCAGCATGTAGAAGTGATCATACCTTTCTTGTGAACTAACCATCATCAGAGTACAGTCAACTTTCTTCCTGGGAATGGGTACTAAGTGTGCTGCATGAGTTACCTTGGTCAAGGGGAGAATAAAATCCATGCAACAGGCTGGTGCCTCAGATGAAGATGGGCTGTATAATCTCTCAAGAATCCAGAGGCACATAGGTAGCTGAGCACTTCCACCTGAACTCATCATCACACCTTCCATGTCTATTCACCATCCAAGGGACTACACACCAGTGTTGTCAGATACAGAGGCCCCCATATTGATAGACTGGATGACCATCCCTGATGAGGTGCTAGGGCCATCACCAGCCAACTTGTTTGAAGCCAAATTGGCAAAGATCAATGAACATGCTCAGCATATGAAGGTCCAAGCACACCTGTGGCAATGTCAACAGGAGGAAGAGAAACTTCAGAAGCAGAAGGAAGAAGAGAAGTGCCAGCATGAGGTAGGTTTACCAGATTTGACCCACAGTCTGGCTGCTGATGAGCATTCAGAGGAGGGAGAAGAATGACAGCATTGGAAGCTGGAAGAGCAGTGGAAGAATCCATGCCACTCACCAATTTCATTGAATGTCTGCTGGGTGATTGCAGTACTCTTCACAGCATCAGACACAAGCAGAAGATCCCCAGTCATCTTGGCACACCAAGAAATCAATATCATCACTACCAATGCATGGTTGAATTTGAAGTGGCTGCTTTTTTCATGAGGTATCCTCCCAAGTGCTGAGGAGCTGGTAGCCATGACTATACAGGCATTGAAGAATGTAGTGTTAGACCATGACTGCATAACCCATGCCAAAATGGATAATGTTGTGGTTGGAATATCCAACCCATGAAACCTTTCCTCTCCATCAGCATCCAGAATGTTATAGTTCCACCAAAAGAAGCCCTGTTTGACCTTGGGTGGTGTGATTTGGGTTTGGCTTCATTTTTCTTCAGAGCATAAAAGCAAAGTTGCATTCCTATGGTGCTGACAGTGCACAGAGTTGGAATCTGACATTGACCTGGATTACATGAGTGGTTAGAAGAACTCAGTTTTTCACTACTAGAGAATGCATGACTTACCAATCAAGTTTTCAAAGCATTCTTGGACCTGCTTGTTTGCTTATTGTGTTTGTGTTTTTGCCTTTTTCCCTGAGGTGATTGGCCATGTGCAGGATCAAACAACCAGAATGGCTCTCACATTTACCAGCTAATCCTGAAAAGCATGCTTCAAGGTCTTACTGTATCACTCATACACTTGTGCCAACTCCAACACCACAACTGTTTTCACTACCACCACCATCTCTCCATGTCATCATTGTCATCATCCTTCCCTCTGGTGGGTTCACTGTGAGGCCACACCAATTCACATAGATATGTGATCACATGTAGTTACAGCAGTTTTATAGTAATATAATCCCATTACTGGTTAAGTTCTACATGTCATGTTGAGTGGTTGGAATCTGTATACTGACCCAACCTGGGGTAGGTCTGTACAGGTCTGTACAGAGGGGGACCTGTCTGTGTGTCTGTGGTCTATATGGACCCACATGGAGGGTGGTTATGCTGATGGAAGACACATATTATGCCAAACTGGGAAAAACTGACACTGCAAGCATTTCACAATTTTTCATGCCAAAATATGTTGAAAAAATTGAAAGAAGAGATACTCTGTTATTTGGGCTGTTTTCACAGAAAAAATGCAAATATAATATTTTGTTTTATTTGTCTTTTCTGTGGAAAAACATGAATTGATGGTAGTGCTGATTACCTTCTATGCTAATGGGTATTACCATCAATCAATATTTTGTGGAAAGTCATGCAAAGAAAAGAAAATATAATTTTTGCCTTTTCAATTTGAAACCACCTGTCAAAAAAGAGTATCACTTTCTTCAATTTTTTCAGCATGTTTCCTGAAGAAAAATTGTGAAATGCTTGCAGTGTGAGCCTAGGCTCCAGGAACATCACATGGCATTCCATTATATGGGATGGATTCAAAGGAAGGAACAGCACCAGGAAAACTGATGTTGCCCATTTTTCACTTGTTATCACTATATATTGCTATATGTTACTATTTTTCACTAAACATCAGCCACTTGGCACATTGTGTGGGCATCTAGCATTCCCATCCCCACTGTTGCTGGTATTGGGCCATGTGCCACAACTGCCTATTACTGATCTCATGTCTCCATGTTGATAATTCATGACAAGCAGGACAGTGATGGGTGTCCTAGATGCCCATGGCACTTTACTGGGTATGAGGTGTACCTCTGCCAAGCATCTCACATGGAAGGCTCATTGTCGACATTTCCAATTGTAGTCTCCATTTCCATTTGTGCTGAGTCTTTGATGAACCTTTGATGGGCCATTGACAAATCACCAACAAATTTTTAATGAACCTTGAGTGAACCTCAATTTGTGAACCATTGACCATCCCTTGACAAATTGTTGATGAAATTTCAGTCAACCACTGAGATATGAACCTCCCCGAACCATTAGCCTGGTGGCAACATTTGAACTCCAAAGTGTGATGCAGGGCAAGACACAGAGGCTCCAGGTTGGCAGTGTCATGAGTTGGAAGGAGATGGAAGGAGGTGACTAGAGAGGTAAAGGAAAATTTCCTGAAGGCCTAGGAAGTGTGGGAAGTGTCAAACTTGACAATATGCCACTAAATGGTCAAAGTCAGATTTTTCTGGATGGTAGGCCAGTTTCCAGAGGCTTGGAACTCAATTGGTGACAATTCTGGATTCTTGCACTTGGCAGTAAAACTTAGTAGATGCAAGGGGGAGAACTCAAAGGGGGGACAATGGGGACTCAGTGAAGGCTCAAAGGAGTCAAAGATACTTGGCAAAATGACCCTGGAAACTCAAGGGGACTCTCAGACAGTGATGCTGGCAAAGTGGGTGGTATTTGTCTAAGTAGGGCAATATTTTGTAGCATACAGGACACAGTAACTAAGGTAGGGATTGGAAATTATTGGAACTATCAAATGTCAAGAAAATGTTGAAGGAAAACCCACCACTGCAGGTACCACAAGTCACATATAATGAAAAGAAGAAAAAGTAGTCCAGGAAAGATCACACATAAGGAGAGGTGGCAAGAACTCACATGTCTGTTGGCCAATGGTGCATTATCTGATGCTGCAGGGTTTGTCTGAGATGATCTAGGGTACAGGAGCTGGTTTATTGGCAGTGGCAGTGTGAGTCAAGGTGAGGATCAATGGTGAAATGACCAAAAACCCAACACAAAGACAAAGTGGGCGAGTGCTGGTTTAGAAATAAAGAGTTGAGGGGTTCTATGTACCTAGGAGGCCAGGGAGAGGGGGTTGGTGCTCCTGACAAAGGAGGAGTCTTAGGAAGTGATATCCCATGTAAGTTATACTGGATTATAGTGTTATGAGTCTTGATCAGTGACCAAGTCAGGTCCAACAAGGTCGACAAAGATGAGTGACACGAGGAATGACCACAACAACCAAAACAACGAAGATGTAATGGATCGCAGATCTGCCCCTTTCTTTTATCTTATCTAATCACTGATTAGATATCCGATTAGATCATCTTGATCTTATCTTGGGCGTTTCTTCTTGGGGCTGCGTACCTAGCCCTTATCCAGCCACGATCCAGACCTCCGATTACAGATCCCTCTCTTCCCTTTCACAGTTTGAGCGCTATTTATACTTACACTCTAGAACCTAGGTCTAGTACCTGGTGATGTCATCCTGATGTCATCATGTCGTCATAGTGATGTCATTCTGACATCACCTCTGACGTCATACCCTGTGCCACTGCCTTGAGGCCTCCTCATGGCTGCTACTTAGAGAGTATATATATAGTAGGCACAACCCTGTACTAGATCTTTAGTTCTATTCATTTTGCACCTTGGGCGTTATCCCTCTTGTCATCGTTTGAGTGACTGTGCTCTGAGCCTTGCCTAGGCTTTGTCATCGTCTTCGTCGATCTGCATGTCCTCCGACTTTCCCGCCGTCGTTCGTCCTTGCCTTGGTTGTTGGTTTGTTTTGTTTGTCTAGTGTTCCTTCTTCGGTCGCTGCCTTCGTCGACTAGTCTAGCCTGACTGTGTCACTCAAGCACGACTTGTAACAGAAGAGGGGACAGGGAAAGGACAAGGGGATGGAGCACACAGAGAGCTTAGCTAAGCAACAGCTAACCCTAACCCAGGGTAGACAGTCACCAAGTCAAGTCAAGAGGGAAGATGCCCAAGAACAGAAGTGAATAGAACTGAGGGACTAGATACATGGGGGTCCCTACTTATATACTCTCTGGGAACCCACCATGAGGACACCATGAGGCATCCTCAAGGCTACCATAAGGCATGAGTTTAGGGTATGACATCAGGGGTGATGTCATAATGATGTCATAGTGACATCATTGGGAGCCCAGACCCAAGATCTAGAACCAAGGTATAAATAGCTCTCAAAATGTGAAAAGGTGAAAGGGGATCTGTTATCAGAGACAGGGGATGTGCCTTGATAAGGGTTGGGAACCTAACCCTAGGAAGAAGTCCAAAGATAAGATCTTAGATGAAAAAGATTAGATAGGACTTCATCTCATAACATATAGTTGATCAGTGAACTGATTCTTCTGATTTCTAGATATGAAAGACATGTCAAGACATTGAGGGATATTGAGGAAAGTCTGGCTGTCATTGGGACAATGTATGTGGGGCAGGAGTCCAAGGCAAGTTTGATGAGGAGGTGTTTGAGAATTACACAAAAGTACACTCCCCACCACAATAAACCAGTTGATAACTAACAGATCCACTTGTTCTTTTAGAATCATCCCCTCATCTGTCTGTTCAAAAGCTCTGGATGGGAGTTCTATGAGCTCATGCTCAACATAATGCCAAGTGGCACTTCACATGGCAACAATGCATTCACTCTGAGTACCTTGAACTTTGGCACTGATTCCACACAACAAGTCATCAATCATTCACCAGCCTTCAATGGAGAAAACTTGTCAGAGTTTCCTGACTCATCCAGGTACTCCCTTGACATCAGCCAATGGCATGAGATGCTACCCATGGACAACACTCCTGAACCCCCATCCACATCCAATGACACAATATCCAACATGCTGTCCAGCCAAGTATTCCCCCTCCCTCCCTCCAGCAGTGCACTGCCTAGCATCAGGATGTCCAATGCACAGTTCAGTGAGGTGTACACCCCCACCACACATGTTCCTTCCAGAACCAGGAAACAATCCCATACCAAGATGATCAATGATCATGTCATGTCTGCTTTCCCCTCCACCAACACATCTGATATATCCATCCCCACATGTAACAAATGTCTTCAACTCTCAGAAGCCATGGATTGTGCCAGCAGCTCAAGTTCCTGTCATACTCACAAAGCTGCTGCTGTATCAGACCCCATGGAAGCAGGTCTGCAAGGTTCCATCAACTTTCTTATCTCCCCAATGCACAGCTCGATGTCTGTGCCATCAGCCACAGGGATGTGGGTGCTTCAACTCCTCAACAAGGAAGACCACAATCTGCCCAAGGAACTCAGGGCTTTCATCCAACATTCAATTGCCCAAAGCCTGGGCTTTGCAGAGGTTTACATTGGGACAACAAACAAGGAAGAGTGCTTGGAGTATGTATGGCTCTAGCAGCAGTTAAGCATTGGGGCAGGCAAGATTCAGCAAGTTACCTAGATCACTTTCATCATATGTAGCTTTTCATGTACTCATTCATGTACACAATCTGTTATACTTTGCACTTAGCTGTATGCAGAATTCTATTGTGTTCAGCAGCCTTTCCTCAGACTTGAGTGCATTTTTAGGAGATGCTTTTGTATTCAAAGGGAGTATCTATTATCCTCTGCCCCTTCAGAGTAGAATTCTTCATCAGCTGACTCCCAGTCCCCTGCATGGATCCTGTCCTGATAGTCAGTCCACATGTGTTCGATTGGCGATCTGATCTCACAAGCAAGCTGCATGCAGCATCTCTGTGTCTGTGTTCTCTATGTCTCTGTCTGGTATCAATACATCTACTCCCACACCTTCCTGATCATCATCAGAGTCTTCTGTTACCATAGAGTCATTGGCATCATGAATGCAAATAAAATTGTGGATTCCACATAATGTGGCTGGAATTCATGCTTGAATTTTGACATTGTATTTGGGACTTAAAAGGAGGACATGAAAACAGCATTTGAGCACACCAAAGACATGCTCAATGACATTGCATGTGGATGAATGGCAAAGGTTAAACAACTCCTCCTTGTTCTGCAGCCTATCCAGTTCACTATGGCAATTTTATGATAAAGAATGAAATGGACATACTTTAGCTGCACACAATGCCACTCTGCAAGATGATAATGGACACCACAGTAGGGAACCATCAGTTCCATACAGTGGGGAAATCCAGTGTCAGCCAAGAAATACTTTCCCTCCAGAATCTTCAGATCCTTCAATAGTGCATCTTGATATATATGTGCATCCATTGCAGAACCCTCCCACTCAGTGAGCACATAGGTGAATTGCAGTTGGAAATCACAGGCAAACAGACAATTTTGTGGTACAGAGCCTTTATGATTATGATATGCTGCCCAATCATTTGCTGCTGGAGCTGCATGGATATGGCTTCTGTCCAAAGCACCAATTGCATCCTTGAAAAATGGCCAAAACCTTGAGGTTTTTCTGATTTCCAGCTGTATCACATCAGAAGCAGGCATGTGAACATACTCAGAGTAGAATTGTCATGCCCATGCTCCGCCCTGGTTCCCCACTAACCTTCCGACACCCCTAGGCCCTTTCCGATCAGCCCCGACCCATTACCGACCATTCCCGACGATGACCGCCACCCCTATCTTACAACCAACGATGCCGCCAATCAGAACACTGTCGGCACCCTTCGGCATCGGTCGGCACATGTCGGTCCTTCCACGTGACCACTACCAGTCGGCCTTGGCAACTCCCCGAGGTCAGGTGATCTTCTATCGAGGCTACGGACTGGTCCCAATATGGCACAGCAGCCCCACCACATGGTACGCCGCAGGGTCGTTGCCACTTTAGGCTTTCGGCCCACTATCTGATTGGCTATTGGTTGAGCGCCCCGAAGTCATACTGCCCGCACCTTTCCTTTTATGCTCAGTTCCTTTATCCCGACCCTCTCCTCCGTTGTTTGACTTACATTCTATGTGAAGTTTTCTGACGTCTGTCCCCCTGGAAAATTTATGATACCCCGTATGTCAGTTCCGTCCTTCCGATACTGTACTGCCTCGATGGCGCATGTACCATATATAATCCCGATGTACTTAGGCAGAGTTCCTTAGTACAAATATCAACTTAGTTCCCACTCTGCGGTCTTCGACCAGCCTTCGTCCAAACTCATCGGCCTCGTACCGACTCTCTTCTGTCTACAAAATCCGAGGGCTGGGCTCGTACAAGGGGGCAGTGCACGAGCTGAACCTGACGCCCTCTCCTGAACCTCCGTCGCGACCGTCGGCCACCCTTCGGCCATCGTCGCTCTCCGTCGGCCCGTGTCGGCCAACCCTCGGCCAACGTCGGTCTACCTTCGTACCCATCCCCTGGCCTCTGTGAGCATCGGAGATCGTCGGAGTAGGCCCAGACTTAACAGTATATTCGTACTCACACTTGTACGAGTCTGCTATTTTCATTTCCACTAAAAACACTATGCAGACCCGGGCATGCACCCGTCAGAGGGAAACTGACGAAAGGCTAGCCACCGCACTTGGCAACCCCCACCGTCTCCCCTCTGTCATCGAACAATTTCATTCGTTCTCTGCCCGACGTCGTCAACAATTCGAAAGCGCTTCTCAGGCTGGGCCATCCGATGCCCACCGATCCAATTTCCATACGCCGCCTCCTCCCGGTGGCGACCCATCCGACTCCAACCATCCCGACTTCCCTGATGACGATCCTGACGGCGGGGCAGCGGTGACGGGGGTATCCCCGAAGACCCGGCTGAGCCGCCTGAGGATGCCGTCCTCGCCCTTACTAGGGCCATACACGCTCTCGCCCGCTCGAGCCAGCACTCCGAGGACTCCTCTCCGAAAACTAAGGTCCGCGAGCCCGACACCTTCGATGGCTCCGACCCGAAGAAGCTCCGTGAGTTCCTTGTGCAGTGCGAGCTCAACTTCCAGGACCGCCCGAAGGCCTTCTGAACTGACTGCGCCAAGGTCACCTTCGCCCAATCTTACCTCAAAGGTATGGTGCTGGCCTGGTTTGAACCCGACCTACTCAACCCCGATGACTACTTAAACCGTCCCTTGTGGATGGACAACTATCGGGAATTCCTTCATGAGCTGACCACCAACTTCGGCCCGCATGATGCGGTGGCCGATGCGGTCCAGCACCTCGAAAATCTGACTATGAAGGACTCCTCCCGAATTTCCAAATATGTCGTCGAGTTCAACCAGTGGGCCTCCCAGGTCCGAGATTACGGAGAGGGTGCTCTCCGACACCGCTTTTATACTGGCCTTCCCGACCGCATCAAGGACGAAATCTCTCACGTCGGCAAGCCCGCCACCCTCATCGGGTTGCGTGAGCTAGCCCAAACCATCGATGCTCGGTACTGGGAACGCAAGGCCGAAATCTCCTGCTCCGCTAAACCGTCCGCTGACAAGTCGTCATCCGCCAAACCTTCCAACGATAAAAAATCTTCTTCCTCATCTGCACCCCGCTCCGACAAGGGCAAGTCCAAGCTGAAGGATGGCCAAAGGCCCAATGCAGCAAAGTCCGACATCACACACCTCCTCGGCAAGGATGGCAAACTCAATGCCGCCGAGCGCCAACGCCGCCTCAAGAATAACCTTTGTCTCTTCTGTGGTGAAGGCGGTCACTCCGCCAAGGACTGCCCGAAGTCTACCTCCCACGCTGCCAAGGCCCGCGCCACTGTGGCTGAGACTCCGCCTGCTCCACCGACGGAGAAGGCAGAGGCAAAAAATTAGTCCGCTCCTCCAGGGAGCCTGCACGGCCTGGAGGAAGCGTTGACCCCATCCGTGCACTCGCCGACATCCGACTCAACGTGTCCGCTCTTTCCGACCCTAATTCGCTTATGCCGTCCGTCTCCATTCCTGACTTCTCTATAGATGATATTTCTGCGTTAGTCGATTCCAGTTCTTCACATTGTTTTATAGACCCTCCATTAGTCGGTAAATACTCTATCCCGACAAAGTGTGTTTCTCCGCCTGTTCCCCTTCGTCTGTTTGATGGTAGCACGGATGCTGTAATCTCTCAAGAAGTAGATCTTTCCGTCCGTTTCCCTTCCGGCGATGTCACCCCTGTTTCCTTTTATGTTACTCCGTTGGATTCTTCATGCTCGTTGGTTTTGGGACACAACTGGCTCACCCGCTACAATCCGTTGATTGATTGGGTACTGGGCAGTATATCGTTCCGACCCCCGCCACAGAGAATGCCGATGCCCCAGGCGCCTCCATCACCACCGACCGCTCCTCCACCATCGGTACCGACACCCTCCGCTCCGACTTCCGACCCTCCGTCACCTTCCCCGAAGGCTCCCGACTCGCCACCCGCTCCGCACATTTCCCTCATCGGGGCTGCGGCCTACATGTGCGCCTGTGCCCTGCCTGGTTCGGTACAGTTCAGCCTGCACCTGCACCCCGACGACGTTAAACTCCGTGCGTCCTCCGTTCCGCCATCTCCTCCTGACTTGTCTTCGGTCCCCGCCGATTACCATGAGTTCGCCGACGTCTTCAGTAAGGCAAAGGCAACCGAACTCCCACCACACCGCGGCTTCGACCTGAAGATTGATATCGAGGAGGGCGCTTCCCTGCCCATTGGCACGATCTACTCCCTCTCGCCGCCAGAGCTTGAAGCTCTCCGAACATTCATCGACGAGCACCTCAGCTACGGCTTCATCAAGCAGTCCACCTCCGCCCACGGTGCCCCTGTCCTCTTTGTAAAGAAGAAGGATGGCTCCCTCCACCTTTGTGTCGATTACCGAGGCCTAAACAAGATCACGAAGAAAGACCACTACCCCCTACCGCTTATCTCCGACCTCCTCGACTCCCCGAGCCGCGCAAAAATTTACACCAAGATCGACCTCCACCACGCCTACCACCTCGTCCGAATCGCTGATGGCGATGAGTGGAAGACTGCCTTCCGCACCCGCTACGGCTCCTACGAGTGGCGGGTAATGCCCTTCGGTCTCACTAATGCGCCGGCCGCCTTTCAGCGGTTTGTTAATAGCATCTTTGCTGACATGCTCGATGTCTGCATCGTGGTCTACCTCGACGACATCCTCATTTATTCCCACGACCTGGAGTCACACCGTAAACACGTAAAAGAGGTACTTCGCTGCCTGCGCCGCCACGGCTTGTATGCCAAGCCCGAAAAGTGTGAGTTCCATTGGGACTCGGTCGAATACCTCGGCTACGTCCGCTCCCCATCCGGTCTGACTATGTCTGCTGACAAGGTTCAGTCCATCCGCGATTGGCCCGAACCACGAAAAGTCAGGGACATTCAGTCTTTCCTTGGGTTCGCTAACTTCTATCGGAGGTTCATCCATAACTACTCTGAAATAGTCGTGCCGCTGACCCGCCTGACCCGAAAAAATACCCCTTGGAACTTTTCCGAGGAATGCCACTCCACCTTCATCTGCCTCAAGGACGCCTTCACCTCCGCTCCGATACTCACTCATTGGGTCCCCGACGCTCCTATCACAGTCGAAACCGACGCCTCTGACTACGCCATAGCGGGTATCCTTTCGATAACCTGCCCCAACGGCGAACTCCGCCCCGTCGCTTTCTACTCCCGCACCCTTACCGCCCCTGAACTCAACTATGATACCCATGATAAGGAGCTCCTGGCGATTTTCGAGGCCTTCCGCCACTGGCGGCACTACCTTGAGGGCTCCGCCACCCCCGTCGACATGGTCACCGACCACAAGAATCTTGAATATTTCGCTACCTCCAAGGTTCTGACCCGCCGACAGGCCCGCTGGTCGGAGTACCTCTCTCAATTCAACCTGGCGATCCGTTTCCGACCCGGCCACTTAGGGGCCAAGCCCGACGCACTCACCCGCCGGTGGGACGTCTACCCAAAAGGGGGGGATAGGGACTACGCCGAAGTGAACCCACACAACCTCCGCCCTATGTTCACCCAAGAACAGTTCGCGTCGTCCCTCCGTACTACCCACCTCATGGCCCCTGTCCTACGCGCTGCCATGGTCTTCGATGTCGACACACTCTGCTCCGACATCATCGCCGCTCTACCCGCCGACCCTACGTCGGCCGCCCACCTCCCGACCCCGACCGCTCCCCGATGGTCCGCGGATTCCAACGGTCTCCTATCTCTTCAAAAATCTTCGCACACTTTCCCACGCTCTTCAGCTCTCATTTTCATTACAGCTCCTCCAGTTCTCAATGGATGGACTTGAAACTTTGAATGGAGGTAGATATATAGGTGTAGAATGTGCCCACAGTATTAGTTGGTATGTTACTCTTGCAGGTGTGGCATGGTGGCCATGCACCCAAAAAACCAACAAAGTTGTGTTACACACATTCTACCTAATAAACCTCCAAAGTCCTTGCACACAGGCACTGTGTGATGTATCCTCCACAGTACCAATGGGTGAAATTACCCAGAAAGCTGCAGTTCCCATCTGTATAATGCATACACTGGGGAGGAGGAGATCTGGCTCCACCTCCACAAGGGCATGGGCTGATGGTCTGGAATTTTGATAGGTTGTGGATATACATCAGAGTGGCCTAGGGTGAAAATTTCAAGTCCATATGTCAAGAACTGCATGTTTGGGAGCAGATTTCGCATTTTTACCCCTATTCATATCCATGTCCAAAAACATTGGATTGGATCCAAAATGTGTATGGAATGGGTAGATCACTTGTCAACAATATGTTAGAGTACAGTGAAATATCATCCAGTGGAAGGGACAAGTGGTGGCAGCAACAACAAACCAGGCATCTGGTCCGCTTTTTTGATTACATAAGCACATATGGCAGGTGGAGTGGCTGTGCCAAAAAAAGCAGAGACTCGCAAAAATTTTAGTATTCCACTCATATCTAATCTAAAAAACAAGATCTCGCTGATGTAATCATATTGCCGTGATCCTCTCGTCCCGGACTACAACTTTTGTTTTCAGTGTGGCTGTGCAGGTGCGCTTCTTTGATTAGATAAGCACACATCGCAGGTGGAGTGGCTGTGCAAAAAAAGAAAAAGACTTGTGAAAATTTTAGTATTTCACTCATATCTAATCTAAATAGCAAGATCTCGCTGATGTAATCATATTGCTGTGATCCTCTCGTTCCGGGCTACAACTTTCATTTTCAGTGTGGCTGTGCACTACCCCTGTCATGTGGCTGTGCAACCCCTTCCCTGTGTGGCTGTGCACCACCTTCCCCTGTGTGGCAGTGCACTCTCCCTGTCTGTGTGGCTGTGTAACTAAACCAAAAAGACTCGAGAAAATTTTAGTTTTCCATTTATATCTCATCCAAAAATAAAGATCTCGCTGATGTAAGCATACTTCTGTGGTCCTCTCAACCCGGGCTACAACTTTGGTTCGCACTGTGGCTGTGCCACATTATGTAATGTGCAGTTTTCGAACTCCGACAGCAGAGGCTGCCTGCGACAATTTTCTTAGGGGTATTTCCTTATTTGGACAGTGGTAGTTACCGTGATTCTTGTAAATCACTAAGTGATAGTTGCCAGGCCTATTTGGTCTAAATTAGCTGACATGGCTCTCGTCGGGGGCCTGGGAAAGGTCCCGGGAGGCACTTTGTTGGCTCGAGCTTGCCTGTTGGCTGGACATGATGAGAGTCGAATGACAAGGGGTTGACACGGGACTCTTCGCCTTATATGTAGCCCTTCGGGCTCCGACCAACTCCGTTGCAGCAATCACCGCCCGCCTCGTGGCCGCTTATCGATTTCAAAATCAAACTTGTGCGGTTCTAGCCACACAACCCTAAGCCCTTCAAGGGTTCAGGGCCTAAGGGGGGGATACTGTCATGCCCATGCTCCGCCCTGGTTCCCCACTAACCTTCCGACACCCCTAGGCCCTTTCCGATCAGCCCCGACCCATTACCGACCATTCCCGATGATGACCGCCACCCCTATCTTACAACCAACAATGCCGCCGATCGGAACACCGTCGGCACCCTTCGGCATCGGTCGGCACATGTCGGTCCTTCCACGTGACCACTACCAGTCGGCCTCGGCAACTCCCCGAGGTCAGGTGATCTTCTATCGAGGCTACGGACCGGTCCCAATATGGCACAGCAGCCCCACTGCATGGTACGCCGCAGGGTCGTTGCCACTTTAGGCTTTCAGCCCACTATCTGATTGGCTATTGGTTGAGCGCCCCGAAGTCATACCGCCCGCACCTTTCCTTTTATGCTCAGTTCCTTTATCCCGACCCTCTCCTCTGTTGTTTGACTTACATTCTATGTGAAGTTTTCTGACGTCTGTCCCCCTGGAAAATTTATGATACCCCGTATGTCAGTTCCGTCCTTCCGATACTGTACCGCCTCGATGGCGCATGTACCATATATAATCCCGATGTACTTAGGCAGAGTTCCTTAGTACGAATATCAACTTAGTTCCCACTCTGCGGTCTTCGACCGGCCTTCGTCCAAACTCGTCGGCCTCGTACCGACTCTCTTCTGTCTACGAAATCCGAGGGCTGGGCTCGTACAAGGGGGCAGCACACGAGCTGAACCCGACGCCCTCTCCCGAACCTCCGTCGCAACCGTCGGCCACCCTTCGGCCATCGTCGCTCTCCATCGGCCCATGTCGGCCAACCCTCGGCCAACGTCGGTCTACCTTCGTACCCATCCCCCGGCCTCTGTGAGCATCGGAGATCGTTGGAGTAGGCCCGGACTTAACAAGAATGGTGCTGAGGAAAAAATGAATAAGAGTTTTCAGAAGTATCGGTACAAATGACATGCTCATGGTGAGAAAGGACTTGTGTTCTGTTAAATGGACATACCAAGAGATAGTCTCATTTGATTGCTGAAAGTGCTCCACAACATGCCTGATGTCAGGCTGGTGATGCTCATATACAAGAAGATGGCCAATTGCTCTTTGAGTGAAATGAACCAAGAGTTTTTGCCCCATCTGTCAAAGACAATCTACAAGTGATGTGAATACATCTGCATGGACACTGAGTTCACATCAGATGTGCTCTGGGTGGCCAGTAAGAAGTTCAATGAGCCAGGCCTCACCAGTAAGCCTAGCTGAAGTATGATATGGCTCTGGGGCCTTCCTGATCGGGGAAGCTTGTTGAGTACTGGTGTCATGACCATGCCTTGCCCAACCTTTTCCCACGCCTCCGCACCCTTTCCAACACCTCTGCCCACCTCTCCGACACCCTCCGACCCATTCCCAACCAAGTCTGATGCTTAATAAGCTTGCCAACCACTCTGCTGCTGCATCCAAGTGATTGCCACTGTCAGCTGCTGTCGGTCTTGGCTCGTAACCACCATTGGTCTATATTGGGTTGACCCCCTGTGGGTCATGTGATTGTCTTAGGGGGCTTTATCCATTTGGGGCCACTGGGCCAATTAGGCACAGCATGGTGCCTGCACTGCGTGGTGCTCCGAAGGGTCGCACCACTTTCAGGGATTTTTGCCTGGCCTGTGATTGGCTGTTGGTGAGTGCTCCGTCACAATCTTATCCGCTTGTAGATACATCCTTTGTCTCGTCCATTTCTTCTGCTGTTAGCCTTCATTCCGTTGTGAAGTTTTCTGACACTTACTTCCCCTTGAAAATTTCCGTACTTCCGTACTAAGGTAGAAGCAGCGGAGGAGACCGCTAAAGACTGGTTCCAGGTGTTCCAGGAAGTACGCGAAAGCTTAGGAAAAGCTAGGACTCATCAGAAAACTCAGGCAGATAAAAGACGATCCCCTTCCCCTGCTTACTCCGTAGGCTTGCAGGTTTGGCTGGCTACCGACCATTTATCGCTGAAGGATTGGCAGAGCCGAAAGTTGACCGAAAAGTGGATAGGCCCATACAAGGTCTTGGACGTTTTACCCAATGCCATTAAATTAAAGTTGCCACGCTCGATGCGCATACACCCGGTAGTGAACATTTCATGGGTGAAACCTTGTCTCGGTGCTCTCGATGGGCAACCGGTTACTCGGCCCGGTCCACAACGGGTTACGGATGAAGGAGATGTCGAATACGAAGTTGAGAAGGTAGTTGACTCCCGCTTGATGTAACACTAACAATCCGAAGACTGTTATCGGTCACTCCTTGACTGATAGAAGGCTGAGGATGAGGGAACGGAGTTAACGTGCAGAGCACAAATGAACTCGATTGGAGTGTCTACGACAAGAGAGATGGTATTTATACTACTACGAGTGTTTGTACCGAGGAACGTCGTAGAACAAACCAAACAAGCGAGAGATAAATGCTATTGGCTGCAGCGCTGTAGGGAGTCCATACTCCCTAGGGCTGAGTATCATAACCCTATACCATTTCCCCTATCGCCCTAACCACTCACCACGGGTCTACTGTCCTTCGGAAAGGTCGCTGCCACTCCACTCTCGGCTACCTCAGTTAATACGAGCGCTTCCTTCGCTTACCAACGCCGCTGCCACCTAATCGGGAAGTAACCCCTATCACCGACACTCGTCACCGCAACAAGTCACCGCCTACCCCTATACTCGTCCCCATTCGTCGTCCACCCCTATCTGCGTCGGCCTTCGGCCCTTCGTGCGCCTATCAAGTGTCTACCGACCGTCGGCAGTCCACTCTGTCACTTGTGACATCGGCTACTCGGCATCTATTGGTCCTATTCGAGACACCGACACAAGCCGCCGCCAGTAGTACCGCTGCCCCACACCAGACCGCCCCAAAGGGTCGCTGCAGCATCGGCCAGTAGTCCAGAGACTTTAGGCACGTCCCCACTCGCCGCTTTGCCCTTTCTTTCCGCTTTTCCTTGCCTTCTTTTACCTATCTTTCATACCTACAACCTGTAGTGCCTTACATCGGCGCTTTTTCCTTCAAAATTTTTCTGACATATGACATCTCCAAAATTCGCCGAAATATTCCTTTGTGACAGCCTCCTCTATGATACAAAACACCACTGTACTTAGGAAAAATATACCCACTTTTCTGGCGTCACCATCTGAGTGTCTGAGAGTCCCCTTGAGTCCCCAGAGCTGTTGTCTTGCGTATCTTCGAGTCTTTTGAGCCCCCTTTGCATCCACAGAGTTCCCCACCGAGTTCTACCACCATATTTGCGACCGCTTCGAGTTATAAAATTTTTCTGCTGCCGTCAGAGTCATCCAGTCGAGTCTACGAGTTCTCCGACAGCCTACAAGAGCCCTACATCGCCACCTCTCGAGTTCTAAGCCTCCCGACTACTCAACCACCGACACTAACCCCCTTCTGCCTCCCTGTGGCGCCAGTTCGAGTTCTACCCTGCCAGTACCCTTCCGACACAGGGAAACCTTCCCTTTTGCCGCCTAGTCACTCCCTCCACTTCCTTTCCGACTCACGACCCCTCGGGACGAGCCTAGGCCTAGCCTACAGCTTTCCCCCCCTTTCCCTTTGCGCTCTCACAAGAAGAGTTGCCCACAGCACTCCATGCTGAGTCAATGCGGCTATGCTGATGAATCAGCTGACTAAGTAAAGTGTCTATGAGCGCGTCTAAGTAACCCTAACCAGAGAGTGGATAAATATGGTAAACTACGCTAAGAGTACACTACAACTAGTAGTGAAAAAGTACGGGCCGTTACACTATCCCCTCCTAAGGCTCGACTTCCAGGCGAGACCAGATAGGCTGCACAGCAGTCAAAGGGTCGGGTACAGCGGAGAAAAAGAGACCTTCGGTCGAAAGTAAAGGAAGTTTCCGGGGGGCACCGGGGTGGAGTCTGTAGAAATCGTCTATCGCCTCCTGGGCGTTCTTAAGAGTGGATCTAGGCTCCCAAGTGCGATCTTCCTCTGGGTATCCCCTCCAATGAACGAGAAACTGAAGATTACCACGCTTCAAGCGGGAATCAACAACCTTTTCGACTTCGTATTCGACGTCTCCTTCATCCGTAACCCATTGTGGGCCGGGCCGAGTAACCAGTTGCCCATCAAGAGCACCAAGATAAGGTTTCACCCGTGAAACGTTCACTACCGGGTGTATGCGCATCAAGTGCGGTAATTTTAACTTAATGGCGTTGGGTAAAACGTCCGAGACCTCGTACGGGCCTATCCACTTTTCGGTCAACTTTCGGCTCTGCCGATCTTTCAGCGATAAATGGTCGGTAGCCAGCCAAACCTGCAAGCCTACGGAGTAAGCAGGGGAAGGGGATCATCGTTTATCTGCCTGAGTTTTTTGACGAATCCTAGCTTTTCCCAAACTTTCGTGCACTCCCTGGAACACCTGGAACCAGTCTTTAGCAGTCTCCTCCACTGCTTCTACCTTAGAAGTCGTCGGCTCGATGCCCATCCGTGGTGTATACGAACGAGTAACTTCAAAGGGGCACTTGCCAGTAGAAGAAGACTTGGAGTTGTTGTACGCGAACTGAGCTAGGGGAAGCCAATCCTCCCATCGTTCCTGCTGATGGTTTGCATACATCCATAGATACTGCTGAATTTCGCGGTTCAACTGCTCTGTTTGACCATCCGTTTGTGGATGAAACGCTGTCAAGAGTTTCTGCTCGACACCCAACATTTTAAATAACTCCTTCGAGAACTGAGGTGCGAACTGTGGTCCGCGATCCGAGACGAGAGATTGGGGAAGGCCGTGATGCTTCCAGATGTGAGTTAAATAAAGCCGTGCCGTACTAGCGGCAGTTTCCTTCTCAGTGCAGGGGATGAACTCTGCTTCCTTAGAGAACCGATCAACAACAACCAAGACGTAAGATTTTCCGGAGGAGCTCCTGACTCCTATATCCATAAAGTCGGTCGTAAGATCCTTCCAAGGCCCATCAGGGACGGGTAAAGACTTGAGTTCGCCTGCCGGCAGCTTGTTGCTAGGCTTGCTAGCTTGACACGTCTGACAATGCTTTACATACTCCTCGACATCGGGCTTCAAGGTAGACCACGTGAACCAGCGTGTGATCAACTCCTGAGTTCCTTTTACGCCTCGATGACCCGCTAGGGGCGAATCGTGAAGAGCAGCGAGAACCTTCTGCCTAAGTGCCTCAGGCACGAAGACTCTATCTCCATCATACAGTAAACCGTCGCGTCGGTCGAGCGTTCCAGTGTCAACCTCAGCCGTTACACTGCGCAGTTCTTCTACAAAGGGGCTTTCTAAGCGCACAGCGCGTACTTGCTCGGGTTTAATAAATAGTGACTCCTCAGATTTAGCATTCTCGCGATTTTCTACTAAGTCCTCGCGGCGAGAGAGAGCGTCCGGTCGTCCCATCAAAACTCCTGGTTTATGGACGATAACACAGCTGAAACGACTGAAGTACTGCGCCCAACGCGCCTGTTGTGGTTGAAGCTTTTGCGACGTCATGAACCATTTAAGGTTGTGGTGATCCGTCCAAATTTCAAACTGGTATGGGGTAGCCTCAAGGTAGTGACGCCATTGCTCTCGAGCGTGAATAATGGCTAGCATCTCTTTGTCGTGAACCGTATAATTGAGCTCTGCTCCACTAAGCGAGTGACTCGAATAGGCAACTGGTCTCCAGAGACCGTCATCGCATTCTACCGAGAGCATGGCTCCGGTCGCATAATCCGAGGCATCAGTTTCTAAACGGAACTTCCGATCCTGATCGGGGAACATAAGAATAGGCGCGGTTGTGAAGGCTTCTTTAAGCGTGTCAAACGCTACCTGGCACTTGTCGGACCAGAGAAACGGAGTGTCCTTTTTAGTGAGATCATTAAGGGGGCACGCGACCTGCGCGAAATCCTTTATGAATCGTCGGTAAAAGTTCGCAAGGCCAAGGAAGCCTCGAACTCCACGAACGGAAGTAGGGACCGGCCAATTGCGCACAGCGGCGACTTTAGTGGGGTCCATCTTAACTCCATTCGTGCCAACTATCATACCCAGAAAATCGACCTCTTTTTGCTTACAGCGGTTTTCAAAAGTTCGGGGAAAAGCCAAAAATCAAAACTCGCGCGGCGGGGTTTGCCGGTGAGGACCCCGGAGGTAGCCCTAGACAGAGCTTGTACTTATTAGCAATACTATCAACTAGCTTATCAGTCATTGTTGAATGCGGATTGTTTCTCACGGCTGATCAACACACTCGTCGTTCATGCCATGACGAGGCATCTCAAACGATCTCAAGGCTCACATTCCTGTCCTTCATCATGAAGGCTATTCCGTCAAAACAATCTGTCATCTCCTCGGCATCAAAAAAACTACAGTCTACAGAGTCCTCAGTCGCTATCTGTGCTTTGGTAGCACCTCCAATCCCCACACCTACTCGTGTGTAGTTTTCCAAACCGGGCTTGAGGAGAATAGCTTCGTGGAACTCAAGGTAGTTGGAGTTGACAGCAACAAACAGTAATTCCTTCATCTTTGTAGACTTTTCCTCCTTCGGAGTCGTCCTCCCTTTCGCAGTCATTTTCTTGATCTTCGAATAAACAGTGAGAAAGATTGAAAAGGACTGTGGAGTATCATCATCCTCTGGAGCTGGGGACAACATGGCAGTGCGAGGCAGAAACAATTCGGTAATACTAATAAGTACAAGCTCTGTCTAGGGCTACCTCTGGGGTCCTCACCGGCAAACCCCGCCACACGAGTTTTGATTTTTGACTTTTCCCCGAACTTTTGAAAACCGCTGTAAATAAACATTTCTCCGGTTTAACGAACAAGTCGTTCTCCTTCAACCTTCTAAGCACCTCTAGCACGATCCTGTCATGCTCCTTTTCATCGTCCGTTTTCGTAAATATCATAAGATCGTCTATATACACAACTAGAACGTCCTCCATATCACCGAAGATGTTGTTCATCATGTTTTGAAACGTGGCGGGGGAATTACATAAACCAAAGAACATCACCAGTGGTTTGAAGGCTCCACGGTGACAGACGAAAGCGGCTTTCCACTCGTCACCTTCCTTGATCTGGATGTTATTATATCCCCACCTAAGGTCCATTTTCGTAAATAATTTACAGCCTTTCAACTTGTCAACAAGCTGCGAGATAAGGGGGAGCGGGTACGAGTTCTTGACCGTATGCTCATTTAAATAGCGGTAATCCTGTACCATACGCTTCCTTCCATCCTTCTTAGGGATGAAGAACACAGGAGAAGTCTGCAGCGATTTACTTGGCCAAATATAACCCTTCTTGAGTTGTCCATCAACGAAGTTGCTAACCTCGGTTTGCTCATCAGGGCTGAGAGGGATCAACCTTCCCTTTTTCAGGACAAACAACTCCTTTAGTTCTATCGCGTGATCCCAAGGTTTCCTAAGTGGCATGCGTTCGGATTCCTGGACAGAGAAGACGCTTAAATAGTCGTGGTATTCCTTCAGAACCAGTTCCTCAGGGGTTCTATCCTTTTTAGGAGCCTCCTGCCTTTCGGCTCTGAATATATTATGCCAGTCTTCGAGGGCCTGGACCTCCTCCTTTTCGATACATCTAACGAAGGCCGGCTTCGGCGCGAGTTGCCTGCAACTACGAGGACACCTCTTCATCGAGATTTCACCGGTTTTCCAATTAACTTCCGGGTTGTGAGTGGCAAGCCACGTGTGACCCAAAATCATGTCGTGAGATCCCAGATCCGTGACATCGGCTACTAACTCTTTGAAGTGATCTCCAAACTGAACTCTAAGTGGTACCTGATGCATAATCCTTCCAGCGGAGTTAAGAGTACCATCGACCTTAAATACATCCACAGCTTGTGGGAGAGACAACTTTGGGAGCTTCTTTCGATCGACGAATTTAGCATCCACGAAAACACCTGTGGCACTGGAATCCAACAAGGCCTGCATGGCATGTGCGTCACCTTTCCTAGTGCGAATAATAATAGGCACTGCAATGTGATCCTTTAAGTTGAGCGTGCGAACTCGGGATTTCGGCGGTGCTGTCGCCTGAGCATCGCTAACCGACTCGGATCCTTCCGAAACGCTATTTTTGGAGATTTTATTGCTTGGAGAATTAAGCGGTGCCAGTTTAACATCCGGTCCCGAGCCCTTTCGGGACCCTCCAACAGACGGTGTAGGTACAAAGTTCGAATCATCATCCATGCTATCTACGGAGGGAGAGGAAAACCTATTTATAGTAACTATGTCTGAGAACGAAACTTTTTTTTGTGTTTTTGTGTTATTTATTTTTGTGTTTTCTTTTGTGCTATTTTTAGAAGACGAAACCGAGACGCAACGAGAAGAAAAACTAAAAGGAGAAAAGGAAATTTGTCCAGTATGAGAATTGTCTGAGACTGCAGGACCCGACCTCACTGCAGCTCTGATTCTTTTAATTTACTGATATGGGCGACGACCTGCTCGAATGTCATCCCATCCATAGCGGCCAGCCATGGGTCGACACCTTCAGAGTGCACCTGGCGCCCTTTGCCCTTGTTCCCAGCCTGCGGGCAGTGCAGACGAATATGGCCTTTCTGGCCGCAGGCGTAGCACTGGTAGTTCGAAAAGTCCTTTTTGGGGCGGCTTCCAGAACCACCCTGCACAGCCCCAATATCCATGGGTGCGCCTTGCCCTGACGTAACCCCAGGCGAGGGTCGAGAGAAGTTTTGTCCCCATCGAGAGGACGTGCCACCGGTCTTGATTCTGACTGCCTCCAGGGCAGCTCCGAGGCATCTAGCCTCAACATCGTACTCTGCCCAGGTGTCCTTGCGACGTCCCTGAACAAAAATTTGCTGAACGATCTCCAGGCGGAGTGCCCTTTCCAACATGAAGATCGCATAATCATCGGATACCCCGGATGCGGTCCTTAGAGCATTGAATTTGGCCAGGAACTCCTCTGTCCTAGCCAAGCCTTGGCGTATCTTGCTGAGCTGCTCTTTAGCCCAGTCTTTATTTGAAGAGGCCTAAAGTGCGCCTCCACTTCAGCCACGAGGTCATCGTAGGACGGCCAGGCCCCTGCCGCCATACATGTGTCGATACGCGCCCGCGCATATGCTCCAGCGATTGGTCCGGTCATCCTGGACCAGACTGCGAGGTTCCTTGCCCTAGGGCTGGTCTGGCTCGCTACGATGATGTAGGCCTTCATCTTGGCCCACCATTCCTCAAATTTACTGATTGACCTGTCAAACATTCCTGGGTCAGCTATGCCCTGTTTCGTGGGGTCGACGTTCTGATTGGGGTTAGCGGCGGCCCCTCCACCTGCTGGCTGCTGCATGCCCGCCACGGCACCTGTGACATGCTGGGCCACCTGGTTGGCGACCTGGGCCGTGATCATGGTGGTCATTTGCTGCATGAAGTGCAGCTGGTCTTGCGTGAATTGGTCCATGACCAGTGAAAGTTACGGGGGTACGAGGGGGAGGGCGGATTGTTTGTCTGTTCCGTAAGCTGTACGGTATGTGCAGAACGAAGCCCAGTAAATTGGGGTCGGGAGAGGGGGAGCGAAGGGGGAGAGGAGAAAGACGAAGAAGGAGGGGTTCGGGAGTTCCAAAGATTTGTTGCTTGAGGGGTGTGACTTCTCGAGCGAACAGGAGCGGGGGAGCGGGGGATTCTTCCTTTTTCAGGTAAGGAGAAAACCTAATACGAGGAGCCAAAGACTCCGACTTCTTGACGCGAGGAATTTTGGAGAGATTTTCCCTGCCCTCAGTGGCGGTACTCTGTCTCGACTATCATATGATGTAGCTAGGGATACTGGTAGTACGCTTTCTACCTCCCGTGACATAGGGGAACTACTTTTACGCTATGTGCTTCCACCCCCTAATGTGGGTTGCACCTTCGCACTGCCCTTGACGGACAGCGGGACTACTGACTAAGTTTCTTCTTCAACACAACCCCTTGCCATAAAGGGGACGAGACTAAAAGTGTCGCCTCGTGAAGAAAGAAAAGCGAGAAGATGAAGCTCCTTAACCCTGGAGTCCGGGTATAGTTGCCCTATATGCCTGGGCGCAAGCGGAGTGAGGGATAACTGATAGAATCGAGTTCAAGTGTAACACTAACAATCCGAAGACTGTTATCGGTCACTCCTTGACTGATAGAAGGCTGAGGATGAGGGAACGGAGTTAATGCACAGAGCACAAATGAACTCGATTGGAGTGTCTACAACAAGAGAGACGGTATTTATACTACTACGAGTGTTTGTACCGAGGAACGTCGTAGAACAAACCAAACAAGCGAGAGATAAACGCTATTGGCTGCAGCGCTCCACGCTGAGTCAATGCAGCTACGCTGATGAATCAGCTGACTAAGTAAAGCGTCTATGAGCGTGTCTAAGTAACCCTAACCAGAGAGTGGATAAATATGGTAAACTACGCTAAGAGTACGCTACAACTAGTAGTGAAAAAGTACGGGCCGTTACACTTGAAGCGTGGCAATCTCCAGTTTCTCGTCCATTGGAGGGGATACCCGGAAGAAGATTGCACTTGGGAGCCTAGATCTGCTCTTAAGAACGCCCAGGAGGCGATAGACAATTTCTATGAACTCCACCCCAGTGCCCCCCGGAAACTTCGTGCACTCTCAACCGAAGGTCTCTTTTTCTCCGCTGTACCCGACCCTTTGACTGCTGTGCAGCCTATCTGGTCTCGCCTGGAAGTCGAACCATAGGAGGGGATAGTGTAACGGCCTGTACTTTTTCACTACTAGTTGTAGCGTAGTCTAGCGTAGTTTTCCTTATTTATCCACTCTCTGGTTAGGGTTACTTAGATGCACTCATAGACGCTTTACTTAGTCAGCTACTTCGTCAGCATTGCCGCATTGACTCAGCGTGGAGCGCTGCAGCCAATAGCATTTATCTCTCTTTGTTTGGCTTGTTCTACGAGGTTCCACGGTACAAACACTCTAGTTAGTATAAATACCATCTCTCTTGTTGTAGACACACCAATCAAGTTCATTTGTGCTTCGCGCATCAACTCAGTTCCCATACCCTCAGCTCTCTATCAGTCAAGGAGTGACCGATGTGAGTCGACGTGTGGATCTATGGCAAAAACACCAAAAAAAACCCAACACAAAGACAATTGCTGAGTCGGTGGTTTACCTTCGCAGACTTTGGCTCAAGGGATCGGTTACAGCGAAGTGGGGGAGGGGTTCTGCACACTAGAAGGCTAGGGCAGAAGGGAAGGTGCTCCTGACGAGAGGGGAGCAGGGGAATGACAGAAAAGCGAAGATATTTAGGCTACTCGGAGCCTAGGAGCGACGTAAAGCGATGAAGAATGACAGTAAATAGACCCTTAATGGAGCCTCAGATACTGCAAGAATAAAGAAGATAATGAAGGGCCTTAAAGCGACGACAATAAGGCAGATAATGACGATAATGATTGGGCAATAGTCTCACTACAAAGGGGACGGTATCCTATGCAGGGGGGCTACTTGCTTCTATGCTACTTGCTGCGACGTATTGGTACTTAAATACAAAAGGTAGCGCAGCCTGAAGTAAATAGAGGGAAACACTTTGTAAGGGGTTTGTAAGCGATTGGTAAGAGGATTGGTAAAGGATTGGTAAGGCTGAGCAAGGCTGAGTAAGGACAGTAAGCGATTGGTAAGTAAAATCAGTCAGCATGACAAAGAATATCACAAATCATTTGAAATAGAATGAGTCATTAAGGAACGGATGAATAATGCGACAGAAAGGGGGATGAGTAAGCGCACTGGTCACTGCTGAATAAGGGGGTATGACTGCAAATGAGTCACTCTGACTCCTAGATCTGAGATCCAGATTCATTGGGGCGATATGCTGCGCGTCTGAAAGAAGAACTGTGGGGATTTCTGCCAGGGGCCAATTTTGGGGGTCTCCAGGGTAGTCAGGGCTTAGGATTTCGCAACTTTCCCCCCTCTCTCCTCTCTGCAAAGCGACCTGTACCAGGTGCAACTAGTGCTCTGGAGGGCATGAGTGTAACGGCCCGTACTTTTTCACTACTTGTTGTAGCGTAGTCTTAGCGTACTTCTCCTTATTTATCCACTCTCTGGTTAGGGTTACTTAGACGCGCTCATAGACGCTTTACTTAGTCAGCTGCTTGGTCAGCGTTGCCGCCTTGACTCAGCGTGTACAGCTGTAGCCAATGGCGTTTATCTCTCTTTGTTTGGTTTGTTCTACGACGTTCCACGGTACAAACACTCGTAGTAGTATAAATACCGCCTCTCTTGTCGTAGACACTCCAATCGAGTTCATTTGTGCTCTTGCGCATTAACTCTTTCCTAAGTCCTCTACTCTATATCAGTCAGGAGTAACCGAGTATAGTCCTTGTGATTATAAGCGTTACACTTGAACTCGATTCCCAATACTCCCTTACTCCGCTTGCGCCCAGGCATATAGGGCAACGTATACCCGGACTCCAGGGTTAAGGAGCTTCACTTTCTTCCCTTCACTTCGCTTACGGGGCGACGCCTTTAGTCCCGTCCACCTACCGGCTGGTGGTTGTGTTTGAAGAAGAAACGTAGTTAGTAGTCCCGCTATCCGTCAAGGGTAGTGCGAAGGCGTAACCCACATTAGGGGGTGGAAACGCATAGCTTAAAGTAATTCCCCTACGTCAAGGGAGGTAGAAAGCGTACTACCGTATCCCTACTAGTTCTACGGTAGTTGAGACAGAGTACCGCCACTGAGGGCAGGGAAAATCTCTCGTCAACATTCCTCGCGTTAAGAAGTCGGAGTCTTTGGCTCCCCGCATTAGGTTTTCTCCTTACCTTAAAAAGGAAGAATCGCCCGCTCCCCCGCTCCTGTTCGCTCGGGAAGCCACTCCCCTTGAACAACAAATTTTCGGTACTCCCGAACCCCTTCTCCCTCGCCTCTCTCCGCTCCCTCTTCGCTCCCCCTCTCCCGACCCCAACTTACTGGGTTTCGTTCTGCACGTCCCGTACAACTTACGGAATAGACGAACCATCCGACCTCCCCCTCGCACCCCCGTAACGTTCACTGGTCATGGACCAATTCACGCAGGACCAGCTGCACTTTATGCAGCAAATGACGGCCATGATCACGGCGCAGGTCGCCAACCAGGTAGCCCAACACGTCGCCGGCACCGTGGCCGGCATGCAGCCGCAGCAGCAAGGCGGAGGGGCCGCCCAGAATGTTAATCAAAACGTTGACCCCACGAAACGGGGCGTCGCCGACCCGGGGCTATTCGACGGGTCTATTAGCAAGTTCGAGGAATGGTGGGCCAAGATGAAGGCCTACATCATAGTAGCAAACCAAACCAGCCCTAGGGCTAGGAATCTCGCAGTCTGGTCCAGGATGACCGGACCTGTTGCCGGAGCTTACGCGCGGGCGCGTATCGACACGTGTATGGCGGCAGGAGCCTGGCCGTCCTACGACGATCTCGTGGCCGAAGTAGAGGCGCGCTTCAGGCCGCTCCACAACAAGGACTGGGCTAAGGAACAGCTCAGTAAAGTTCGCCAAGGATCGGCTAGGACAGAAGAGTTCCTGGCTAAGTTCAATGCACTAAGGACCGCATCCGGGGTATCCGATGACTACGCTATTTTTATGCTGGAAAGGGCACTCCGCCCTGAAATTGTTCAGCAAATCTTCGTTCAGGGTCGCCGCAAGGATACCTGGGCGGAATACGATGTCGAGGCCAGATGTCTCGGCGCTGCCCTGGAGGCAGTAAGGATCAAGACTGGTGGTGCGTCCTCTCGATGGGGACAGAACTTCTCACGACCCTCGCCCGGGGTGACGTCGGGGCAAGGCGCACCCATGGACATTGGGGCTGCGCAAGGCGGATCGGGAAGCCGCCCTAGAAAGGACTTCTCAAATTACCAATGCTACGCATGCGGCCAGAAGGGCCATATACGACCGCATTGCCCGCAGGCCGGGAACAAAGGAAAAGGGCGCCAGGTGCGCTCTGAAGGTGTCGACCCGCGGCTGGCTGCTATGGATGGGATGACTTTCGACCAGATTGTCGCCCATGTTTCTAAGTTAAAAGAATCGGAGCTGCAGTGAAATCGGGTCCTGCAGGCTCGGACAATGTTTGTACTGGACAAGTTTCTTTTCTTCCATATAGTTTCTCTTCTCGCTGTGTCTCGGTTTCGTCTTCAAAAAATAGTTTAAAAGAAAACACAAAAATAGAAAATACAAAAACACAAAAAAAGGTTTCATTTTCGGACATAGTTACTATAAATAGGTTTTCTCCTCTCTCCGTAGATAGTATGGACGACGATTCGGACTTTGTACCTACACCGTCTGTTGGAGGGTCCCGAAAGGGCTCGGGACCGGACGTTAAACTGGCACCGCTTAATTCTCCAAGCAATAAAATCTCCAAAAATAGCGTTTCGGAAGGATCCGAGTCGGTTAGCGATGCTCAGGCGACAGTACCGCCGAAATCCCGAGTTCGCACGCTCAACTTAAAGGATCACGTTGCTGTACCTATAATTATTCGCACTAGGAAGGGTGACGCACACGCTGTGCAAGCCTTGTTGGATTCCGGTGCCACAGGTGTTTTCGTGGACGCCAAATTCGTTGATCGAAAGAAGCTTCCCAAGTTGTCTCTCCCACGCGCTGTGGACGTATTTAATGTCGATGGTACTCTTAACTCCGCTGGAAGGATTACGCATCAGGTACCGCTTAGAGTTCAGTTCGGAGACCACTTCGAAGAGTTAGTAGCCGACGTCACGGATCTGGGATCTCACGACATGATTTTGGGTCACACGTGGCTTGCCACTCACAACCCGGATGTCAATTGGAAAACCGGTGAAATCTCGATGAAGAGGTGTCCTCGTAGTTGCAGGCAACTCGCGCCGAAGCCGGCCTTCGTTAGACGAATCGAAAAAGAGGAGGTCCAGGCCCTCGAAGACTGGCATAATATATTCAGAGCCGACAAGCAGGAGGCTCCTAAAAAGGACAAAACCCCTGAGGAACTGGTTCCGAAGGAATACCACGAATATTTAAGCGTCTTCTCTGTCCAGGAATCCGAACGCATGCCGCTTAGGAAACCTTGGGACCACGCGATTGAACTGAAGGAGTCGTTTGTTCCGAAAAAGGGAAGGTTGATCCCTCTCAGCCCTGATGAGCAAACCGAAGTTAGCAACTTCGTTGATGGACAGCTTAAAAAGGGTTATATTCAGCCTAGTAAATCGCCGCAGACTTCTCCTGTGTTCTTCGTCCCTAAAAAGGATGGAAAGAAGCGTATGGTACAGGACTACCGTTATTTAAACGAGCATACAGTCAAGAACTCGTATCCGCTCCCGTTAATCTCGCAGCTTGTTGACAAGTTGAAAGGCTGTAATTTATTTACGAAGATGGACCTTAGGTGGGGATACAACAACATTCGGATCAAGGAAGGTGACGAGTGGAAAGCCGCTTTCGTCTGTCACCGTGGAGCCTTCGAACCGCTGGTAATGTTCTTTGGACTTTGTAATTCCCCCGCCACGTTTCAAAACATGATGAACGACATCTTCGGCGATATGGAGGACGTTCTAGTAGTATATATAGACGATCTTATGATATTCACGAAAACGGACGATGAAAAGGAGCACGACAGGATTGTGCTAGAGGTGCTTAGAAGGTTGAAGGAAAACGACTTGTTCGTCAAACCAGAGAAATGCTTATTTAAGCAAAAAGAGGTCGACTTTCTGGGTATGATAGTTGGCACGAATGGAGTTAAAATGGATCCCGCTAAAGTCGCTGCTGTGCGCGATTGGCCGGTCCCCACTTCTGTTCGTGGAGTTCGAGGCTTCCTTGGCCTTGCGAACTTCTACCGACGTTTCATAAAGGATTTCGCGCAGGTCGCGCGCCCCCTTAATGACCTAACTAAAAAGGACACTCCGTTTCTCTGGTCCGACAAGTGCCAAGTAGCGTTTGATACGTTAAAGGAAGCCTTCACAACCGCGCCTATTCTTATGTTCCCCGATCAGGATCGGAAGTTCCGTTTAGAAACCGATGCCTCGGATTACGCAACCGGAGCCGTGCTCTCGGTAGAATGCGATGACGGTCTCTGGAGACCAGTTGCCTATTCAAGTCACTCGCTTAGTGGAGCAGAGCTTAATTATACGGTTCACGACAAGGAGATGCTAGCCATCATTCGCGCTCTAGAACAGTGGCGTCACTACCTCGAGGCTACTCCGTACCAGTTTGAAATTTGGACGGATCACCACAACCTTAAGTGGTTTATGACGTCGCAAAAGCTTCAACCACGCCAGGCGCGTTGGGCGCAGTACTTCAGTCGTTTTAACTGTGTCATCGTCCACAAACCAGGTGTTTCAATGGGACGACCGGACGCTCTCTCTCGCCGCGAGGACTTAGTAGAAAATCGCGAGAATGCCAAGTCTGAGGAATCATTATTTATTAAACCCGAGCAAGTGCGCGCTGTGCGCTTAGAAAGCCCCTTCATAGAAGAACTGCGCAGTGTAACGGCCGAGGTTGACGCTGGAACGCTCGACCGACGCGACGGTTTGCTGTATGACGGAGACAAAGTTTTCGTGCCTGAGGCACTTAGACAGAAGGTTCTCGCTGCTCTTCACGATTCGCCCCTAGCGGGTCATCGAGGCGTAAAAGGAACTCAGGAGTTGATCACACGCTGGTTCACGTGGTCTACCTTGAAACCCGATGTCGAGGAGTACGTAAAGCACTGTCAGACGTGTCAAGCTAGCAAGCCTAGTAACAAGCCGCCGGCAGGAGAACTCAAATCTTTACCCGTCCCTGATGGGCCTTGGAAGGATCTTACGACCGACTTTATGGATATAGGAGTCAGGAGCTCCTCTGGAAAGTCTTACGTCTTGGTTGTCGTCGATCGTTTCTCTAAGGAAGCAGAGTTCATCCCCTGCACTGAAAGGGAAACTGCCGCTAGTACGGCACGGCTTTATTTAACTCACGTCTGGAAGCACCATGGCCTTCCGCAGTCTCTCGTCTCGGATCGCGGACCGCAGTTCGCATCTCAGTTCTCGAAGGAGTTATTTAAGATGTTGGGTGTCGAGCAGAAGCTCTCGACGGCATTTCATCCACAGACGGATGGTCAAACAGAGCGGTTGAACCGCGAAATTCAGCAATACTTACGGATGTACGCAAACCATCAGCAGGAACGATGGGAGGATTGGCTTCCCCTAGCTCAGTTCGCGTATAACAACTCCAAGTCTTCTTCTACTGGCAAGTGCCCCTTTGAAGTTACCCGTTCATACACACCACGGATGGGCGTCGAGCCGACGACTTCTAAGGTAGAAGCAGCGGAGGAGACCGCTAAAGACTGGTTCCAGGTGTTCCAGGAAGTACGCGAAAGTTTGGGAAAAGCTAGGACTCGTCAAAAGACTCAGGCAGATAAACGACGATCCCCTTCCCCTGCTTACTCCGTAGGCTCGCAGGTTTGGCTGGCTACCGACCATTTATCGCTGAAGGATCGGCAGAGCCGAAAGTTGACCGAAAAGTGGATAGGCCCGTACGAGGTCTCGGACGTTTTACCCAACGCCGTTAAATTAAAGTTGCCGCGCTCGATGCGCATACACCCGGTAGTGAACGTTTCACGGGTGAAACCTTATCTCGGTGCTCTTGATGGGCAACCGGTTACTCGGCCCGGCCCACAACGGGTTACGGACGAAGGAGACGTCGAGTACGAAGTCGAGAAAGTTGTCGATTCCCGCTTGAAGCGTGGTAATCTTCAGTTCCTCGTTCATTGGAGGGGATACCCGGAAGAAGATCGCACTTGGGAGCCTAGATCCGCTCTTAAGAACGCCCAGGAGGCAATAGACGAATTTTACAAACTCCACCCCGGTGCCCCCCGCAAACTTCGTTTACTCTCGACCGAGGGTCTCTTTTTCTCCGCTGTACCCGACCCTTTGACTGCTGTGCAGCCTATCTGGTCTCGCCTGGAAGTCGAGCCATAGGAGGGGATAGTGTAACGGCCCGTACTTTTTCACTACTTGTTGTAGCGTAGTCTTAGCGTACTTCTCCTTATTTATCCACTCTCTGGTTAGGGTTACTTAGACGCGCTCATAGACGCTTTACTTAGTCAGCTGCTTGGTCAGCGTTGCCGCCTTGACTCAGCGTGTACAGCTGTAGCCAATGGCGTTTATCTCTCTTTGTTTGGTTTGTTCTACGACGTTCCACGGTACAAACACTCGTAGTAGTATAAATACCGCCTCTCTTGTCGTAGACACTCCAATCGAGTTCATTTGTGCTCTTGCGCATTAACTCTTTCCTAAGTCCTCTACTCTATATCAGTCAGGAGTAACCGAGTATAGTCCTTGTGATTATAAGCGTTACAATGAGGAGGAGGAGGGGCTGTCTTCTCCAATGAGGGCAGGGAGAAGTGCCTCAAAATCGTCATGAATGCGATCAGATAGTGTAGATGATAGTAATTGGTACTGGAGCTGTCGCAATTTTGGGAGAACGAAAGACAAGATTGAGAGATAGACGTTGCAGGGGGCAGGAAGGAAAAATCCATAATCCTTTTTGACTGGAGAGACCGAAACAACCACATAAGACCTCTCAAGCCTGATGACAGACTTGAGGCGACCAAAGAATGTCTTCCTTGACGTCAGACTGACGAGAAGAATGCGCTGTCCCAAAGCGATAGGATGGGAGGTCATGGACGAGGGAGGGATGAACCAGGAGGCTTCGGGGCGAGAGCTAGTGGGGATTCCTGGCAAGTGCTCGTAGTTATTCTCCCTAGCAAAGGACACGAGCGAAGAGACGGTCAAGGAGGTGGCCATTACGATAAATATTGGCGAAATGGGCGTTCGTTGGTAGAAATGATGCAGAAAATCGTGGAGTGCGCGGATCGTTACCAGATTTGGTAGGCAGGATGGCGTGGTCGAGAGCTTCCTGTGAGCGTGGGAATGGTGTCGATATCTTTAGAATTGACGGAGATATTCGAAAAATCGGAATGCCGTAAACTAGCACTCAAAAAGTTTTTTCAGGTGCTCGAGCGGTTTCTTCCCTAACGTTAAGGATGGTTCTTGTGCGATGGATGACTGCCGGCAATATCAGTCATTCTTCGCATTAGGGCTAGGCTTCTCCTTTCTTCATCATTCAGCTTCCGAGTCCATGCTCACGTCGCCAAACACCTTTGGTGCGTGACACCGATAACAGTCTTTGGATTGTTAGTGTTACAACTACACTTTTTGCTAATAGTACTACCTTTTTCCTAATACTACTACGCTTTTTCCTAATACTACTACACTTTTCCTAATACTACTACACTTTTCCTAATAGTACTACGCTTTTTTCTACTACCACTACACTTGTGGTAATCAAATGTGTGGTAGTAGTGGGTTAGTGGCGTACACTACCCTATAGTAGGAATTGGCCATTGTTTGGTCGGCTTTGGCCGCTTGTGCAAAAGGCGTGAGTTTTGGTGTCCACTATATCGCGTTTTTGGGTATTTTTGTGACTTGGCAAAATTTTGAGGCATTAGTGGCTGTGCCCACTACACAACAATCCTAATCATGACTACGCTTTTTTGCTAATCAACACTACTGCACATTTCCTAGTCACACTACAAATATTTGGTAGTCCAAAAAAGCGAACTTTTACTACACTTTTGGTAATCAAAACTGTAAACATGTCACTAGTCAAACACTAATCAACACTACGCTTATTTGGTAGTCAAAAATGCGGACTTTACTACTCTTTTGGTAATCAAAAGTGTACACAACATTTAGCTACTCAAACACTAATCAACACTACACTTAATTGGTAATCAAAAAAGCGCCACAACACTACACTTTTGGTAATCAAAAGTGTACACTACATTTAGCTACTCAAACACTAATCAACACTACTCATAATTGGTAATCAAAAAAGCGCCACAACACTACACTTTTGGTAATACACATCTACACTACACTTTGCTAATCAAACATCACAAAACACTACACTTATTTGGTAGTCAAAAATGCGAACTTTACTACACTTATGGTAATACCCATCTACACTACACTTTACTAATCAAACACTACAAAACACTACACATATTTGGTAGTCAAAAAAGCGCACTTTACTACACTTTTGGTAATACACATCTACACTACACTTTGGTAATCAAACACTACAAAACGCTACACTTATTTGGTAGTCAAAAAAGCGCACTTTACTACACTTTTGGTAATACACATCTACATTACAACTTGCTAATCAATTACTAACCAACACTATACTTATTTGGTAGTCAAAAAAGCGCACCTTACTACACTTTTGCTAATCAAAACAACTACACTGATTAGGTAATCAAAAATGCACCACAACTCTTCACTTTTGGTAATAAAATGTACACTACACTACACTAATTGTATATTGCCTATATCTCAGCCATTTTTGCATGGATGGATGACATAAGCATACCTCTGGGGTCCTCTAGTCAGGCACTACAACTTTCATTATGACATCTTTGAAATTTAATTTTTGAGACATCCAATTTTTTCAGTATTTTGCATTTTTCTCACCCATTTTTGGGCATATTGATGAGATAAGCATATTCCCACAATCCTGTGATCCAGCCCCACAACTTTCATTATGACATTGTGGCTGTACAGTGACATCTGTGAGATGCCCCTATCTCTGTAGCACTGTGTGTCTGTAGGCCTGTAGCTCTGTGGGAGCCTGTGGGGAACTGTGGACATGGTAATGTCACACAATTGTCACACTGTACCTGACTGTGCACTGTCACACTGTGGCACTGTGGGACACTGTGACATCACTGTGGCACTGTGGCCTCTGTGCCAAAAAGGTGGTTTTGCTGATGTCTTTTGGATCTATTAGGGCGCATTTTAAGTCTTTTCACCACACTCTCACCACTACCAGGCACTCTTGCCCCCTTGGGTCAAACTGACCCACTCATTTCCAATGGGAGACCTCTCTGGTAACTCCCCCCACTTTCCTTTATCACATCTTTCAGCAAGTGGCTGTTTAGTAAGCGAAGTTGGAATTTGGACTCGAGTTTGTATTAGTTACAAATCAATCACCACTATAGAGACTGGAGAGCACAGGCTGGTGAGACCAGCCTGTGGCAGTCTTCTTCTGTTGCAATCCTTGAGTGTGAGGACAGGACAGCCCTAGGGGAGTCCCAGGGTGGTGGAGATTGAGAGTTTTTCAGGTTTTCTAGCTAAGTGTTTCAGTGTCTTTTCTGTTTCTTTTCTCTACTGTTCTCTTCTCTAGACAAGTCCCCAGGACTATGAGCAGGCCTATCAGGTCTATTCCTACTCTATTCACTCATCTTTTCCTTCACCGCATATAGCCTGTATGCATTGACCTGTAACTCTGTAAGTGAGAACTTACCTTCCAGAAGCAATGGCACTACAGAGACCATGATTGCAGACTGTTGATGAATACATTAGTTACCATGAAAGTGGGGAAATCTCATGGGAAGGGGCACTGCCATGATGCAGTGGAATGGGGAGGTGTGAGAGCATGCAAGGAAGTAAGTCAAGGGAGGGACCTGGAAGTGTGCAGTGAGGTCATATGATCTGGTGGCAGTGTGCCATCACATGTACAGTATTGGACCAGCACTTGCACCACCCACCATCACTTGCACCAACATAAAAATACTAGTCACCTGTGAATAAAAGTGTCCATGTAATGCATGTAGCAGTAAGGCATTATAGTAAGGATCAATATTTTACAAAGAACTAGAATATTGCATTGTTGTATGTTTCACAGTGCTCGAATTAGTGTGCAAAATCTGCAATTTTTCAGGTATATTGCTAATAGATTTGCTGGGACTCGTCATACCACTCCAGGATTTTCATATGTTGTTCTTTATAGTGTAACCCACATGCAAGTGCTACAACTATACATGATTGTGAATATGAGACTTGCCAGAGGGATGCCAGTGAAGCATGTCTTTGCACTCGTATCACTCATCCTTATCATGATACTAAGCTTAAAATGGCAATGGGCAGACTAGTGGTTAAGCGAAGTCCACCACAAGAGCCATGCAATGGTATGACAATTTTTCAATCCATTAGCATGCCAGGCCATGCATTATCTCAGACAAGGAAGAAGCAAATCCAATCTAAGCTTCAGGAAGAAGCCATTGCTCAGGCTGTCCAACTATGCAAAGAAGAGGAGAAGAAACCAGATATGGAAAGGACAAGTATGCATGCAATCTGCTCTAAAGTCAAAGAGTGGAGGCAGAGGAAGAAATATGTAAGGGTTAGCAGGGACACAGTACATTGGAGGCTGCAGGGTGGAAGGAGTTCCCATCAGTTCAACATGGAAATGAATGCCTGACTCACAGAAGGAGAGGAGAAGAACTTGGTTGCATTCTGTCTTGACTATGCAACACATGGCTTCCCACTCAATCACAACTCACTGCAACATCATGTCAACACAATTTTGCTTACTTGCCTGGGAGAGAACTTCCCAGAGTCAGGGGTTGGCTTGAACTGGACAGACCACTTTCTGGAGTGGCATTCTGTGCAGTTGGGATGCTACTGGAGCTCATCACTTGACTCCAATCATGGTCATGCTGTCAATGAAAACATGCATCAAGAATGGTTCAAACTTCTCAGAGAGACAATAGAGACATACCAAATCAAACAAGATTGCCTGTGGGCAGCAGACAAGACAGGTTTCCAACCAGGCAGAGGGATCAAAGAGCAGGTGTTGCATCCTGCACAGTGTAGGGAAGGCAAGCTCCCTACTAGGATATGGGCTAGGTATGGAGTAGTTGAGGCTGGATTTGTTTTTTTCTAAGGGGCTAGATCCCCATTTTGTACTTGGCATTGGGACTTAGCTGCGAGGCGAGTGGTTGCTTAGTAAGCGAAGTTGGGTTTGGACTCGAGTTTGTATTAGTTAAAAAACAATCACCACTATTGAGACTGGAGAGCACAGGCTGGTGGGACCAGCCTGTGGCAGTCTTTTCTGGTTCTTTCCTTGAGTGTGAGGTCAGGACAGCCCTAGGGGAGTCCTAGGGTAGTGGGATTGAGGAGTTTTCAGTCAGTCTCAGCTAAGTGTTTTTCAGTGTCTTTTCTGTTTCTTTTCTCTGCTGTTCTCTTCTCTAGACAGGTCCCCAGGACTATCTGCAGGCCTATCAGGTCTACCCCTACTCTATTCTATCTTCTTTTCCTTCAACGGGCCAAAATACAGTATCAGCAATGTGATGGCAATCGCGAGAATGTTACCATCATGGTGACAATCTGTGCCAATGGGGAAGAATTATGACCCACTGTAATTTATAAGGGTCAGCATTTCTCGACAGAATGGCACCAGAATAATACATTAAATGCAAGGTTAGCTGGTTCAAAGCTATTCATATTGTATCATACTGACTTCCAATTAGCATCGCTCACTCCCCAAAAGGCTGGACAGATGGAGTGATTGGGCAGCTCTGGATTGAGGATTTCAATCAAAAAACCCATGCCAAAGCAAATGGGCATGCCCAGCTTCTCCTTGTTGATGGTCACAATTCGCACTACACAATAGACTTCTTAGACTATGCAAGGGAAAACAATATTCACGTACTCTGCTATCTGGCACACACCATGCACATCTATCAAGGGTTAGATGTGTGCATCTTTGGAGTGCTGAAGCATTACTGGACTCTCGAATGTGATCAGTACATGAAGGACACTCATCAGAAGGTTGGAAAAGGGAACTTCCTGGCCATCTATTCCAGGGCACACTGGAAAGCACTAATGCCTGAAACAATCCATGCAGCATTCTGGAAGACTGGTTGTTGTGCCAAAAGAAATGATGGCACACAGCTATGAAACATCATCAGTGGGTCACATGCCCCTCCCACAGGCCAGCCCTGTCCATGCAGTATCGAAGGCTATCTATGAGTATCAACTGGGTCAGCACACAGAATCACCAGATACACCATGGCATCTTGCAGCTCACAAAGCTGCAGAGGCACTTGCATCAACATCAGCACCATATCTTGTGAATTCAATGCCACTTACTACTGAAAATCAGTTGCCCACATACCAGCCTTCCCCATTAACCCCTACCCGAAAACATAAACATACACTATTGGATTGAGAACCAGCAAGTGAACTCAAGCACACATACCAAGAAGCATTGCATCAATCACTTGCATGTGAAGACCAGTACAAAGCATCCACTGTTGAGATGCTATCTGTACTTGTACTACAGACTATGCACTGCAACAGAATTATGAGTCAGCTAGCAGCTCAGGAAGACAAGGAAAAAAGAGGAAAAAAGGGAAAGGGAAACTTATGGGTGATGGGTTGCCTAGGCTACTGACTGGGGAGGCCTTCTACAACCAGGTTGTAGAGTTTGAAAATGCAGCTGCAGAGGAAGAAGTTCAAAAAAAAAACTGGAGAAAACAGAAGGAAAGCCAGGCTGAGGCACTGGGGGCATGGAAAGTAGCAGATAGGAAGTGGCAGCAGCATAACAAGGCCCACTGTGGGCAACTCTTCTTGTGAGAGCACATAGGGGAAAGGGGGGAAAGCTGTAGGCTATGCCTAGGCTCATCCCAAGGGGCCATGAGTTGGAAAGGAAGCAGAGGGAGTGGCTAGGCAGCAAAGGGGAAGGTTTCCCTGGGGTCAGAAGGGACTGGCAGTGTAGAACTCAAATTGCTGCCACAGGAAGGCAGGAGAGGGGTTAGATTGGGCAGATTGACAGACTCAGAAGCTCAGAACTCGATGGGCAGCGATGTAGGACTCTTGTAGACTGTCGGAGGACTTGTAGAATCGGTGGGGGATGACTCTGAAGGCAGCAGAAAATTTTTATAATGGAAGGGGACTCAAATTTGGCAGTAGAACTCAGTGGGGGACTCTGTAGATGCAAGCTCTGGGGACTCAAGGGGACTCTCAGACACACAGATAGTGATGCCAGAAAAGTGGGTATATTTTTCCTAAGTACAGTGGTGTTTTGTATCATAGAGGTAGCTGTCACAAAGGAGTATTTTGGCAAATTTCAGAGATGTCATACATCAGAAAATTTTTGAAGGGAAAAGCGCCAAAGTATGGTACTACAGGTCGTAGGTACGAAAGATAGGTAAAAGAAAGCAAGGAAAAGGTAAAGAAAGGGCAAAGCAGCAAGAGGAACATGCCTAGGGTGTCTGTGCTACTGACCAACGCTGTGGGAACTCTTCGGGGTGGTCTGGGGTGGTGCAGCAGTGCTACTGGCAGTGGTGAGGGCCAGTGTCTTGAGTGGGGCCTATAGGTACCAAGTAGGTACCAAGTAGCCAACGTCACAAGTGATGGGGTGGGCCGCTGACAGTCAGTAGACACTTGATACATAAGTGCACGAGGGGCCAAAGGCCGATGCAGATAGGGAGCAGACAGTGATTAGGGGACGAGGATAGGGGCATGCAGTGACTTGTAGCAGTGATGAGTGTCAGTGACAGGGGTTACTTCCTGATTAGGTGGTGGCAGCATAGGTAAGCGAAGGAAGCACTCAAATCAACTGAGATAGCCGAGAGTGGAGTGGTGGCAATGTTTCTGAGGGATGGTGGACCTGCGGGGAGTGGCTAGGGTGATAGGAAAAATGGTATATGGTTATGGTATTCAGCCCTAGGGAGTATGGACTCCCTACACCGCAATGAGGCATACAAGGCAGAACTCAAACACTGGAACATGGAGAGGGAGTTAGCATGAGTGGAGAAGTGATGGCCTCGCTGGAGCCAACCAAAGTGTGGAAAACTCGAGGCTCCTTCACCTAGACCTACATTCGAGAGTGCTGGTGGTAGTGTGGAGGGAAGGGATGAGAGTGAAGTGGATGACAATGAAGACACTGATGGCAATAATGAAGATGAATAATGATAATCACTTACAGCTGCATATTATGTAATACAGATTTCTTTTTTTTGGTGTGGCACAAGTGGTGGTGCAGATGTGATAAGGTGCGAAAACTCGACAACCTTCTATGCCATGGAGAATGTTCACAATGCACTTCAAAATTCATACAGGCCTTGCTGGAGTATGTACTGACATGGATCTCACACATGATTTATGTACTTTTTGCACTGGAACGAAATATGAGGCAATTAAATTTCACTGGTGCAAGTGCTGGTCCATTACTGTACACACAGTGAGGAGGGAGCACACTGCACAGCACATGTAGTGCATAGTGTGAAGTATGCAGCCAGACAGTGTGTAGATTAGACATAGCATAGTGCATACACAGACACAGCACACTGTGAAGCCCAAAAAGGAAGACATCACATTGATTATCGACTGCATCATATTTTTCACATCAATATCCTATCTCATCACACTGGTCATGTCCAGTTTTCACTGGGCATGAGGAGTGTATCTTATTAGCCAGGTGAATTTGCTAATGCAGGAATGAGTCTCAGGACGAATGGAAGTCACTATATTCTGTACCTAATGCAGGAATGAGTCTACAGTAGGTCAGTACAAAGTAGGTAACAAGTGGAAAGTAAGTATGCTCACCTCAGGACAAATGGAAGTCACTGAGGTGAAAGGAACGAGCGCAGAAATTTTCTACAACCGTGATTATGTAATATGGGAAAAAGCGGAAGGCTATAGAAAGAATCCGGGACACGTAATCTATAGTAAAAAGCGGTACCGAAGATATCCGAGGCCGGATATGGACACCCGAAAGTCCGTGCGTCCAACACTCCCCCTCACTTGGAACGGAGTCCGAGTGATTGCGCGAAATGTTTGGCTTTGATGCTCGGTAAAGCCTTGGTCAGGGTGTCGGCAACCATTTCTTCAGTAGGGCAATAAATAAGGCGGAAGGAACCGTTTTCAACAGCAAAGCGAATGAAGTGGTATCGGATATCGATGTGCTTGGTGCGGGAATGGTAACTGCCATCTTTGGTGAGTGTGATGGCGGCTTGGTTGTCGGAATATAGTGGGATAGGATATTCAAGTGGGCGGAATACTTCCGAGATGAGCTGGTGGAGCCAGAGGCCTTCCTTGGCGGCATGCATTGCCGCAACATATTCTGCTTCCGCGGTGGACAGGGTGATAAGCTCCTGTTTGCGGGATGCCCAACTGATAGCTCCGCCATCTAGTAGATATGCATAGCCGCTAATAGCGTGGCGGTGTTCCTGCGTAGCCCCATCGGCGTCGGTATAGCCTTCAAGGCCCTTTTCAATCCCGCCAAATGTCAGCGCAAGGGATTTTGTGCCGACTAGGTACTTGTAGATCCGCTTAACGGCTTCCCAGTGTGTTGGAGTTGGGGCATTGTTGAACTGTGTGACAGTTGAGACTGCGAATGCAATGTCAGGGCGAGTTCTGACCACAAGGTGCATTAGCGAGCCGACCGCTGTGCGGTATGGGACATTTTTCATGCGTGTGGCTTCCTCGGCAGGTTGCGGAACATTTGCTTGTGTTAGTTTTAGGCCGGGGTCCATCGGAATCGCAGATGGCTTGGCGTCGGCGAGGTTGTACTTGGTGAGAATGGCATTAATGTACGATTCCTGGGATAGGGATATCGTTCGGAAGTCTCGGTTCCGTGTCACCTTCATGCCGAGAAGCCAGCCGATGGGCCCGAGGTCGGTAATTTTGTACCGGGTGCCAATTTCTGCTTTGAAGGAGCGTATGAGGTCGGGGGAACTGCCGGTGATAGTGCAGTCGTCAACATGGCTAGCTAGGATAATGATATCCTTTCCGATGTGCCCGTGGAAGACTCCCCAGTCGGCATGCATGTGCTGAAGTCCTAAGTCTCCGAGGGTGGCGCTTAACTCTTGGTACCACCTGAGCGTGCCTTGCTTTGAGCCATATAGTGCGACATTGAGCTTGGCAACCGGTCGGGTAAGATTCCGAGGTGCCGGATAGCCTTCCGGGAGCTCCATGTAAATATCTTGACCGTCTCCAAGTTTTCCGTTTAGGAATGCTGAGTGGAAATCGAACATGTCAATTTCCCAGTTGTTGCGGGCAGCGATAGCAAGTATGGTTCGGAGTGATGCGAGTCTTGCGACCGGGGCATATGTTTCATCATAGTCGACTCCCTGGACTTGGGAATAGCCCTTTGCGACGAGGCGGGCTTTGTACTTCTCGACTTCTCCCGTTGTGGTTCGCTTGATCTTGAAGACCCATTTGCATCCGACGATATTAGCTCCTTTCAGGCACTCTACTACATCCCAGGTATGCGCATCGCTTAGGCTATTCAGTTCCGTGGCTATGGCGTCATGCCATTTGGGCCAATCCGAGCGGGATTTAGCCTCGCGCACTGTAGACGGGTCAAGGCCTTCGGCTTCGGAAGTTCCGGCTACCATTGCATAGACAAGGTCACTGTCATCGCCATCCTCGGCTAATTCTTCTTCGAAGGCGAGAGTCGCATTGTCTCGGGAATTGGGACTGTTGGTGCGGCTATCGTTCTCTCGGAGCTGTTTCATATAGTCGAGAGTGATCCGACCATCCCGTGTACCTTCACCTTCCTGGAGACGTCTCAAGTAGTCTGATTCGAAGCGCTGGCGGTTAGATCGGCGAGGTTGCGGCAGCGGTGTCTCGAAGTTGCTGCCGAGTGGGTCAAAACTTGATCCGGAGGGTTCCGCGGGTCGCTCGACAACTGGCGGACTGGGTTCCGAGGTTCCGGAAGACTGCGGCTGTGCTTCCGCTCGGCCACTGGTGTTTGTAGCCTCATTCTCCCCCTCGAGTGGCACGCCGGAGGGTATCGTCACTTCCCGACGCTCAAAGGTAACACTCCGCTCGATTCCGATGCTGCGGGTGTCAGGCCAGTAGATCCGATGGCCATTGCTTTCCGGGTCAAACCCTACCCAGTATCCATCACGAGCTCGCATATCGAGTTTGGAGCCGGTATTGTCATGGACTTTGACATGGCATCCCCAGACAGGGATCTTGGCAAGGTTGGGTGGCTTGTGGTACAGCATCTCGTATGGAGTTTTAGTTCCTAGGCATCGTGTAGAAGAGCGGTTCTTGAGCCAGGTGGCATGCATGATAGCCTCTCCCCAGAGGTTCTTGGGTAGACCGCTGGCGTGAATAAGAGCGCGCACCCGCTCGATGAGTGTGCGGTTGAGCCGCTTGGCAACTCCATTGTGTTCCGGAGTGTCATGGACAGTCACCCGGTGAAAGGTTGAGAGAGAGGGAGACCTGGGGATATACCTGAGTCTCCTAGAATGACAAGGGGGGTCTTAGTTCGACCCTAGGGGGCTAGAGTTGCTTGGCAGAGAGTCAGGGAGGAAGAAAAAGACAGAAAGCACGCCCTGAGAGTCCAAAGAACGACTGATATGATGTCTAGCAACTGTCTGATAAGGGAGAAACAATATCCGAAGCCTCCGGGCTTGGATTTCCGTCTGGCTCTGTCTGTGTTAAAGCGGCTGTTGTTATTCCAAGTATGTACAGTACAAGGTCAGTACGAGTCTAGCTTACCTAAGCCAAAACTCGTCCAAACACTAAGTAAAAAGACAGAATAAAGGTATGAAAACAAAAACTAAGGTAAAAACAAAGAAATATAGGAATTACCATGGTGGGGAGGACTCTCTCCCTACACCGGCATTCCGTACCTGCGGATTTTAGGTGCTTAGTGAATTCCGCACTTAGGTACTCCCCCCCATGGTCCGAGCACAAGCACTTGATCTTGGTGCTAAACTGAGTTTGAAGCCAAGCTTCGTAAGCCTTGTAAGATGCGAATGTCTCGGATTTCATTTTCTGGAGGTAGAGGGTGGTATAGCGGGTGTGGTCGTCCGTGAATGACACATAGTATTGACTGTGACCAGGGGTTTGGACCAGGGATGGTCCCCACAGGTCAGTATGGATTTCGTCGCCGAGGTGTTCCCATCTCGGAGGGTCTCGCTCTTTTCCGATGGGCTTTCGGGTCGCCTTGGCATATTCGCAAGAGTCGCATGCCCCCATAGTGGAGTGGGCTTTGTTTAGGGTGATTCCGGTGATGGTACCATCCTTCAGCATGCGCCGGATTGCCTCGGGTGCAATGTGGCCCAGCCACGCATGGATTTCGGCCATTGTCAGCAGCTCAGTAGCTTTCACTAGGCTGGCATAGATATGGCGGGAGCGCTTGAGGCAGTATAGGCCATTAGTCATCAGAATTTCGCCAAGTTTCTTCTTGCAGGAATCGAATACTTGACATTTCTTGTCTCGGAATAGTGCGGCATAGCCCGCGGCATCAAGCTTGCTGACGGAAACGAGTGTGATGCCCATTTTGGGCGCTGTAGGGAGTGAGTACTCCCCACTATGATATTCCTTTTATTTTATAGCTTTTACTTTTACTTTACTCTTTTGTTTTCTTTTCTTTTGTTTTTATTCTTTTACTTTAGACTTAGCTTCGAGTTTAGGCACGTGAGTAGCTTACATAAGCCCGCACGCACCTACACTTCACTGTAACTACTTACAAAAGTAACAAGTTGCATTTCAGAGTTTCGAGAGTTCCGAGTTCGAGTTCGAGTTCGAGAAGGCATCAAGTGCCTTCTGCTGTGTCTAGACAGCCTCAGACAGCCCCAGACGTCCCTCAGACAGAGTTTTCTGCCAGGCTAGAGAAGCCCCTTTGGCAAGAATTTCTCCTTCAGACTTCACTCTCCCCATCCTCTCTCAATTCTAGTCTCTTCATCTGGAGCCCACCGCGAGGGGCTTCTGTCTTAGCCTGGTATTGTTTTTCTCATCACCATCAGTCTCGTTTCTGCAGTTTCAGGCCTCGTGTCCTCGGTGTTCCTCGTGTTCTCGCAGTTTTCCTACCTCAGTCTCACTCCCACTTTCTCCATTCGCACTCTCGCAGTCCCGAGGAGCGCTTTTCCCTCGGTATTCCCATCTGTATATTGTTTTAATCACTCTAGTTCCCTTTGACATCATGCACGGCCAAGAATCCCCAAGTTGTGGCCCTCCCGAAGCTTCGAGCTTCCTTTGGCGCCCCGAGGAGTTTCGAAGATTCCTCGCTGACATAATCCGGCTTGCGACTACAGCGAAATCACTCCTTCGAGCTTGCAGTGGCCTTCGAGAGGCCAGTAGTTCATGCGCGCAGTCACCACCCACCTCGGACAGTCACTCTCCCTGCCGAATATATTCATTTTGCTTTTTCGAGTTGTGGTCCATGCAAGCAGTATCTAGCCACGGGAAAGTGTCTACTTGTGAAGGGTCGCGTTGTACTGCCTACAGGACAAGAGATACCTCGCGAAGTACCTGGGCGTACCCTCAAGGACCGTCTCGACAGCTGGGATCTACAAAACCAGCCTAAAGTCCCTGGTCGAGCACCTAGCTCACCCTCGAGCTCGAGTGACACCTCGTTGTGCTGCCCTCGTTCACCCTCTCGCGCAGTACCTACATCAGATTCTTGTGGTCAACCTCCCTCCCGCTCTCGTGATCTAGACGACCCGCATTTGTACTCTTATTCGAGCTCTAGGCCGCGCAGCCCTGAACCCCCCTCTCGCTCTCGTGATCTCGATGAGCCGCGGTCATATCCACATTCGAGTCAACCCCACTCCCGCAATCACCCTCGTGACCTCGATGAACCACGTTCGTACTCATATTCGAGTAGGCACCGCAGCCCTGAACCTCCTTCTCGCCCTCGTGAGCTCAAAGACCCGTGTTCATACTCGTATTCAAGTAGGCCGCTGTAGGGAGGGAAGGCTCCCTACCAGGTGATTTCTTTTATTTCATTGTTTCTACTTACTATTTTGTTTCTATATTTTTATGGTACCTTTTTTTTACTTACTATTTGGACGAGTTTGGCTTATGTAAGCCATACTCGTAGTTAGTGTGTACTGTACATACACTTAGCAACAACAATAGACGCTTTACCAGAGACGAGACAGACGGAATTCCGAGACCGAGGGCTCAGAATATTTATTCTCCCTTATCAGACGCTCTTTAGATGAATCTCAACTCTCTTTTGGATCTATTAGGGCGCGTTTTAAGTCTTTTCACCACTCTCTCACCCCTACCAGGCAAACTCTAGCCCCCTTGGGTCGAACAAAGACCCTCTTTTCCAACGGGAGACCTCTCAGGTACCTCCCCCCACATTCCTTATACAATCTTTACATCTGGAGCCCACCGCGAGGGGGCTATTTGCTTGGTAACCCTTATCCTCCTCCTACCTCCCAGCTCGCAGACGCGATTTCTCGAGAACCGACGCGCCTTACCTCTCGCTTTTCGAGATTCTAGTCCTACTCGACGAGGGCTTTCGATTGACGCCAGTGTCGACGCGTTCGCTCCAGCGGTTCTGGAGATATCCTTCATTTTGTGGAGAAAGGCCTAGTAGGACGAATTTGGGCATAACTCGGGATTGGGTGCGCCGAATCTTTCGTTTCCTTGATCTCCCAGCGCCCCTAGACATCCTCTACCACGCCCTGGAGTCTGGTAGCATTCCACCCAGCGGTTCTTCGTCAACTCGCCACTGTTTCCTCCCCTCCTGCCACAGCCGAGCTCCCTGGCACCTCCTTCGTGTTTTCAAGCCATTTTGAGCTGTGGGATCCCTTTCCCTACCACACAGAGTCAGTTGAGAGTCCCCTTCGAGACCCCTAGTCGCTTCGAGATCACCAGACGCTTCGAGAGCCCAGACGAGTAGTGAGCCCCCTTCAAGACGCTTCGAGACTTACAGAGAAGTGTTGAGCCATCTTCGAGACGCTGTCGAGACACCTCTAGACCCACAGACGAGTATTGAGCCCCATTCGAGACGCTTCGAGACCTCAGACGAGTATCGAGCCCCTTCGAGACACTTTCGAGACCCCTTCGAGACATAGACATCCATTTAGATGCACCGGCGATCATTCATGTTGAGCAACGGTGCATGGCACAGAGGCCAGCTCCACTGGACTCACCTTAGGTTTGAGTGGTAACGAGTTGAGACGAGTTAAGAGAGGCAAAAGCGATTGTATTTTGGGGCGCCATAGGCTGCCTTTATATACTACAGGGTGAGTGTGACGTGTGACAACTACCTAAATAGTCGTAGCTATTGTCTACCATATTTGGACTAAGTGTTGTTCTACCTACGTAGTAACTACTTCCCACGCTGCACTGAGTAGGCGCGTGTTCAACACTCCCCCTTGCTAAGTCGCTGGTTAAAGCGCGCAAGCATAGGATGGCGCTACAATTAAGTGCAGCCAGATTTAGTCGTCAGCCTGATAGATTTCAAGCCCGAGTTGTGCCCTGAACTTTTCAAATTTGTCTCGACCCAAGTTCTTGGTGAACATGTCCGCAGGGTTTTCAGCACCATCAATAAAGAATAGGGCGACTTTGCTGTCAGCCACAGCTTCGCGTACGTAGTGGTAGCGAATATTGATGTGCTTGGACCTTTTCTCGGTCACTGGGTTTGAAGCCATAAACAAGGCTCCCTGGTTGTCACCGCAAATCGGAATGGGTTTCAACTTATATCCCAATTCCTCGAGCAGGTTTCGAATCCAGATTACTTGGCGGCTACAGTCACTGAGCGCCATGTATTCTGCTTCAGTGGACGACAGGGCTACTGTCTTTTGGGCATGTGATGTCCAACTGAAGATGCCATCAGCAAGTTTCAGGAAGAATCCTGTCTGCGATCGGCGAGTGGAAGGGTCAGAGGCCCAGTCTGAATCTGTACATGCAGTGATGCCTAGGCCAGAATCACCATTGAAAACAAGGGAATAATTTCTTGTCCCAAGTAGATAGCGGCAGATATACAGCGCTTTATCTAGGTGTTCCTTGGACGGGTTCGCAGAGTGTCGCGATAGAGCCGTCACGGCATATGCAATGTCAGGACGGGTGCCTAACATGATGTAAAGCAGTGACCCAATCACTGTCTGGAAACGAGTTCTGAGCTCTGGGTCGGCAGGCTCGTCGTTTGGTAGGGCATAGTACCCAGTGGGTAGTGGAGTCTTTGCCGGTTTGGCATTTTGGAGTCCACAGCGCTCAACGATTTTGTCGAGATAGGCGCATTGATCGAGATAGATCTTGCGGCCTTGGCGCTTGATGGACATTCGGAGGAACTCTGTAGGTTCTCCAAGGTCTCTACATTCCCACTTGCGCATGAACAGCGTTTTAACCTCATCGACTACAGCCTTGCTAGGGCCACAGAAGAGGGCGTCATCCACATATATAATGGCGACGACTGTGTTTTTCCTCTTGTAGAGGAAGAGTCCAGCATCGGACTTGAGGCGCTCAAAACCTAGTTCCTTTAGGGATTTATCTAGTGTTCGCCACCAGGCCAGGCCAGCCTGCTTCAGGCCATAGAGGGCACGCTTTAAGCGGAGCACTTTCTGCTCTTGCCCAGGCACTGCGAAGCCTTCAGGTTGCTCCATGTAGATTTCTTCTTCAAGTTCGCCATATAGGTAGGCGCTCCTGACATCAAGAGCTGAGATGTACCAGTTTTCAAGCGCAGCAAGCGCGAACATAAGGCGCACGGTTTCGTAGCGCACTACTGGTGAGAAGATTTGATCGAAGTCTAAACCTTCGACCTGGGAGTAGCCTTTGGCGACAAGCCTAGCTTTCTTCCGGCCATCAGACTTTACGTCGAATACCCAACGGTTTTTTATCACCTTTCTCCCCCTTGGGCGGCTTACGAGGTCAAAGACCTTCCGCTTTCGGAGCATGTCAAGCTCCTCACGACATGCAGTTTCCCACTGCTGTTGCTCAGCCTTGGGTAGGCGAGCGATGTCATGGTAAGACCATTCCCGCACATTAAGTTTGGGAGGCTCACTAGAGGGGACAGCTTTGGCGAGGAGGAAATTTGCCAGGTCTACTCCCCCTTCCCGGCATATCCGCTCGACGTCATCCTCACTACTGGGGGACGGAGCAGGGGGTGGTTCCGGGAATCCTCCTGGCACAGGGCGAGATCCTGACGATTCGCCAACTGTTTCTCTCCATCGGCGCTCATTTTCAATATCCCTGAACTGCTCGACAGGGTGGCGCCGTTCGCCATAGATATTTCCTGGGCGAACTGGAGGTCTGCGCTCCCTTTGGGGGCGCACTGGTGCTGGAGGTACAGGGGGCCTGCGCTCCTTACGAGGGCGGCGAGGTTCCTGGGGTGGTGGTGGGTTTCGAGCCGGAGAGGGTGTTCTCGGTGGCAGAGGAACAGGTTCCTGCTCCACTGGAGTCTCAGCGTGCTGTCTACCCTGAGTGGGGCGCGAAGGACGAGGAGGGTCATCCTCAGGTGGTGCAGGGGCCTCATGAGTGGGCTCATGATCATCGCGGACTGGTTGTCTGACGCGAGATCTAGTTGAGGAGCAGCGGGGGAACGCGCTTTCATCAAAAGTTGCATGTGCCGCAGTGAATACGGCATTGGAGGGGCACATGAATAAATAATTGCGCTCATTCCCTGGAGCAACACCAATGTAGGTCATTAACTCAGATTTCGCAGCCATTTTGTTGGCGCGAGCTTCGGCAGGCAAATATACATATGCGCCGCATCCAAAGACACGAAGGTGATCGATGGATGGTTCCTCCCCATTAATCAACTGATATGGGGTGCGCCAGTTAATACGGCGCATCGGTGACCTGTTGTAAACATGGGTCGCATGTGAGAAAGAGAACTCCCACCAGGAGTCAGGGAGGCAAGCCTCGATTCTCATAGACTCGGCCTTGTCCATGAGGGTGCGCATGATTCTCTCTGCGCGACCATTTTGCATAGGGGTGCGAGGCGCACTTTGGAACATACGAATTCCCTTCTCCTGTAAAACTCGATTGAAGGCTTCAGATTTGTACTCTCCCCCTGCATCGGACATCCAGCCTTTGACGTAGGCATTATATTGAACGCGGACCATCTGCAGAAAATTTTTGGTCGCGGAAATCGCAGCATCTTTAGTGCGCAGATTTACTGTCCATGCGTGTGATGAATAGTCGTCTAAGAAGACAATCACATATTTAAATTTGCGGTAAGACGCAATGGGGAAGGACTTCAGATCGGAGTGTATCAATTCGAATGGCTGCGAAGCTCTGCGCTCATTCGGTGGGAAGGCTCTGTTAGGCATCTTGCCCAGAGCACAACCAGGACATATCTCGTCCTTGGTGGGTAACTCGATCTCAGGGAAATCCCTGGTATGTTTCTGCGCTTGGTGCAGGACGTCTTTAGAGGGGTGTCCCAGACGTCGATGCATAGTATCATAGGTTACCATGCAAAGTGTTGCCTCAGTCAGCACAGCAGGCGACTTCAGCACGAAAATAGTGTCCTTGTTTTCCCTGGGGACGCAGGTCAGGTATGCATTTCCATCAGGGCTATATATCGTCAGATGCGACGAGTTACCGCGCACGACAGCACCTTGTTTGAGGAGCACACCTAGTGATATTAGCCGGCCCCGTAAATCCGGCATGTAGTAAACGGGATAGAGCCGCACAAGGTCACCTTGGCGCTCATTTGGTAGTCCTGAATAAACGAGGACAGTTCCTCTCCCAGTCGCAACGGAGGCTCCATTCGCAGTCTGGATAGGGAGTTGTTGATCCCCTTTGAGTGGCTCATAATCAACGAAGTCATCTAAGTCATTCGTGAAATGGTTGGAAGCACCAGAGTCGAGCACCCATTCGGGGTCGTCGTGTTTACATTTTCCCTTACAGTTCACACACATCGCAAACGAGAGCGCATGGATACAAGTAGCATTTTTCGAAAAAGAATACATGCTGCTACTACTACTCGCTATATACCGCGCAGAAGTGCAAGCGTAAGCGGAGTTAGTATCCTGCTGAAGTGAACCAGAGAGGGTGACGAACCTATCCATGGTCATGTCGATGCCAGCTGCCTCAGCTATATCGGCATCGATATCCCCGTCGTAGATGGTACCGATGGAGATGATGTCTTCATCATCGGGGGACGGGTTGCGCTCCTCAAGACGAGGGCGCTTAGACGGACCTGCCTCTGGGGCAGACTGGACGAACGGCGATGGGATACAGGAATCTAGTATTTTGACCCGCTGAGGGGTCGGTTGAATGCCAATGCGGTGGGCCAGCTCGAAGGCTTTTACTGTCTGGGGGAAGCCGGGAGGACCATACTGCGCTGCACCGACGGTGTGCGCAAGTTTCCTGGGATCAGGAGCTGGCTCAGGGCCAGCGGTCACAACCATGGAGGCCATGTGGGCCTCCTCGTCGTCGTGCTGACGCTTCTTCCCACCACGCTTACCACGCTTGTTCTTTTTCTTCCCCTTCTCCTGGTTCGGCACATTGTTGCCGCCAGAACCGGAGGGCTTCTGCTGCTGCTGTTGCTGCTGCGAGAAGTGGGGGTCGCCCTGCTTGCGCTTAACAGCGCTGAGCTTGTTGGCGGACGCATGTGGTTTGCGACGGGAATTCCTCTGCTCCCAACTTAGAGTGGCGGCACGCACCACCCCATCCGGTTTTAGCGTTTTGATGTTCTCGGCATCACTGCCGGCTTGGTTAAGTAGCTGAGCTACAACCTCCATAGTTGGAGGGAGCTTGGCCAGAACGATCATAGCCTGGATGGGGGCGGAGAGCTCAAAGCCGGCGTCGGCGAGCTTGGCAAAGTGCGCCATGATCTTCGTCAGGGCAGGAGCGGGGTGCTGGTCACCCGGGACGTTGGTCTCGATTAAGGTCTTGAAGTCGGCATAGGCCGCGGCAATGCCGGGCTTGCCATACTCAGCCTGAAGGGCGTCCCACGTAGCTTTAGCAGTCGAATGGGTCGACACCTGGATGCGCACGGGGGGCGCAAGGCGAAGACGGATGTTCCCAAGAGCCTGGGAGTTGCTGTCGTCCCAGTCGCCAGCATCGTCATCACTGGCAGGGCGGGTCTTGTTAAGAACCCACCACTGACCTTGAGACATCAAGAAGGCCTCCATTGCTGGAGACCATTCCTGCCAGTTGGCGCCGGTGAAGACGGGGACGAGGTTGGTCAATGCGCTAGACATAGTATCTGCAAGCAAAGACGAAGTCAGCACTGTGTGGTGCGACGACAAAGGGTGAAAAGCTTGGCCCAGCGAACGAGACGTTCAGCTGAAGACCATTGCCTATGAGCAGCCATGAAGGCGCTCAACGTTCTCAACGAGGCAGCCAATGAAGGCGCCACTAAGGCGAGCCAGAGTGCTCCTCAACGCTGCCAGGAATGGCGCTGGAGAGGGCTGCTCATCGGGGCTCATAACCTGTTGAGCAACGGTGCATGGCACAGAGGCCAGCTCCACTGGACTCACCTTAGGTTTGAGTGGTAACGAGTTGAGACGAGTTAAGAGAGGCAAAAGCGATTGTATTTTGGGGCGCCATAGGCTGCCTTTATATACTACAGGGTGAGTGTGACGTGTGACAACTACCTAAATAGTCGTAGCTATTGTCTACCGTATTTGGACTAAGTGTTGTTCTACCTACGTAGTAACTACTTCCCACGCTGCACTGAGTAGGCGCGTGTTCAACAATTCATAGACATATCCAGACGTATCCAGACATATATCAATCATTTTCTGAGTGTTCTTGCAGTCGGGCGAGGCTGCAAGTGAGAGTCGAGCCTTCGAGTTGCACACGGCGACTAGCCTTTCGTTTTCTCTTCGTTTCAGTGGCCGTGTCCACTTCACATCGTGTATACAAGACCCCAGTGATACCCTGTCGACGTTTGAGGTCGCATTGAGGTGACCTGCCGCTTCGTTTATCCCCCTTCAAGGCTACACACAGACACGAGGGTGTCTGTGGCTCGTTTCTGTGCCCTATCTCCTATAGTTGGTTTGTTTGTGGAATATATATTCATTTTCAGTCGCACATCCACTGCTGAGGATGGAAAGGATGTATCGAAGGTCTCGAGGCCAAGTCAAAGGCCCACGAGCATTTTCAGGATACATGCGAGTCTTGAGCCACCCCTGGCCTCGCTCTAGCACCCCCTCGAGCAGTTTGTCATGCTGTCAAGTTCGGGCCTCACTCCGAGGGTTCTCAGGGGCGAAAGGGTCCCGAAAGGGTACTAGAAGGTAGACCGACGTCGGGGATTCAAAGTCCGACGCTAGTCCGACTGGTAGGGACCGAGACCGAGGCCTTCCGAAGGAGGCTGACAGATTCCGACTAGCGGAGCGGAGCGGGGGATGGCCGAAAGGGCCGGCAGAGGTTCCGACTAGCGGAGCGGAGCGGAGGTCGGAGGAGGGCGTCGGGTTCAGCTCGTGCGCTGCCCCCTTGTACAAGCTCGGCCCTCGTATTTCGGAGGCGGGCTAAGTACAGAGAGATCGGAGGGACTTAGAGGAGAGGGACGGAGGCTCGGAATGGGGAACTTATGTCGATATTCGTACTGAGGGGACATCGGGGTACCGTACGGGTATTTATACACTACAGCGGGACTGAGGCGGTACGGTATCGGGATGTCGGAACTAACATATGGAGGTACGGAAATTTTCAAGGGGAAGTAAGTGTCAGAAAACTTCACGACGGAATGAAGGCTAACAGCGGATGAAATGGACGAGACAAAGGATGTATCTACAAGCGGACAAGACTGTGACAGAGCGCTCACCAACAGCCAATCACAGGCCAGGCCGAAATCCCGGAAAGCGGTGCGACCCTTCAGAGCGCCACGCGGTGCAGGCACCGTGCTGTGCCTAATCGGCCCGGTGGCCCCAAACGGATAAAGCCCCCTAAGATGATCACATGACCCACAGGGGGTCAACCCAATATAGACGAATGGTGGTTACGAGTCAAGACCGACAGCGGCCGACAGCGGCAATCGCTTGGATGCAGCGGCAGAGTGGTCGGCAGGCTTATTAAGCGTCGGACTTGGTCGGGAATGGGTCGGAGGGTGTCGGAGAGGTGGGCGGAGGTGTCGGAAAGGGTGCGGAGGCGTGGGAAACGGTCGGGCAAGGCATGGTCGTGACAGTATCCCCCCCTTAGGGCCTGAACCCCTGAAGGCCATAGTAGGAAGTGCCTTACTGACGTCAGAGCTGCACGTATGAGTGGTTTTAGTGATGCAGTCGGTAGCCCTCATGACCCGGAGATGACGGATAGTAGTGTTTGGGGTCTGCGGAGGATAGACCGACGATAGGTAGGCAGAGTGGCGGTCAGCGGCAGAGCGGTGATAGCGGCCTTCAGAGCGGGGAGTGGCGGAGGGTAGCGGATAGTGGTCGGAAACTAGGTCGGAGGCTGTGGGCTGTGGCGGCGGCGTCTTAACTAAATGAGAAAGAAGGAACTACATAAAACAAAAAAGAAAAAATCAGAGAAAAGCGGTCGGAAAGGCAAAGCGGAGGCTAAGTCGGAGCGGAATAGGGGCCTGGCTTGTGGGGGTAGCGACTGTGGAAGGAAGCCACAAGGTCCGAGGCATTCTCGAGTTCGGTGGCCAACAGCCACGAGGTTTCTTCGTCAGTACCCTCATAACCAGCCCAGCGGACGAGATACAGCAGTTGGCAGTGTCGGCGGCGGCGATCTATTTTTGAGTCAAGGATCTCCGATACCTCATACTCAAGTTCACCTTCGACTTCAACTGGCGGAGGCGGGGGTTGGTGCCGATTCGGAAAGGGGTTGGCTGCCGCAGGCTCTAGTTGCGACACATGGAACACCGGATGGATGGAGCGCATACTGTCGGGCAGTTTCAGGGTGACCGAATGAGTGCCAGGTCGGGCGATGATGTCGAATGGGCCTAAGTATTTTTCGGCGAGCTTGACCGAAGGTCGGGTGGAGCGGAAATACTTCGCCTTGACATAGGCTTGGTCACCGACATCAAACTTTGGCGGCGGAAGGCGCTTGGCGTCGGCGGGTCCCTGGTAGCACTCTTGGGCGGCGGCCATTTCGGCTCGGAGGAAGTCGTGGAGGGTGGAGAGCTCCATAACATAGTCATGGGCTTTCGGAGAGGTGAGGTCATGGTCGGTAGTGACCGACAGGTTCGGATGGTAGCCCTTATTAGCGAAGAAGGGCGAGATACCGGTGGTGGCGCTAGGCGCATTGTTGCAAGCGAACTCGGCTAGTGGCAAAAGCTCGGCCCAGTTGTCCTGCTGGTAGTTACAGTATACCCTAAGGTACTGCTCGAGGGTTTGGTTCGTGCGCTCGGTTTGGCCATCGCCTTCGGGGTGGTAACCCGACGTGAAGTGGAGGCGCATATTCAAGGCCTTACCTAATGAGCGGAAGAAGTGCGACACGAATTCGGGACCTCTGTCGGAGGTGACATGAGCGGGTACACCGTGTTTAGAGAAGACATGGGTGAGGAAAAGCTTAGCGAGCTCAGCGGAGGTGACGGAGTCGTGGGTCGGCAAGAAGATCGCCTGCTTAGAGAGGCGGTCGACGACCACAAGAATGGCGGAGAAGCCATCGGAGGTGGGGAGGTGTTCGATGAAGTCCATGGAGATGGAGTTCCAGGGCCTCTCGGGGATGGGGAGTTGCTTCAACAGGCCGTATGGGCGGTGCCGCTGAGATTTGCTTCGGCCGCACACGGTACAGGAGCGGACATAGTTCTTTACGTCGGTCCGAAGGTTCGGCCATACGTATTCGCGGCGGATGAGCTCGAGGGTGCGGTTTTGCCCGAAATGGCCCGCAAGTGGGTGGTCATGGTTGAAGCGGAGTACCTGGAGGCGGAGGTCATCAATGTCGGGGACAAAGATGCGGCCATCCAGTCGGAGTAGGCCATCGGCCTCTAGCGACCAGCGCGGTGCTGTCGGAGTCGGAAGATGGGCGGCGGAGATGGGGTCGGATGGAAGGGCGGTGATTATGTCGGAGCGGAGGCGCTCGACATCGAAGAGTGCGGCGGCCCACAACACAGGGGCCAACAGGTGGGTGGTGCGGAGGGACGATGCGAGCTGTTCCTGGGTGAACATAGGGCGGAGGTTATGTGGATTTACCTGCGCATAGTCCCTATCCCCCCCTTTTGGGTAGACGTCCCACCGGCGGGTGAGTGCATCGGGTTTAGCCCCTAGGCGGCCTGGTCAGAAGCGGATCGCAAGGTTGAACTGGGAGAGGTACTCGGACCACCGAGCCTGCCGACGGGTTAGGACCTTAGAGGTAGCGAAATACTCAAGGTTTTTATGGTCGGTTACCACATCGACGGGGGAGGCGGAGCCCTCTAGGTAATGCCGCCAGTGGCGGAAGGCCTCGAAAATAGCCAACAACTCCTTGTCATGAGTGTCATAGTTGAGTTCCGGAGCGGTGAGGGTGCGGGAGTAGAAGGCGACCGGGCGGATTTCACCATCGGCGCAAGTAATGGACAAGATACCGGCGATGGCATAGTCCGAAGCGTCGGTCTCTACTGTGATAGGGGCGTCGGGAACCCAATGGGTAAGGATCGGAGCGGAGGTGAAGGCGGCCTTCAGGCGGTTGAAAGCGGAGCGGCACTCCTCGGAAAAATTCCAAGGGGCATTTTTTCGGGTGAGTCGGGTGAGCGGAACGACGATGTCGGAGTAGTTATTACTGTCTATTTCAGGCAACTTGGCCACGTGACTGATTTATGAATAAAATACCCAACCTCGGTCGGCCCATATCTCCTCGATACTCACTCAGATTTCGATAAAAAAGATACTGTCTGACTCGGAAAAATTCAGAGAACATGCCTAGGGTTGGCCGATTGTTCAAACATGAGGTTTTTTGAACCGGTATTTTGGCACTGTCGGCATTTCTTCCATATCATGTTTACAGCTGCCTGTGCATGTGACAGGGGCAGAAAGCCACCCTAAACTGCAGTGGACATATGGATGATCAATGCCAGAACCCCCCGCAAGTTTCTGATTGGTATCCCATATGTGCAGCACAACTTTAGATCTATATATATCACATTGCTGCTAAAATTCGAGAATTCCTTATCTCATTTTTCAGACTCGGTCACGCTGGGACATCTTCAGCAGTTTCTTCCGAGTTGGATGGTATTTTTTTCAGTGAATTCCGACTGTGAGTTCAGGAGATATAAGTGGCCGAAGTTGAGAGCTTTTTATTTGATAAATATGTCACGTGGCCAAGTTGCCTGAAATAGACAGTAATAAATCGTCGGTAAAAGTTCGCAAACCCGAGAAAAGATTGGATGTCCCGGACCCGACGTGGTTCGGGCCAGTCACGGATGGACTGAACCTTGTCGGCGGACATGGTGAGCCCTGCGGGCGAGAGGACATAGCCGAGGTACTCGACAGAGTCTCGGTGGAACTCGCACTTTTCGGGCTTGGCATAGAGGCCATGGCGGCGCAGCCGACGGAGGACCTCTTTCACATGTTGGCGGTGCGACTCCAGGTCCTGCGAATAGATTAGGATATCATCGAGGTAGACCACCACGCAGACATCGAGCATGTCGGCGAAGATACTATTGACAAACCGCTGAAAGGCGGCCGGCGCATTAGTAAGACCGAAGGGCATGACCCGCCACTCGTAGGACCCATAGCGGGTCCGAAAAGCGGTCTTCCATTCATCGCCGTCGGCGATGCAGACGAGGTGGTAGGCATGTCGGAGGTCGATCTTGGAGTAGACTTTTGCGCGGCTCGGAGAGTCGAGAAGGTCGGAGATGAGCGGTAGCGGGTAGCGGTCCTTTTTGGTGATCTTATTGAGTCCTCGGAAATCGACGCAGAGTCGGAGAGAACCATCCTTCTTTTTTACGAAAAGGACAGGGGCACCGTGAGCGGAGGTAGACTGTTTGATGAACCCATAACTGAGATGCTCGTCAATGAAGGTTCGGAGGGCCTCAAGCTCGGGCGGCGAGAGGGAGTAGATGGTGCCGATAGGCGGAGTGGCGCCCTCCTCGAGATCTATCTTGAGATCGAAGCTCCGATGGGGTGGGAGTTTGGTAGCCTTTGCCTTACTGAAGACATCGGTGAATTCATGGTAGTCGGAGGGGACCGACGACAGATCGGGAGGTGCGGGCGGAGCGGAGGAAGCGCGCAGCTTCACATCATCGGGGTGCAGATGGAGGGTGAACTGCTGTGAGCCAGGAAGCGCACAAGCGCGGACAAATGCGGCGGCGCCGATGAGCGAAATGTGCGGAGGCGAGTCAGCCACCTTAGCGGAAGGTGTCGGAGGTGATGTCGGAGGGTCACCCGAAGGTGCGGAAGGGTCGGAGGTTGTCGGTTCCGAAGCGGTGGTAGCGTCGGGAGTTGACGGAGTGGCCAGGGGCGCTGGCATTCCCTGCGGCGATGGTCGGAACGAGATACTGCCCAATACCCAGTCAATCAACGGATTGAAGCGGGTGAGCCAGTTGTGTCCTAGAACCAAAGCACAAGTAGAATCCAACAGAGTAACATAAAATGAGACATCGGTGACATCGCCGGAAGGAAAACGGACAGAAAGATCTACTACTTGGGTAATGACGGCATTGGAACTACCATCAAACAGTCGGAGCGGAATGGGCGGAGAAATGGACTGAACAGGAACGGAATATTTTTGTACTATAGATGGATCTACGAAACAATGAGAGGAACCGGAATCGATCAACGCATGAAGGTTATCTACAGAATATTTCGGAAGAGAGACGGACGGAAGTAAGGAATTCGGATTGGAGAGAGCGGACGCGTTGAGACGGAGGTCGGGTACTGCACAAGCGGGGTCAACGCATCCTCCAGGCTGTGCAGGCTCCCTGGAGGAGCGGACTATTTTTTTGGCTCCGAAGGCCCCGCAGCGGGGGTCGGGGGAGCATCGGCAGTGGCCGCACGGGCCTTGGCAGCCCGAGAGGTTGACTTCGGGCAGTCCTTAGCAGAATGGCCAGGCTCACCGCAGAAGAGGCAGAGGCCGTTCTTGAGGCGGCGAAGCCTTTCGGCAGCGGTCAGTTTGCCGTCCTTGCCGAGCAGGTGCGCAATGTCGGACTTGGGTGTGTCGGCCTTTTGGCCGCCCGATGGCTTCGGCTTGGCATTTGCGTCGGCCTTGGTGGCGGAGGTGGAAGCGGGAGGGTTCGGCTTGCGATCGGAGGTGTTTGCGGAGGAGGTTTTGTCAGCGGAGGGTTTGGCGGAGCGAGATACTTCCGCCTTGCGCTCCCAGTATCGGGCATCGATGGTTTGTGCCAGCTCCCGAAGTTCATACAGAGTGGCGGGTTTGCCGACACGGGAGATTTCGTCCTTGATCTGATCGGGGAGGCCGGAGTAGAAGCGGTGGCGGAGCGCACCTTGGCCGTAGTCTTTGACCTGGGAGGCCCAGCGGTTGAACTCTACCACGTACTTAGCAATACGGGAGGTTTCTTTCATAGTAAGGTTTTCGAGCTGTTGGACCGCATCGGCAACGGAATCGTGTGGCCCGAAGTTGACCGTCAGTTCATGAAGGAACTGTCGGTAGTCGTCCATCCAGAGCGGACGGGTCAGCGGGTCATCGGGATTTAGGAGGTCGGGCTCGAACCAGGCCAGAGCCATGCCCTTGAGGTAGGATTGGGCGAAGGTAACTTTGGCTCGGTCGGTCCGAAATGCCCGAGGGCGGTCCTGGAAGTTTAGCTCACACTGAACTAAGAATTCACGGAGTTTTTTGCTGTCGGAGCCGTCGAAAGTGTCGGGCTCCCGAACTTTTGTTTTCGGAGTTGAGTCTCCGGAGCGGGAACTGTTGCGGGCTAGAGCATGGATAGCCCTAGTCAGAGCGAGGATGGGATCCTCTGGTGGCTCAGCCGGATCTCCGGGGGTACCCCCTTCGCCGCTGCCCCCACCATCGGGATCATCATCGGGGTCGTTGTCGGGATCACCACCGCTGCCAGCGGGGTGTTGCGGAGTGTGAAAAGGATTGGTCTGGCGGTCGGGGCGGCCAGCTTGAGAGGCGGAGTCGCCGAAGGGCGGGTCGGAAGCGGCTTGACGTCGGGCAGAGAAGGAGTGGAATTGTTCGACAACTGTGGGTTGCCTTCGAGGGTTGGCAAAGGCGGTAGCCAGAGCCTTGGCAGCTGCCCTTTGTTGGGTACGTGCCCGAGTCTGCATAGTTTTCAGCAAAGAGAGTGTAAATGGAGCTCGTACAAGTGCGAGTACGAATATACTGTCAAGTTCGGGCCTCACTCCGAGGGTTCTCAGGGGCGAAAGGGTCCCGAAAGGGTACTAGAAGGTAGACCGACGTCGGGGATTCAAAGTTCGACGCTAGTCCGACTGGTAGGGACCGAGACCGAGGCCTTCCGAAGGAGGCCGACAGATTCCGACTAGCGGAGCGGAGCGGGGATGGCCGAAAGGGCCGGCAGAGGTTCCGACTAGCGGAGCGGAGCGGAGGTCGGAGGAGGGCGTCGGGTTCAGCTCGTGCGCTGCCCCCTTGTACAAGCTCGGCCCTCGTATTTCGGAGGTGGGCTAAGTACAGAGAGATCGGAGGGACTTAGAGGAGAGGGACGGAGGCTCGGAATGGGGAACTTATGTCGATATTCGTACTGAGGGGACATCGGGGTACCGTACGGGTATTTATACACTACAGCGGGACTGAGGTGGTACGGTATCGGGATGTCGGAACTAACATATGGAGGTACGGAAATTTTCAAGGGGAAGTAAGTGTCAGAAAACTTCACGACGGAATGAAGGCTAACAGCAGATGAAATGGACGAGACAAAGGATGTATCTACAAGCGGACAAGACTGTGACGGAGCGCTCACCAACAGCCAATCACAGGCCAGGCCGAAATCCCGGAAAGCGGTGCGACCCTTCGGAGCGCCACGCGGTGCAGGCACCGTGCTGTGCCTAATCGGCCCGGTGGCCCCAAACGGATAAAGCCCCCTAAGATGATCACATGACCCACAGGGGGTCAACCCAATATAGACGAATGGTGGTTACGAGTCAAGACCGACAGCGGCCGACAGCGGCAATCGCTCGGATGCAGTGGCAGAGTGGTCGGCAGGCTTATTAAGCGTCGGACTTGGTCGGGAATGGGTCGGAGGGTGTCGGAGAGGTGGGCGGAGGTGTCGGAAAGGGTGCGGAGGCGTGGGAAACGGTCGGGCAAGGCATGGTCGTGACACATGCAAGGGACCACTTGAGACAGAAAGGGGAGAATGGTATGATCCCCATCCAGGCTATACCTTGGTTTATCGAACTTCGAGCGACCTTTCGAGAACCCCCTCATCCTCGCCCTCGATCGGTTACAGGTCAAGTTCCCCTGTGGAGTTGTCTCGGTCTTCTTCTAGAAGACACTCCCAGGGAAGCTCGAGCACGAAGCCACCCTCGCATTCCCCCTTCAAGGCAGCCCCTCGAACTTCGAAGAACACCCCTCACCCCTCTGAGCTCACTTTGAGCAGCTCGTCCCCTCTCCGAGTCACTCATGCAGGCTCGAGGCACCCTGTTCCTCCAGGTTGGTGTGCCTCGCATTGGCAGGCTGGTGACTCGCCTTCGAACCCACTTCGTAGCTCGAGAGAAGATCGACACTTGTGTTCGAAGCCTTCTCATGGCTTCGGTTTGACCTCGAATCAGTACCTTCGACCTAGTAAGCCTTCAATACCCCCCTCGAGCCTCTCATCTCGCCTCGAAAGGCCTTCGAAGACCTCCTCGAAGCCTTCCTCCCCCCTCATGACTCGATTGAAGCCACCCTCGCCCCTCGAGCCACCCCAAGGTACCTCATTCCTACTTCGAGAAGCCTCCATTTCGATGTCGAAGACTCCCCCTGCCTCGTACGAGTCGCGTTCAAGAGCGTCAAGAGGGATGTCACCCCTTCGAGAGTATGTGGGCTCAAGCGAGCCATCCCCTCGCATTCGAGAGGCATCGAGGTGTCGAGTACAGCCTCTAAGGTTTACTTTTTGTTTCTTCTGTGGTCGAGATGGGCATATCCGAGCTCGATGCAAGGTCTGCAACTCGTATCTAGCTGCGGGCAAGTGTAGGATCGTTCGAGGGCGAGTCGTACTGCCTACAGGCGAGGAGATCCCTCAAGAAGCACTCGGGCGCACCCTCCGAGCTCGACTGGATTCTTGGGCCTGTGCTTGAGGGCCAGATAGACTATTGGAACAGGTACCCCCTCCCCCTTCGAGTTTCAAGCCTGCCCAGCCCCTTGCTTCATCCCAAGTCGACTCCGAGGCTACCCAGGAGCTCCTCGCGAGTTCAAGAGCCCCTGCATCCCCTTTGAGAGTAAGTCGCCCCACTTTGAGCACCTCCCGAGCCCTCGATAGGAAGCTTCGAAGCTTCGAACCGAGTCTAAGTCGAATTCCAAGGCTCGTGACAGCCTTCGGAAGGTTTGCTTCCCCTTCTCGAGTCCCCCCTTCACCTTCGAGTCGATCTCCACCCTCGAGTCACCCCCCGAGGCCTGTCGAGGCTCGAGACCAGTCTCGCCTTCGATGCCAGAGCCTCGATTCACCCTCGATTCCCCTTCGAGACCCTCGAGCCACCCTCGATCTGCTTTCGACGCCCCTCGGAATGCCTTCGGCCAACCTCGCAGTACATCCAGGTGAGATTGAGCACCTTCAAGCCCCCTCGAGACCGCTTCGAGGCCCCTTTGAGCCACTTCCGGGCCATTTTTGGCCCTCGAGGACCTTTGGACACCTTCGAAAGTTGTCCCCCCTTCAGCTGAGTAGTGTTTTCTGGTTCTTTCTTATGGTCTATTTTGTTTTCGAGTTCGCATTTTTGAGTTTTCACTTAGAGTTTTTGTTTCGAGGAAGATACCCTGGACTCGCTATATGATACAGTTTGGTATGTGATGACTGGGGACAGTCACTGTCTAAAGCCACCCTCGGATGTAGGGAGGGAAGCCTCCCTACCAGGTGATTTCTTTTATTTCATTGTTTCTACTTACTATTTTGTTTCTATATTTTTATGGTACCTTTTTTTTTACTTACTATTTGGACGAGTTTGGCTTATGTAAGCCATACTCGTAGTTAGTGTGTACTGTACATACACTTAGCAACAACAATAGACGCTTTACCAGAGACGAGACAGACGGAATTCCGAGACCGAGGGCTCGGAATATTTATTCTCCCTTATCAGACGCTCTTTAGATGAATCTCAACTCTCTTTTGGATCTATTAGGGCGCGTTTTAAGTCTTTTCACCACTCTCTCACCCCTACCAGGCAAACTCTAGCCCCCTTGGGTCGAACAAAGACCCTCTTTTCCAACGGGAGACCTCTCAGGTACCTCCCCCCACATTCCTTATACAATCTTTACACCGCGCAGCCCTGATTCCCACGACTACCCCCGAGACTACCAGTACTACATCCGCTCGCCACCACCTGCACCGCGACTCGCATACTCGCGTTTACCAAAAAGTTCGAGGGATGAGCCCACTCCAGTTTGGCCCACCAGCCGGCTAGTCGACAAAACGGTGTCTTCCACCTCCTACGACACTCGACAGTCCCGTAGTACTCATGTGTCAGCTAACTCGAGAAGGTCGCGCAGCCGCAGCCGCACGCCTCAGCCTTCGTGCAGGCTCGTATACTGAGTAGACAGGGGGCCGCTTTAGCCCATCGGGATCTCCTTACCCTGTTTTATTCTTTTTTTTATGAATATATTGTTCCCTGAGTCTCCCCCTTACCGAGTGTCAGGCAGCCGCGCGCCTTTGTCATCCCCCACCTCGCCGACTCGATATCTCGACGACAACTCATCCGTCCCTCTCGCAAACTGGGATTCTGGACGTACTCGACGATACCTTTCGTATGATATGCTTTTCGTTGCAGCAGTCTCAGTGCATCCGAAGATATCGCAGTTCTTAGGCAGGCAGGCAGGATCACACCGTTTTGCGAATATCTCAGGATTGGGGGCGCCGTTTCCCTTGTTTCCACGTTCTCCCAACTCTCCTCGCACGTCGCTATCACCTCGAGAAGTTTCATAGCATTCCACGTAGCGGTTCCTCACCGATGCGATGCCGCTCTCCTAACCCCTACCTCGCTTACGCCGTAACTCATGCAATTCCGCGCCGAATCGTTCGCTTCTTGCAGACGTGCATCCCCTAGACGACATCTACCAGACGATATATGAGACGTCGCGTGCGCATTCGCCATTGTGGAGTTATTTGAGCTTTCGTGTCTGAGGAGGGTGACGAGGTCAGGATTGCGCATCTCGCTCGTTTTGGCGTCGTGCCTCTCGCTTTTTGGCATGGTGGTACTACTTGCTTGTGGCTACCTGGTGATACTCTTCTCGTTCCTACGCACTTGATGGTTGTGGAGATATGAGGGTTTCTGTGTATGGAAGGGGTACGAGACAACTCAGCGGATATCTCGAGACCGGATGGGCCAATCGGTATAATTCCTTTTTCTCCGTCTCGTCCCAGGTGCCCTCTACTGCCACCTACGGTTTGGTACTGATTGCCTCCGCAGTCGTCGCTCGGCGGCCTCTTCTTCTCCCCCACTGTGGTGCCCTTCTCGCTGTCCACGCCGTATCTCCCTCGGATCTTCGCCCTGCCTTTCGCTTTTTTGGGACAAGATACTACTCGATCAGCACTTTTGAATGGTATACCTCGTGTCTCGATTCGTGCAGCCCTTGTCGAGAAATCTGGATTTTCGTGCGGCGAGGTTTCTTGGGCCGGTTTTGCTGATATCTCGGGATGGGGTGCGCGTATTCATTCGATTTCTTTTCCTATGTCCTCCCTACACTTCTCTTCACCGTCTCCACGGGTTTCGTGATGTTTTGCACAGTCGTCGTCCTTTGGCGAGTTTCCCTGCCTCCTCCACCTGTTGGTGCCTTCGAGCTCATGCTGCCGGTTCGCAACCGAGGACGGTTGAATTCTCAAGTGACCCGCGGATGTAGGGAGTGAGTACTCCCCACTATGATATTCCTTTTATTTTATAGCTTTTACTTTTACTTTACTCTTTTGTTTTCTTTTCTTTTGTTTTTATTCTTTTACTTTAGACTTAGCTTCGAGTTTAGGCACGTGAGTAGCTTACATAAGCCCGCACCCACCTACACTTCACTGTAACTACTTACAAAAGTAACAAGTCGCATTTCAGAGTTTCGAGAGTTCCGAGTTTGAGTTCGAGTTCGAGAAGGCATCAAGTGCCTTCTGCTGTGTCTAGACAGCCTCAGACAGCCCCAGACGTCCCTCAGACAGAGTTTTCTGCCAGGCTAGAGAAGCCCCTTTGGCAAGAATTTCTCCTTCAGACTTCACTCTCCCCATCCTCTCTCAATTCTAGTCTCTTCAGCGCATAGAGCACATCCTTGAGGTGGATATTGCGTCGGATTGTGCCATTCGGGATTGATATCATTAGATCTCCCTTCATCAGCAAAACAGCCGTTTTGGGACATAACGTTACAGCATGACAGGCTTCTCCAGATCGGGTACATGCGTATACAGTAATACATTCCCATAGAGTTACAGCATGACAGATCTCCAGATCGGGTACATACATACTACAGTAATACATTGCCGTACGGTTACAGTACGACAGATCTCTGGATCGGGTACATACATATACAGTATAGTATGGTTACATTATGACAGTAGCCGACAGACGCCCAGTAGCATCACAGCATGTACACGACCACATGCTCTCACTGTAGTTCTGTCTGCCAGACGGTGTAGCACGGAAAGATGAGAACCGATTGATACAAACACATTCCCCATATTTTAGCATAATCTTCGGAGTCCTTCCTGTACAATTCATTGAGCTCAGGCTATCATACCACGAACGGCATTGGTATTGTGCAGACGATGACCGTGATAACAGACTACATCAAATTGTATGCACAGACTCAGCTACAGGTGCTTCACAACATGTAAGATCTCGGATTTTTGAAATGCACGGAGATGCGAGCTGGAATACAAAAGATCAACAAAAGTCAAATAAATCGCAGGCAACGAGGAACGTACAGCTTGAGTTAAAAAACGCTCGACAACGATGTACGGCAGCGCTTACGGTCAGAAGGCTCATCGTCGAGTGCAACTGTACTATTGCGCATTGAATTGCGCATGCACCCAAGCTCAAACTCAACAATTTCCAGCCTCCGCTCTGCCTCCTCAGCACGAAATTTGTAGAGCTCACCAAGCGCAATGTTCTCCTTGAGTTTCGCTTTAGCGAGCTCCTGCTCTATGCTGCGAACAAGACGTTGAGCTCGCACGACCTCAAGGAGAAACCGAGCTTCTTCCTGCTCGGATCCATCCTGATCCGCATCAGATATGCTGGTGGGTGCATGCTGAAGGGATATAAATGCCAGTAAGCACGCTGTCAGGTTTGAGCAACTTACCTGCGCATCATCGTCTTCCTGAGATACTGCGGTCTTGAGCATTGATGATTTGAGTAGAGAAGAACTTAATCCAGAGGGATTGGCATGGGAGGGCGTGATAAGGGATGAGGGAATAGCATTTGGCTTCCAGCCGCGGACGACGCCAACAGCCAGAGGCGTTCCTTGCGCACGGATAGTATTTGAGCCCGGTTTGCATCTGGAAGCAGAGGAGATACTGGGCAAAACGAAGCTGCTACAACCACTATCTGCACCAGGAGTGCCGGGAACGGTAGCGACAGACGTTTGTGGCCTGACCAGGCTTGTAGGGATGGTAGACTGAGCCTCAGTCGAAGCGGTGTGATGGTTGATTTCTTGAGAGGTAGCTGGCGACTCCACGTTCATTTTCTGGGCATCTGCCATTCTGGATGTGTTTGAGAATTGGGAATAATCGCAAATTGCGAGGCGGAAGGTTGCTGAAGCTGAAGAAGAGACTCCGATGTTAGGTACTTGCTTATTGAACAACTTTCTCTTTATTTGACTAAGGCGGAAATGGCGGATATTGCTCAGAGGCACGGAGTGTATCTTCCTCGCACTCGACAACTTCTTTGATGACCTCCACTTCCACGATCTTAACATCCTTGAACCTCGCTTCAATGCCTTTCTCCTCGTACTCAACGGGCTGGAGGGACTAGCGCGACTTGGCGTGCGTGAGCCTTTGATACTTTCATCATCTTCACTCTCCGGATAGTCATTATCAGACATCGTCAACATCGAATGGAAATCTTCTCTCAACTCCCAAGGGGTCGCCATGCCAATACTCATGCACGCATCGTGGTAATCTTCCGCGCATTTCGACACCAGTTTCCGTAGCGCTGTAAGTCACTCTCACTCTCGTTTGCTTCGTCAGTGATCGAGAGTGCGCCAGGCACACCAACGTTTCGAATGGTAGTGTCGCTGCTCTCGTTTCCAGTGGACAGACCAGATAAGTCTGCTTGGGTGAGGGTCGTGCGGCGCGGAGCGGGAGAGAATGCGCGTGAGAAGGCACCCGTCGGCGTTGGAGATGTCTGGACTTGGGATTGACTGGTTTGAAGAGCAACAGGATGCACACTGATCTTCGTTTCAGTGGACTAGAGCTGGAAAGTAGCGAACTGTAAGATGCCGACTTGCGGAGCACGTTGGCATAAAAGGGATCCATGCCATCGACGCTTGTGCATTTTGAAGGAACGGCGAGAGGAGAAGGCGAGCTTTGAATAGGGTCGGGTTGATGTTCGTCTCCTTCCCCTTCGGAAAGCTCGGGATCAAGATCATCCGTGCCATCTTGGAACTGACCAGGAATAGACGGTACAGGAGGTGGAGGTGACAGCATCAGATCCGCTTCCCCAGCATAATCTGAGGAAGGGGTACTGGCTGCGTTGCCGAGTCGATGGCACAATCCACCTCCACGACCTCGGCGACCTCTTCCACGAACGCTACGGAAAGGTGTGACCTTGCGCTTCAGCTTACTCTCAATTGAAGCAGTATTGTCGTCGTCAAACATCGCATCTTCCGGAGGTTCGTTTTCGTCATGCACGTAGCCAGATGAAGCCTTGTAGTCAATGCGCATTTCCTTCTCGCGGTGAATGGAACCTGTGAGTTTCTTGATCTGCCTCTGAGCATGTTGCAAACGTTGTTGCAAGTCTTCGATTTCCTTACTAGGGTGGTTGGCAGTTTGGAAGGGGCGAGACGGCGATGGGTCGGGAGAGATATCGGCAATGTCTTCAAAATTCTCTGGTTGGAAAACTGCAGAAGAATCCACCTTCCTCCGATTGGTAGATGCACCGTCAGTGGTAAAGACATCGTCTACTTCGGACGCGACAGGTGTCAAAAAATCTTGCGCACTCGCAGCACCCGGGGTGAGAGGAGACCCATACTTAGGACCAAACTGACGGTTCGCCTTAGCAACTTCGGCCTTCATCACATCAAGAGCGGACTGCAAATCAGATTTATCATGCTGCAGACCTGCAGCATACTTGCGGGCTTGAGCAAATTCGGTCTCGTGTTTGGCTTTGAACTCGTCCAAGGCACCCTGGATGCACTCAGCCTTGTTCTTGTGCTGGTCCGCCGACTCCCGAGTAGAGTTGAGAATTTTGGTCAGTCGTTTGTGCTCGGATTCGAGACGTTGAGCAGCAGTGGCCTGCTTACAGAAGTTCGGAGATTGCAGAGCCTCCTTGGTGAACGGGACAAGGCTATTCAGGACATGAAGGAGGAAAAAGATGACCTCGAAAAGACTGTCGGGTCTCTGCGTACGGCGATCCGTGCACAAGAGCAGAGTTCAGACAAGTTCAGGGAGGAAAACTGGAACTCTGCAAGAACTTCGCTCACAACTATCCGACTCCCGGAGCACCAATTTCGAAAGCGAATTCAACATCGTCTGCATGCTCAATCTTTCAAGGAGTCGACTGATATTGGCGACACGTAGGTTGATTCCAAGAACTCCCACCTCGACTAAACAAACGTTTTCCGTTTGTCTGCTGCAGCAGCATACTTCCTCTCCACCCCTCTTCACACAAAACTACCTATGGCTCTGCTGGGTATGAATGCGCCAGTTTGCCCCAAACCCGTCGATGTTCTGATTCTCAAATATATCCATTCCCTATGCAACAATATTTATACTCTAATACTACAAACCAACGCATCCTGGGGTGCCCGGAGGGCCGGCGTATTTACAACCATTGTTTTCTACTTATAGTAGCTTACTATGCATCACTCAATAGGAACGTAACGTCGATAATTTTGTCGTTCTGTCTGGAAAGTCCTCCGAGTCCTCTTGTGAGTCCTACTGCATTCTTTCATCGATGCCTGAGTGTCCGAGGTGTCTCAGAACCTTCCCTATGGCAAGGGGTCTCACATACCACCGGTCTCAACCGCGATCTTTTTGTAACACGGTCCATCGGGAGACTGTAACTGTTCATGTTTCGAACGCTCCAGAAGACACTGCGCTAGCTGACGATCCACGCCCGTTTTCCCCCTTTCAAGCACAAGATGAGGATTTTGATATGCCGATACTCGATGCGGAACCACCAATGGAGCATCCATCCTTCCTGATGGCTGACGAGCGCACGGACCCCGAGGAAGTCCTTCAACTGAATACCAACGATAAGTTGGGTCGTATTCTCGATGTCTTTCGCGGCGCCGGAGAGATTTTTGATGGAGGACAAACATTTCTAGCACGATTTCGTCTCGACATCTATGCTTCCCGCCGCCAGCAGAATCTTTATTACCCTTTTGCTAGCCTTGGTGATTGGGAGATCGCGAACTTCCTTCTCACATCCAGACTTAGCATGAGAGCTATTGACGAATTCTTGTCATTGCGTCTGGTGAGTCTGTCGATACTAATTCATCCGTTTCCATCGCTTAACACTTATTTAGACGAACTCTCTTCCTCTCTCATTCTCTACCGCCAAAGAACTTCGCTCCCGTGCCGAAATCCTCCCGTCCGGACCGCGCTGGAATGCTCGAGTTGTCCCTACCACCCACCCGACGAAAAGTCCTGTCACTCTTTACTACCGTGACTCGTTGGACTGTGTAGAGTCCTTATTCAACCATCCTCTCTTCGCGCAAACGATGGACTACTCGCCTTTCCGCCTGTTCACTACTGCCGAGCGTATTGTGAGAGTATTCACGGAGTGGATGAGTAGTGACGGTGCATGGGATTTGCAGGTATGAATTATTCTTGCTCTTGAACGCAAATATGTAACACGTTTACCTCCAAGTTGAAATTTCCCGAAGGTAGTACGTTGTGCGGTGTTATTCTGTCATCGGACAAGACACACATCACAAATATGTGCGGCGGGAAAGTTGCCCAGGGACATCAGGAACAAAGGGTCATCACATGCGTTCCTACTCCTGGCACTAATGCCAATTCCCGCATTTACACATCCTGCTACCCGAATATGCTCCGTTCTCGAGGCGCGTCTCTTCCATCACTGTCTAGACATTGTCCTCGAACCCTTGAAACAGGCCGCTCGTTTTGGCAGGATGATGTCAGACCCCGTAGGAAATCTACGTTATTGCTTCACCCCATTGGTCTCATACATCGTTGACACACCAGAGGCATGCATGCTGGCATGCGTACGAGGACGCACCTCACCGGTAACCACTGCCATGTATAAGGACTTTGGAGATCTGGACCGTCATCCACCGCGTACAGCTGCCCTCACCCTCGCCCAACTCCAGTCTATCCAATGTAACGTAAATGAAGTTGAACGGTACTTTGCCGCATGCGAGAATTTTCGACTTAGTGGTGTATCGCACCCTTTTTGGCGTGACTGGCTATATGCTGATCCCTCTCAGTTTCTCACTCCGGAAGCTCTGCATCACTGGCATCGCCAGTTTTGGGACCATGATATGCAATGGTGCAAGCATGCACTGGGGGCTGGGGAGCTGGACTTCCGGTTCTCTGTGTTGCCTCCAATCGCCGGCTTTCGTCACTTCAATCAAGGCGTGACGAAATTGAAGCAGGTTGGTGGGCGTACACAAAGAGACGCGCAGCGATACATCGTAGTCGTTATCGCTGGATTCCCTCAAGTGGATGTAGTTATAGCCGTTCGGGCTCTCATGGAATTCCGGTACCTTGCCCAAGCTCCTGCCATCACTTCTCAAACGCATGATCGTATTTCAGCCGCTCTCAAGACCTTCCATGACCACAAGCATGCCATAATCGATGCTGGACTACATCGCGGCCAGACCACTGGGGCCGCCCTCGACCACTGGGAGATCCCGAAGCTAGAGTTCATGCAGAGTGTCGCACCAAGCATCCATCAGGCGGGTGCTGTTATACAATGGTCAGCTGACACTACCGAGCATGCCCACATCGAAGTTGTCAAAGATCCAGTAACCACGACGAACAACCAGAATTACGACTCACAGATCTGCCGCACCCTTGATCGTGACGAAAAGTGTCGCCTCTTTAGCACTGCTGTCTCACTCTCTGAGCGAACCGACACTCATAATAGCCTCGCAGGGGACGATTCCGAGACTGACATACTCGATCATAGTGATCCGAACATGGCGGACAGTGCAGGTGACGACGCCATCGGCAATATTTTACAGGATCTATGGTCATCCGACCGTTCACCAATTTGCTTTTTTGATTCCGCCGAGAAGCTCTCCAATGCCCCTCTTGGTTCTGTGCCCAGGCCACTCCGCACATTGGCTATTGGCCGCACCACGCTCCGACTCAACTACAAACCGTCGATACGCCGCATAAGTATCGATGATGCTGCAGATACTTTCAGTCTTCCTGATCTTTGCGGAGCATTGAGCGACTATTTAAATCGTGAAGGGTCCTTTTGCCAAAACTTTCACTCCTTCGGACACCAACGAAGATCCTCGCCAAACTCTCCCCTCCCCTTCAACGATCTCCACATCTGGTTCAAGGTTCGCGTGCAGCAGCGAACGTATTTTGATTCAACAAAGTTCTCCTCAGCATTCACTATTAACGCTCACCCACCAGACCGCCACTGGAAGTTCGGCCGATATGATGCTGCCATTTTGAACACAAACCCTCAATATAAATGGCCGCTGAGTGGTTTAGCGGGTATGATCTGCGTCTCTGATGAGGGCTTCTAATATTGACGTGCTTTTGTGGAACAGGACACAATGTCGTTCTCATCTGACTGATCATGTCACCACTATCTCTGAGAGGTACCACAATACCTTGGGCTGATCGTGCTCTCGTCTACGCTGAACGACTGGATTTAGTTCAGCAAGCCCATGGTCTCGTTGACCATGCGACTGGTTTACATGTACTGCAGAGGGCAGTACGCGCATCGGGTACACCTCTTGGCGAGGTATTTCCACTAGACCAGATCAGATCTTACACTCACATTACCCCTCGTTTTGGTGCTGCTGCTGATAACCGACTTAGTTCTGCTAATAGTATCCATTTTGCTCAGTCGTTTTTCTTGAACAAATACTTTGACAAGGACTTTTTCTATGCTATCACGTAGTTGCTCTAAATAGTCTGTCAGCACACTCGACCTCCCACATTCACACCTCGAAAAAAAATGTTAAATGCTCTCCTCGACGGACCTTTGAGAGTTTAGGGATAATTAGGAAATACATGCTGTGCTGCATCATGCACCCCGCCTTGCTTCAGCAATTCTGTATGCGTATTGCTGCAATGTCGACGTCCATTTTCACTGACGAATTCTCTAAGTGCGCTACCATCAAGTACACCTCTTTCTCGTCCTGCTCAAGTGCCCCCGATCTTCTTTGTGGTCGGTACTTACCTAGCAGATAAGGAAGACCTCAAGGCTCTTTGGGAGGCCATTTCTCGATCACATCCCACCGTAAGCCCTCGTCGGGCTTATCACTGTTGGTACCATGGTATACCGTCCACCGAGGTTAGCAGATAATAGTGGACGTGCAACAGACTCAAGTCCACAAACTCGATATACCGAACGCAGTCCATCCTCGTCTTCCGCAGTGGTAAGGAATATACTCCGAGAAAATTCAGAAGTCGCTTGGATTGAGCACACCAGTTCGAGCTGCTCCCCATTCCTGCCAGCCCATGCCTCGGCGAGCATTCAATGCTGCCCGGTCTTTACTCCCGATGCAACAAGTGGAATTCCGGTGAGAATCCCTCCTGCATGATTCTTGGCCCGTCGTGAATGAGAGACGTCTGTTGTGATGCGCAGAAGTTGCTCTGAGTGTCGCGGTCGGATTACTACAGGTGAGTATACTTGTTTTACTGGGTTGTAACCTCTCGCTAACCCCCGAAGATGACATACTACCCCAGCACTGTAACGCTTATAATCACAAGGACTATACTCGGTCACTCCTGACTGATATAGAGTAGAGGGCTTGGGAAAGAGTTAATGCGCAAGAGCACAAATGAACTCGATTGGAGTGTCTACGACAAGAGAGGCGGTATTTATACTAACTAGAGTGTTTGTACCGTGGAACGTCGTAGAACAAACCAAACAAAGAGAGATAAACGCCATTGGCTGCAGCAGTACACGCTGAGTCAAGGCGGCAATGCTGACCAAGCAGCTGACTAAGTAAAGCGTCTATGGGCGCGTCTAAGTAACCCTAACCAGAGAGTGGATAAATAAGGAGAAGTACGCTAAGATTACGCTACAACAAGTAGTGAAAAAGTACGGGCCGTTACACTATCCCCTCCTACGGTTCGACTTCCAGGCGAGACCAGATAGGCTGCACAGCAGTCAAAGGGTCAGGTACAGCGGAGAAAAAGAGACCTTTGGTCGAGAGTAAACGAAGTTTCCGGGGGGCACCGGGGTGGAGTTTGTAGAAATCGTCTATCGCCTCCTGGGCATTCTTAAGAGCAGATCTGGGCTCCCAAGTGCGATCTTCCTCTGGGTATCCCCTCCACTGAACGAGAAACTGGAGATTACCTCGCTTCAAGCGGGAATCAACAACCTTCTCAACTTCAAACTCGACATCTCCTTCATCCGTAACCCGTTGTGGGCCGGGCCGAGTAACCGGTTGCCCGTCAAGAGCACCGAGATAAGGTTTCACCCGTGAAACGTTCACTACTGGGTGTATGCGCATTGAGCGCGGCAACTTTAACTTAACAGCGTTGGGTAAAACGTCCGAGACCTCATACGGGCCTATCCACTTTTCAGTCAACTTTCGGCTCTGCCGATCTTTCAGCGACAAATGGTCGGTAGCCAGCCAAACCTGTGAGCCTACAGAGTAAGCAGGGGAAGGGGATCGTCGCTTATCTGCCTGAGTCTTTTGACGAGTCCTAGCTTTTCCCAAACTTTCGCGCACTTCCTGGAACACCTGGAACCAGTCTTTAGCGGTCTCCTCCGCTGCTTCTACCTTAGAAGTCGTCGGCTCGACGCCCATCCGTGGTGTGTATGAACGGGTAACTTCAAAGGGGCAGTTGCCAGTAGAAGAAGACTTGGAGTTGTTGTACGCGAACTGAGCTAGGGGAAGCCAATCCTCCCATCGTTCCTGCTGATGGTTTGCATACATCCGTAGATACTGCTGAATTTCGCGGTTCAACCGCTCTGTTTGACCATCCGTTTGTGGATGAAACGCCGTCGAGAGCTTCTGCTCGACACCCAACATTTTAAATAACTCCTTCGAGAACTGAGATGCGAACTGCGGTCCGCGATCCGAGACAAGAGATTGCGGAAGGCCGTGGTGCTTCCAGACGTGAGTTAAATAAAGCCGTGCCGTACTAGCGGCAGTTTCCTTTTCAGTGCAGGGGATGAACTCTGCTTCCTTAGAGAACCGATCAACGACGACTAAGACGTAAGACCTTCCAGAGGAGCTCCTGACTCCTATATCCATGAAGTCGGTCGTTAGATCTTTCCAAGGCCCATCGGGGACAGGTAAAGATTTGAGTTCGCCTGCCGGCGGCTTGTTACTAGGCTTGCTAGCTTGACACGTCTGACAATGCTTTACGTACTCCTCGACATCGGGCTTCAAGGTAGACCACGTGAACCAGCGTGTGATCAACTCCTGAGTTCCTTTTACGCCTCGATGACCCGCTAGGGGCGAATCGTGAAGAGCAGCTAAGACCTTCTGCCTAAGTGCCTCAGGCACGAAAACTTTATCTCCGTCATACAGCAAACTGTCGCGTCGGTCGAGCGTTCCAGCGTCAACCTCGGCCGTTACACTGCGTAGTTCTTCTATGAAGGGATTTTCTAGGCGCACAGCGCATACTTGTTCGGGTTTAATAAATAACGACTCCTCAGATTTAGCGTTTTCGCGATTTTCTACCAAATCCTCGCGACGGGAGAGAGCGTCCGGTCGTCCCATTGAAACTCCTGGTTTGTGGACGATAACACAGTTGAAACGACTAAAGTACTGCGCCCATCGCGCCTGGCGTGGTTGAAGCTTTTGCGACGTCATAAACCATTTAAGGTTGTGGTGATCCGTCCAAATTTCAAACTGGTACGGGGTAGCCTCAAGGTAGTGATGCCATTGCTCTAGAGCGCGAATGATGGCTAGCATCTCTTTGTCGTGAACCGTATAATTTAGCTCTGCTCCACTAAGCGAGTGACTCGAATAGGCAATTGGTCTCCAGAGACCGTCATCGCATTCTACCGAGAGCACAGCTCCGGTTGCGTAATCCGAGGCATCGGTTTCTAAACGGAACTTCCGATCCTGATCGGGAAACATAAGAACAGGCGCGGTCGTGAAGGCTTCCTTTAACGTATCAAACGCCACTTGGCACCTGTTGGACCAGAGAAACGGAGTGTCCTTTTTAGTGAGACCATTAAGGGGGCGCACGACCTGCGCGAAATCCTTTATGAATCGTCGGTAGAAGTTCGCAAGGCCAAGGAAGCCTCGAACTCCACGAACAGAGGTGGGGACTGGCCAATCGCGCACAGCAGCGACTTTAGCGGGATCCATCTTAACTCCATTCGTGCCAACTATCATACCCAGAAAGTCGACCTCTTTTTGCTTAAATAAACATTTCTCTGGTTTAACGAACAAGTTGTTCTCCTTCAACCTTCTAAGCACCTCTAGCACGATCCTGTCATGCTCCTTTTCATCGTCCGTTTTTGTGAATATCATAAGATCGTCTATATATACTACTAGAACGTCCTCCATATCACCGAAGATGTCGTTCATCATATTTTGGAACGTGGCGGGGGAGTTACATAAACCAAAGAACATTACCAGCGGTTCGAAGGCTCCGCGGTGACAGACGAAAGCAGCCTTCCATTCGTCACCTTCCTTGATCTGGATGTTGTTGTATCCCCACCTAAGGTCCATTTTCGTAAATAATTTACACCCTTTCAACTTGTCAACAAGCTGCGAGATGAGCGGGAGCGGGTACGAGTTCTTGACCGTATGCTCGTTTAAATAACGGTAATCCTGTACCATTCGCTTCTTCCCATCCTTTTTAGGGACGAAGAACATGGGAGAAGTCTGTGGCGATTTACTTGGCCGAATATAACCCTTCTTGAGCTGTCCATCAACGAAGTTGCTAACTTCGGTTTGCTCATCAGGGCTGAGAGGGATCAACCTTCCCTTTTTCGGAACAAACGACTCCTTTAGTTCTATCGCGTGGTCCCAAGGTTTCCTAAGCGGCATGCGTTCGGATTCCTGGACAGAGAAGACACTTAAATACTCGTGGTATTCCTTCGGAACCAGTTCCTCAGGGGTTTTGTCCTTTTTAGGAGCGTCCTGCTTGTCGGCTCTGAATATGTTATGCCAGTCTTCGAGGGCCTGGACCTCCTCCTTTTCGATACGTCTAACGAAGGCCGGCTTCGGCGCGAGTTGCCTGCAACTACGAGGACATCTCTTCATCGAGATTTCACCGGTTTTCCAATTGACTTCCGGGTTGTGAGTGGCAAGCCACGTGTGACCCAAAATCATATCGTGAGATCCCAGATCCGTGACATCGGCTACTAACTCTTCGAAGTGATCTCCGAACTGAACTCTAAGTGGTACTTGGTGCGTAATCCTTCCAGCGGAGTTAAGAGTACCATCGACATTAAATACATCCACAGCCCGTGGGAGAGACAACTTTGGAAGCTTCTTTCGATCAACGAATTTGGCGTCCACGAAAACACCTGTAGCACCGGAATCCAACAAGGCCTGCACAGCATGTGCGTCACCTTTCCTAGTGCGAATAACAATAGGTACAGCAACGTGATCCTTTAAGTTGAGCGTGCGAACTCGGGATTTCGGCGGTACTGTCGCCTGAGCATCGCTAACCGACTCGGATCCTTCTGAAACGCTATTTTTGGGAGTTTTATTGCTTGGAGAATTAAGCGGTGCCAGTTTAACGTCCGGTCCCGAGCCCTTTCGGGACCCTCCAACAGACGGTGTAGGTACAAAGTCCGAATCGTCGTCCATATTATCTACAGAGAGAGGAGAGAACCTATTTACAGTAACTATGTCCGAGAATGAAACCCTTTTTTGTGTTTTTGTGTTATCTATTTTTGTGTTTTCTTTTAAACTATTTTTAGAAGAAGAAACCGAGCGACAACGAGAAGAGAAACTATATGGGAGAAAAGAAACAAGTCCAGTACTAACATTGTCCGAGCCTGCAGGACCCGACTTCACTGCAGCTCCGATTCTTTTAATTTAGAGACGTGAGCAACTATCTGCTCAAACGTCATTCCATCCATGGTGGCCAGCCGCGGGTCAACACCTTCCGAGCGCACCTGGCGCCCTTTGCCCTTGTTCCCGGCCTGCGGGCAGTGCGGACGAATATGGCCTTTCTGGCCGCAAGCGTAGCACTGGTAGTTCGAAAAGTCCTTTTTGGGACGGTTTCCAGAACCGCCTTGCGCAGCCCCAATGTCCATGGGTGCGCCTTGCCCTGACGTTACCCCGGGCGAGGGTCTTGAGAAACCTTGTCCCCATCGAGAGGACGCGCCGCCAGTCTTTAACCTAACTGCCTCCAGGGCAGCTCCGAGGCACCTGACCTCGACGTCATATTCTGCCCAGGTCGCCTTGTGGCGTCCCTGAACGAAAACTTGCTGAAGAATCTCAGGGCGGATAGCCCTCTCCAGCATGAAGATAGCGTAATCGTCGGATACCCCGGACGCGGTCCTAAGTGCATTAAACTTGGCCAAGAACTCTTCTGTTCTGGCCGTCCCCTGGCGTATTTTGGCGAGCTGATCCTTCGCCCAGTCCTTGTTATGTAGCGGTCTAAACCGCGCTTCTACTTCGGCCACCAGATCATCATAAGATGGCCACGTCCCTGTTGGGAGACATTGATCGATGCGCGCTGTAGGGAGTGTGCACTCCCTAGGGCTGAAACCCGCCGCTTTTCGGCATTCCTTCACCACCACAATGCTCCGACAGTCCTCAGGGCCTCAGACCGCCATATTGCGGCGATTCCCGACTGCTACGACTTCTCTAATCATCCCCATTGTCGTCTAAGGGATTCTGCTGCCTTTCGGCCGCCGATACAGCCAGAATGACCGCCTCTGCCATCTAAAAATAGCTCCGCCCACCCTTGTGCCTTCCGACCGCCTCACATGCCCCTATCACCGCCGCAAAAGTGCCGCTTCACTTCCAGGTTCCGTTTGGAGGGCCTAGCCTTCTCTATTCCGACCGCCTCAGCCCCTGGACACGTGAAACCCACCTGCTGGCTGTCGGAAACCCTTTCCGAAGTGCCAGGTGTCAATCCTGTGACCCACCGCCCACTCCGACGCACATTCCGCTGCCATTCCACTTCCAGACCCCATGTTTCATCTCCCAAAGTTTCTGCAGCTTTCTCTGCACTTCCTTGCTGTCCAGGCATGTCGTCCATACCCTCTCTCTTTACTTACATATTTGTCTGGTCAGTTTTACTTCGCTTTCCTTTCCCTTAGTGTGATGCATGTGATTTACCATACTTCGGCCCTTTTCTGTCACTTTTTTTTCGACATTTGACAGCTCCGAAAACCGCCGATTTTCACATAGCTACCACCGCCTCTACGTTACAAGTATCACCGCTTCACTTAGAAAAAAAATCCACCTTTTGCGGTCACGATCTGTGTTTCTGAGCATCCCAGAGTCCCCAGAGTCGAGTCCCTTGAGTATTTTCGAGTCCTATGAGTCCTTGCTAAGTCCCCAGAGTTCTTCGAGTCCACAGAGTCTTCTACGAGTCCCCAGAGAGTCCGCTTCGAGTTCCAGAGCCTACTTCGAGTCCCCAGAGCCACTCCCCTCGAGAAACCGCCGCCTTTCGAGTCCTTCCACCGCTTCAAAAGTCCCCCAGTGTTTCAGAGTCATTCCCACCGATTTCCAGAGTCTAAACCGCCGCCCTTTGAGTCCTTCCGCCGCTTCCAGAGTTCCGCAGTGTTTTGGAGCCATTCCTGCCGATTTACAGAGTATAAGCTGCCGCCATTCGAGTCCCAGCTCTTACTAGCCTTCGTAGCCCTTCAGAGCCGCCGTATTTGCCCGCCTGGTGGCGGTAATTCGAGTTCTTCATCGCCATCTACTCCTAGACCTTAGGGGATCTTTTCCCTCGTCTCCCATAGCCTTTCCGACACCCCCTTCCGACTCACGACCCCTTGGGACGAGCCTAGGCTTTGCCTACAGCTTTCCCCCCCTTTCCCCTTGCGCTCTCACAAGAAGAGTTGCCCACAGCGCCCGCGCGTAAGCTCCGGCAATCGGTCCGGTCATCCGAGTCCAGACCATCAAGGTCCTTGCCCGCGGACTGGTCGACTGGGCCGTAACGATGAAGGCCTTCATTTTGGCCCACCATTCTTCGAATTTGCTGATAGACCCGTCGAACATGCCTGGGTCTGCGACGCCCCGTTTCGTGGGGTCAACGTTCTGATTGGGGTTAGCGGCGGCCCCTCCGCCTTGCTGCTGCTGCGCGCCGGCCACTGCATTGGCGACGTGCTGCGCCACCTGGTTGGCGACCTGCGCCGAGATTAGCGCGGTCATCTGCTGCATGAACTGCAGCTGGTCTTGGTTGAACTGGTCCATGACCGGTGAGAGTTATCGGGGTACGAGGAGGAGGGCGGATAGTTTGTCTGTTCCGTAAACTGTACGGTACGTGCAGAACGAAGCCCAGTAAGTTAGGATCGGGGGAAGGGGAGCGAAGAGGGAGTGGTGAAAGACGAGGAAGGAGAGGCTCGGGGGTACCGAAGATTTGTTGCTCGAGGGGAGTGACTTCCCGAGCAAACAGGAGCGGGGGAGCGGGCGATTCTTCCTTTTTCAGGTAAGGAGAAAACCTAATACGAGGAGCCAAAGACTCCGACTTCTTAACGCGAGGAATTTTGAAGAGAGATTTTCCCTGCCCTCAGTGGCGGTACTCTGTCTCAGCTATCGTAAAAACTAGTAGGGATACGGTAGTACGCTTTCTACCTCCCTTGACGTAGGGGAACTACTATACGCTATGTGCTTCCACCCCCTAATGTGGGTTGCACCTTCACACTACCCTTGACGGATAGCGGGACTACTAACTACGGGTCTTCTTCAGACACAACCCCTTGCCGTAAAGGGGACGAGACTAAAGGCGTCGTCTCGTGAAGAAGAGAAACGAAGAAGAAGAAGCTCCTTAACCCTGGAGTCCGGGTATGGGTTGCCCTATATGCCTGGGTGCAAGCGGAATAAGGGAGTATTGGTAATCGAGTTCAAGTGTAATGCTTATAATCACAAGGACTATACTCGGTCACTCCTGACTGATATAGAGTAGAGGGCTTGGGAAAGAGTTAATGCGCAAGAGCACAAATGAACTCGATTGGAGTGTCTACGACAAGAGAGGCGGTATTTATACTAACTAGAGTGTTTGTACCGTGGAAGGTCGTAGAACAAACCAAACAAAGAGAGATAAACGCCATTGGCTGCAGCAGTACACGCTGAGTCAAGGCGGCAATGCTGACCAAGCAGCTGACTAAGTAAAGCGTCTATGGGCACGTCTAAGTAACCCTAACCAGAGAGTGGATAAATAAGGAGAAGTATGCTAAGATTACGCTACAACAAGTAGTGAAAAAGTACGGGCCGTTACAGGCACAGGCTCTCAAACCATGCTATTCGATGGTGGTCCTGCTATGGAGAGTCCTAGAATGATGGTGAGCAACGAGTTGAAAGACTCCCACCACGACATCGAACGAGCATCAAGCGTTACAAGCATGCTGTGAAGGTAGGGTGACTGTCGCATGAAGAGCCTCCCTTCTCATTGGTTCCTTAATTCTATGAAGCCTCGCAAAACGGGCCTCCAACGGCGGGCGTGTAGTCGACCTCTTCGCTGGCTGCTTAGATCAACTCGGATTGCTGGAGATGAAGTCCCCACCCAACTCCACCAACGGCGTCATGTTATCGGGCAAACCTCCGCGTGCCAAAGACCAAGTGCCGTCAGTCCACAGACAGATGATCAACAGCTGTGTATTTCGAAGTGGTTACTCTGGCTGGGTAAGTGCTTCAGCCAGGCTCCTGGGGTTTGATTCAGTTCATGACGCACTATCAGCATTCCTCTGGACAGCGGCACTTACGTGTCACGACCATTGTGCATAACTTTACGACGGCAGGATCACCAAGCATTGCAACTTCGTTGGACCAGGAGGCTGCCGCCATCTTGATGGTCAGAATAGCAGTGTTTTAAGCCGAGATCGACGGTTCGTCCGATGTGTCGCATTGGCTGGAGTGGATGTTGATTCGGCTTTGCCAGAAGTTTGCCGATGACGGGAAGGGGGACCCAGCAAGCTTCAGACTGTCGGATAACTTCAGCATTTACCTGCAGTTCATGTTCTATCTCCAGAGGAGTCAGTTTTTACAGGTATATAACAATAGCCTTGACGGGCAGCTTCCTATGGGTTTGTGCGAAGCTTTCTCCCTACAGGCAGTGCAATAACGGGTGGCTGTAGACATATCCTTAACGAGGAAGATGCAAATAACTCGCTGATCATGGTTCTGCCCACTTTCGACGTTCTACCACAGCCAGTGTTACTTGATAATGTTTCCATCAAACCACGTCGATATATGGCACAGCAGCGGGCACCGGTACTGGTCCTGCGATCTTCACGGACGACGTCAGCCTCCAAGTATTCATGGAACACCTTAACCGTCTCGTACGTATATCTATCCACCCCGCTTGACACGCTCTTCATGTTGTTCGTTTCTAAAATGTTTTTTCCCCTCTGCTTTATTTGTGAATCGTGACAGCACCCGGTCCATCTTCCTCCTCTCTTCGTCTTGACTCTGACTCGCTGACCCCGGCTAACACCATGGGCGAGCACTCCTACTCATCCGCTCCCTATGCCACCCCGTCTCTTGGTTGTTCATATATGCCGCCGGACAGCGGCATCTCTCCCCTGCCGTCTACAACATAATTAATGTGAGTTATCCTCGGACCGCCTCAACTCCGACAGGCACAGCCGTGGTAGTGGTGCTCATTCACTAGCCTCACTTCACAGCATGCCTTACGCAGCCACTGTCCCCTGCTCTTATCCCTTCGACCCAGTCGGTCCTCCTGCCACTCGCTCGGCAACCTCGCAGGAAGTCTCGCACAGCAAGGGAGAGGGGGCGTCGAGGAGAGATTCGACACCGGCGAGATGCCGAAGGGGATTGGATTTCTTTCACATCAAATGAAATCCCCATTTGATGTCCTTTTTTCCAAGCACAGAAGGCTCTCACAAGGGACTAGAAATTCCGATCACAACACGAGGCAACACGCCCCTCCCCCCTCTCTTGCCTTGTAAGGAAACTCGTAGCCGCATTGGGACCAGATAGGAAGGATATAACAATGGAATCAAATCTGTGTCTTGTTCCTCTCCCCAGCCCTTCCAACCTTTGTACCCGCGTCTCCTTCCCCATCCTCCCTCCCGCCTGCCTTTTACTTTTCTTTTCATCTTTTCCCCTTCCTTTGCTTGCATGCAGGTCTTATTGTGTGGCCGGGTCATGTCAGACAGCCCTCACGTAAGTCCTGTTGTTGTTTTTGTGTTGCAGCTCTCGTCGACGCTAGAGACAATACCATCCGTTAGCCTCATAAGCGCCGCGGTGCCCTTTATTGCCGTCTTCTGTGCAAACATCGTCCCACTCTGCCTACCTTCAAACCGACGCTCTCCTCGCCATGGACTCCACCTTGATCGAGCACCGCTGCAGCCCCAGCTTCATTGACGCCCCCTTTGGCTATGACTCCCTCAACCTTGAACCCTACCTCCAATACCCTCAGTCCCCTTACGGCGTCTCCATGATGGCTTGTAAGTCTCATTAACTATCAGGATCTACCATCAGGACTATATTTGCCTTACATCGCGCGACAGCGCTAGGTCATCCTCCTCATCCCCGCGGCTTGATTTTGACTCGCTGAACTTGGCCAACACGATCGGCGAGTACTCCTACTCATCCGCTCCCTACGCCATCGCCTCTCCCGGTGGTCCATACACGCTTCCGGACAACAGCATCTCCCCCCCTGCTGTCTACAACATCAGTGCGGGCGAGTTGTCCTCGGACAGCCTCAACTCTGGCAGGCGCAGCGGTGGTAGTGGTACTCACTCGCCAGCCTCAGTTCACAGCATGCCTTATGCAGCCGCCGTTCCCCAATCCCACCGCTTCAAGCCAATCGCCCCTCCTGCCACTCTCTCAGCAACCAAGTCCGCTCGCAGGAAATCTCGCAACGATGACTCTGACAATGAAGACAAGGAATTCCAGCCCGCCGCTAGCAACTCTGGCAACAACGATGCTCGCCGTGAGACCATCCGCAATCAGCGCATCGAGTCAGAGCAGAGGCGTCGCGACGAACTCCGGGACGGTTACCGCCGACTCACGGATGCCCTTCCGGTCTCCAACCAGAAGTCAAGCAAGGTTTCCCTCCTCGATCGCGCCACCACTCACGTCAAGTACCTCGAGATGACCGCCAAGCAACTTTAGGCAAGACTCCAGCAAGCAGAGAACGAGGTACAACGGCTTCGTACGTGAGTAGCCATGTCTTCACCTCTCATGACCGACCGCTAAGTAATTGCACGTTAGTGTCGACGAGGCGTTGATGCTTGGCACTGCCGAACAGAGACAGGCCGCTGCTGCTGCCGCTGCCATCGCCGCCATGTCGCAATAATCACAACCAAATATCTGATCGTTTACCTGACAGGGCTATCGCTAGACAAAATCTGCAGACTCCCATCGGTCAGTTTACTTATTGCTTTTCCTAGCACTTTTCACGAACACCCGCAGCAGCCCCTTGGTGTTCTTTGGCTGTCCGCGACACTCGCCACCATCCGAACTTCAGATTTGGAGGTGGCCCCTTGGCTACACCAATTGCTCGCAACGTGTTCCCGTGTTCCAGGTTGGCCAGTGGTGGGCCTGTTGACGAGTCACGTGTGCTTGAGCTGGAGTGATCAACTCGACGATGAGGAATTGGAACCCACAGGTTGTCGCTTGTCGATCTCCGCCAGCTCTGCATACCTCCAATATGCACTTGCAGGCGGTGACCACTTCGCTGTGGTTGTGTACCTCGTCCGTGCCAACACACTGGGATTCATCTTCGTACCCGCAACCTCCGACGTCTACCGCATCGGCTTGGTGTCCCATGTATATCTCGAGGACTACTTGCATTTGCTCTCACGCCTCCATCACGAACTGATCCTCTCATCTGCCCTCGCTCCATGACATGTACCGCTGAAAGGTTGGCAGATGGGAGGCCTGAGGATTTACCTGTAGTCTCCCTGGGTGAAGGAAGGGGTCAGTTCGACCCAAGGGGACTGGAGTTGCTTGGTAGGGAGTCAATGAGCAGGGAAAAGAGACTTGGAAACGCGCCCTAGAACCCAGGGATAGTCGAGATAACGTCTATTGGCTGTCTGATAATGAAGAAATGAAAATCCGAGGCTCCGGCCTTCGAATTCCGTCTTATTTCGTCTCTGGTAAAGCAGCTGTTGTTATTCTAAGTATGTACAGACTGCTCTAAGTGCGAGTCTGGCTTACATAAGCCAAACTCGTCCAAATACTAAGTAGCAAGGGAGTAGAGTAGGGGATAAAAGCAAAAACAAAAGTAAAAACAATGAAATAAAATAAATCCCCTAGTAGGGAGGACTCCCTCCCTACACCGCTCTCTTACCCTCCCCCTCCCCAGATTTTTCGAGCGAGAAAAGTGCCCTGACTGCCCTTCCCTATCGCACCCATTGGCTTGATGTGGGCTGTGTGTCACTCACAAGTCGAGGATATGGTTGCGTAATTGTAGTCCACTCGACCGTGAGTTAATGTCGTTCCCTTGCTTCTCGTACCATGGTCCGACCGTCTACTTCAGTGGGCTCCCCCCTTCACCAGTTCAACCTTTGATGGAGGGCCGCTTGAGTAGTACCTAAGTCCGGCCATTGTAGTAGCCTATCAGAGGGACGGACTGTCATCAGGACCAGTCGGAACTGCTCGGGTACCGTCGGTTACCATCGGTTACCACTTGGTACCACTGCCGACCTTGCGGAAGAGTTTTATGTAAGAGCAACAGCATCCCCAGTCTGGCCTGTTGCTTCCTGCCAAGTAACCCCCACCCGTCCCAGAATGCCATCGGGCAGAGGCCGTCGGGCAGAGACGAAAGGTGGTGACACCGTGGACCCACCGCTACCTCAAAATCACCCTGTGGCTTCTTCTAGACGTTCGACACGGGTTACCGCCGGCCAAGGTGGTCATGTTATACAGCTGGAGAAGGTGGGGCTTGCCGTTGAAGCGCGAAGGCGGCCGCCCAAGCCATTGCACCAGATTCCTGAGGATGAGCCTGTCAATGACATGGCTCCAGCACCACACCGGACGAAGAAAGCTACTCGCAAGGTTACTAGAGAGTCCAAGAATGGAGTAAGCTTCTCCACCATCAAACATCTGCTAGCTAATGTGCGTGTAGGGACTCGGCGCTCCTCCCAATAACGTGCCAAGTGATCAATCAAGTCAACTACCTGCGTCACAGGACGAGCGACCTACCGTACCAGAGGGTGTCTCACAAACTTCACTGACATCCTGCCCGTCAGGTAGTCGCTTCGGCCTCCAGCTTGAAAATCCAGCTGCGCCTACTTATGTTGGCTCGCAAACAATTGACGCCTACGAACGAGATAGTACAAACAACAGCACGTTGTCTCGCACAAAGAAAGGTGGGTTTGATACCATTGTTACAAGTCTTGAAATGGATGCCGTATTTCCCCAGTTACCCAACTGGCAATGTGAATCTCCGACCCGACCCCGAGGGCGAGCTTTCCCGATGAAGAATCCAAGTCGAGACAGTAAACCGGAGCCTTCACTCCCAGTAAGATAGCCTGCGCAGAGTCTGGGTCCTAAGATTGACGACGCCAATTAACACGGAAAAAGACAAGGGATATCCGGGAACTGGAATTACCTGAAAATCACTCAACACTGCTGCTATTCCATTATCACAACCAAAAATAATAGTCAAATGCCATCGCGGATCCCAGAGAACGCAGAGTATTGGGACTGGAGTGTGGACGGTGCATGCTACCTCTCCGCTGCTGACATGCCAAACAATGAGAGAACAGTCATCGCTACCGCTGGCAAGGTAATCGATGTGCGGTGAGAATGCTAGACAGTTCACTGTATCAGCATGCCCTCTCAAGCACCTATCCCATATATATGGAGCGGACAGCATCAGACAATACCTACGGAACGGCGGTAGAATGATGAGAAAGTCGCTAGCAATTCGAGGTTGAACGTTGATGAATGAGATGTGATCTTGTGAAGAGCTGGAGCGTGACGTTTGTGATTGTGAAGAGCTGGAATGGTACACCTACACCATATCACTGGACGTATTCTTTGTGTCGAGCAATGTGTCTGTTATGAAACTAGGGCCGGCCAGAGGGCTGTTCAGCGACGATCAAGCTACGACAGGACAATAGCCTCATGTCTGCTTAACCGCACGGACCTGCTACCCAGAATTTTTTCGAAAAAGAAAGAAGTATGGGCTGCAGCCTATCGATCGCCGGTATCAAGAGCAAGATGAAAGGGCACTCTGGGACTATGAGTACGGGTATCACTGTCAAGCACGACTTACTGTTAGTAGCCCAACATCCTCACCCCGATGCCTGCCATACGATCTTCTACACAAACTCTGAGGCATTCCCCACGCAAGCATCAGTCAGTACTCAAGCGAGTGCCACCTCCTTCGACTCCGTGGACGATTAATGCGAACCATTTCCCCAACGACTCGCAGAAGAAAGTCACACAAGTACTCGAGTTCTTTGAACTGGAAGTGACACGTGCTCGGGAGGTGAGTACCACTACCTTTTGACGTCTTTGGTTTCAATGCTGAAGTTACCACAGGACAAGCAAGCAGCGGAGGACGCACAAGTAGCTGCTCAGAAAGCCGAGGCTGATGCCAAGGAAGCAGAGGAGATAATGCGTAGGAAAGTGCGAAAGGTAAAAATCAGCTGGTGTCTACCTACCCATCCACCAACTTTTTGTTATAGTTCAATGCCATCCACGCCAGAGCAGTGCAGTGTCGTATGTGCAGGAATTGTATGGACCGTCCATTCACGTAAGTGACTACTCAAAATTGCACTGCGATGTTAGGTGATGCTAATCGTTCCACCGTCAGCCTGGTCGAATGCGGACATACGTTCTGCTTCGCACTGCAAGCATTTCACAATTTTTCATGCCAAAATATGTTGAAAAAATTGAAAGAAGAGATACTCTGTTATTTGGGCTGTTTTCAAAGAAAAAATGCAAATATAATATTTTGTTTTATTTGTCTTTCCTGTGGAAAAACATGAGTGCTGATTACCTTCTATGCTAATGGGTATTACCATCAATCAATGTTTTGTGGCAAGTCATGCAAAGAAAAGAACACATAATTTTTGCCTTTTCTCTTTGAAAACACCTGTCAAAAAAGAGTATCACTTTCTTCCATTTTTTCAGCATGTTTTCTGAAGAAAAATTGTGAAATGCTTGCAGTGTCGGGTGTCTGAGGGGATGGTTCCACAAATGTTTACTGAATCAGGTAGGTTGGAAAGACATCCCTGCTCACTTGAAGGAGAAGCCTGTGATGGCTGCGAAGCTTAAAGAGCTGCATGATAAGAAGTACATTTACATCCCTTGGTATACCTGTCCCGAGGTGACTTGCCAAACTTTTGTGGAACGCAAGCCCATGGAGGTAGACGCCGCAAAGCATATGATTGGCACGGTTAATGCCATTTTTGGGGCCCCTGCAGGCCAAGTCGATTCGGCCCCGCTTCTCCAGCATGGGAACATCTGGGCGGATGTCTTCTACGAAGATGACAACCAGTAAATAGTAAGCTGTATCGTATACATATTCCCTCCATCACATACTCACCCATACCGCATAAGTTCGATGTTTATCTTTCTGGCGGATTGTCAACGTTATTGGCCCCCTGTCTACCTATATCTTCTACTTTGAGTCTTTGTCTTACATATTCTGCTGCCTGTCTTCGCAGCTGTGCTGGGAGCGGGGTAGTTTCGTAGAATTGGTCCCCAGTGCTCAGCGATTATTACCACCCCAACTAGTATTTCCACATTCCTGTGCTTAGCGCTATGCTTTTGACTGGGAGTCAATGGGAAAATTGGTCTTGAAATGATTTCGAGTACTGATGATTACATAAACACGCTATCCTGTCCCATCTCGTAGCACGAGTCGCATCGCAGTAGTGCACCTGGCGAATGCTCCCAATAATGGTCCTCGTCTTTGTCAAATCGTTCCGGACGTCCGAATTGCTTTCAATCCGACCTTGGAATGTACTCTGGTGATTCGCCGATGGTATGTCTTTCTGTGTTGAATCGCCTTTGTCTGCCCAAGCATGAGGCTGTCGAATCTACTGGAGCCATTGGGGGGCTTTCCTGGTATTTATTCTACTATCTGAGCGGCTCCGTTACACGCCACTCCCATGGAACGACGCGAATCGGTGAGTGCAATGATTCCATTTCCACCATTACAGGGAATCGTTCAATCTGCATGGGACCAGACACCAGTTGCAGAAGAGCCTTCAGATAGGCACGATGTACATGGAGAACATCGAAAAAGCCCGCTAACCGAAGCAGGGGAACGGCATTGGCGAGGGACATCACCTGGAGTTGATAGCCAAATAGTCGAAGAACCCGCACCTGTAAGGACAAAGCGTCTGGCCGGAATGCGATGGACCAGCAGATACCACCTTCCCAAGTCCCTGAAGGTCCATGAGAATGCAGCTATAGGAGTAGTGCGTATGTGTTATATGCCTAATGGAATTTGCATGTGAACTTCTGCAGGTGCCTGAACCCCCTCCATGAAGAGGTCGCCTTCGAGAGCTGGCAGAGAGAGAGGATTCCAGTAGGATGGCTGAGCATGACCAAGACCCACATCAAACTAGCATAGTGAATCACTATTCTATGGCAGGTAATACTGGGCCGAAGTTGCCCACGTCGGTCATGGGTACGGTCCATATGGCAACCCGCACCATTCCCAATCTTCTGGATCCTGACGACGTACCGAGCGCCAGGACCACGTCACCTCAGGTGAAACGAACATTATTGAGGCGAACACCCATCTGATGTGATTTTACATCCAGGTATCCGACAACGATTCGCGCTTTAATGGAAGCCAACGAGACTTCGAGCGCAACTTGGGTAGTGAGAATCGCCTTGACTCAGAGGACCAGACATCGGTACCCTCGGACATGCAGCTATCCTTAACGTCTAAAACCGTGGGTCGTTAATATGATCGTGGTTTCCTGGATGATCATATCATGGAACAGGTTGTCGGCGATGGGACATGCAAGGTACATGCTTTTTCGAATAATGGCTTACCGACCTCTGACAGTGAATAGGTTCACAATGATGGGGCGCATAGGGTGGATGCTTCGGGTGGTGACACACTGTCGTTATCGTGCCGTATTGCTTGATTACCTTTGACTCACTTTTACCTTGTAGAAACACCATCAGCACAAAGGCAAACTACTTACTCCCCGTCTCAGATGTCCACAGCCCTCGTCAGCATATTGCCCCAGATGTCACAGTGCAGTCCGACTGCCGTGATGTTCAGATGTCTGCGGAACAGGTGAGCGAAAGCGTTTCCTTCCCGTTCTGGCTGCTAATGAGCTTTCTCGTTAGGCTCTGCGAGTGCCCATCTCGAATGATTGTATCCCACGTCAGCACATCATGCCAGGTGCGACAGAGCAATCCAACTACCGTGATGTTCAGATGTCTACCGGGATGCCTCACACGCTATATCAGCCGTCTGCACAACAGGTGAGTGAGAAATACTCTCCTCCACCCGCTGCAAATGGATGTTTTCACTAGACTTTGCAAGTACCTGTATCCAATGACCAGAACCCCCACCAACATATCGGTCCAGACGCGACAGGGAAGCCTGACTATGGTGATGGCCGGATGCCTGCTGAAGCACCGCATGCTCCGCTTCAGATGTCTGTACAGCAGGTGAATGAAACAACTTTACGACCTGGTGGCTATTAGACTTGGCTGTTAGGCTTCATGAATATCTGTCTCAAATGACCACCATGTGTGCCAGGACATTACTTCAGGCCTGACAAAGCACTCCGACTACGGCGATGTCCAGGTGTCAGCTGAGGCGGCTCGTGACTCGTATCAGTCTGTGCATGGTGATGTCCGGATGTCTGCTGAGGGATCCCCTGCCCCGTATCACACGTCTGCACAGCAGGTGAGCAAGAATTGCTCTACCCCTTTTCCCCCCTCTGCCTGGTCGCTAATGAAACCTTTAAATAGGCTGCCCAGCGCGTTCATGCTCCCGCTTTTCACAATGTTGATGTAAGAGGCGAAGGACACAAGTCGACTACTCACCTCTGCTCGGACGGTGGAGTGCAACAGACTCTGGAGCAACATGGAAGAGAGAGTTGCGACTCTATTCCAAATGACGTGCAGAACTGGTTTCACCATTTCGAGGTAATGGGTGGTCGCAAGGGGCTTGTAGCTTATCAGAATGTCTTCGCCGCGATCGACGGTTCACGCTTTTCATCTTCGGCGTCTCGGCAAGCCTGGTACGAGAGATCTCCCTTTTACTATGAGGCGCTGAAGCAACTTGTGTCGTGCAGGAATACAGTGGACGTTGCAGGCCATGGGTGGCTAGATCTTAGAGGATTTGCTCGTTTTCTGTTCCTCATGGAGTCGAACCAGCATTTACAACTTTCCAACAACGTGGTAAGAGCTGTGGCTTTACCAGCTGACTCTTGCTGATGAGTAGTCCATTGCAGTCTGCTGTTGGTAACACGGCAGAGAATAGTTTTCCTTGTCCATCAAATGCGCACACTGACACCATGAGATATTCGCAAGACCAACCTTCAGTACATGGACCTCTTATGGGAAACGAGTCTCTGCACTGTCATCCTCATCAGCTGCAACTGAATGACCCATTTCCACGTCAAAACTCGGTCACGACAATTTCCTCTGGCTTCCCGCACTCACAGGTTGACTCTGCAACAAGTGCCACGGCCCCTACCAATTTCGCGTACACTCCTCTTGCCCCCGTTGGCACCACGGTTAATAGCCGGATGGGACAGAATCCAAAGAATAAACAAATTGCTGATCTCACGCGATTTGAGGATGTGGCTAGTTTCCAGTTTCAACAACCATATCAACGCCAACAGACTATAGTAGATTCTAGCCCTCAGTCAAATCTTCATGTGGCTGGAGACCTCGTAGAGCCATTTCAACAGCGTACCATATTTTTTGACGACCCCAGGGGGCGACCTGTCGTCCCATCTATGCTTGCGTCTCAGCGCCTTGTTTCTGGAGGCCCGAGCACTGGAATTCCTCGACATCCCGCTACTGATGATACATATCGTGTTCCAGTGTGTTCGGCATCCAGGCTCCAGCAGACAGCTTTTACATCCCAAGGTAGCCAGCCAAACCAACGTTTGACGCACGACCCGGTAGGCCTCGCTCGGGGACCAATTACGGTACAGAGTGCCCTCCCTCCAGCACCTCAATACCAGCCGGTGACCACGGCCCAGAGCATGTCAAACCGGCCAGCTGTGAGGACTCGCGAAACGAACCAGCCGCAAGAAGTCAACACAGGGAAAGGGAGGCAGACAGTGAACAATTCCCAGGGAGTGAGTTTTGACCTCGCGAAGTTTATGTACCCATGACCTGCGACTTACTATACGGCGCGCTGTCACGCACCAAAGGTGTTTGGTGACGTGAGCATGGACTCAGAAGCTGAATGATGAAGAACGGAGAAGCCTAGCCCTAATGCGAAGAATGACTGATATTGCCAGCAGTCATCCATCGCACAAGAACCATCCTTAACGTTAGGGAAGAAACCGCTCGAGTGCCCAAAAAAACTTTTTGAGTGCTAGTTTACGGCATTCCGATTTTTCGAATATCTCCGTCAATTTTAAAGATATCGACACCATTCCCACGCTCACAGGAAGCTCTCGACCACGCCATCCTGCCTACCAAATTTGGTAATGATCCGCGCACTCCACGATTTTCTGCATCATTTCTACCAACGAACGCCCATTTCGCCAATATTTATCGTAATGGCCACCTCCTCGACCGTCTCTTCGCTCGTGTCCTTTGCTAGGGAGAATAACTACGAGTACTTGCCAGGAATCCCCACTAGCTCTCGCCCCGAAGCCTCCTGGTTCATCCCTCCCTCGTCCATGACCTCCCATCCTATCGCTTTGGGACAGCGCGTTCTTCTCGTCAGTCTGACATCGAGGAAGACGTTCTTTGGTCGCCTCAAGTCTGTCATCAGGCTTGAAAGGTCTTATGTGGTTGTTTCGGTCTCTCCAGTCGAAAAGGATTACGGATTTTTCCTTCCTGCTCCCTGCAACGTCTATCTCTCAATCTCGTCTTTCGTTCTCCCAAAATTGCGACAGCTGCAGTACCAACTACTCTCATCTACTCTATCTGATCGCATTCATGACGATTTTGAGGCACTTCTCCCTGCCCTCATTGGAGAAGACGGCCCCTCCTCCTCCTCATGCCCTCCAGAGCACTAGTTGCACCTGGTACAGGTCACTTTGCAGAGAGGAGAGAGAGGGGGGAAAGTTGCGAAATCCTAAGCCCTGACTACCCTGGAGACCCCCAAAGTTGGCCCCTGGCAGAAATCCCCACAGTTCTTCTTTCGGACGTGCAGCATATCACCCCAATGAATCTGGATCTCAGATCTAGGAGTCAGAGTGACTCATTTGCAGTCATACCCCCTTATTCAGCAGTGACCAGTGCGCTTACTCATCCCCCTTTCTGTCGCATTATTCATCCGTTCCTTAATGACTCATTCTATTTCAAATGATTTGTGATATTCTTCGTCATGCTGACTGATTTTACTTACCAATCGCTTACTGTCCTTACTCAGCCTTGCTCGGCCTTACCAATCCTTTACCAATCCTCTTACCAATCGCTTACAAACCCCTTACAAAGTGTTTCCCTCTATTTACTTCAGGCTGTGCTACCTTTTGTATATAAGTACCAGTACGTCGCAGCAAGTAGCATACGAACAAGCAAGTAGCCCCCCTGCATAGGATACTGTCCCCTTTGTAGTGAGACTATTGCCCAATCATTATCAACGTTATCTGCCTTATTGTCGTCGCTTTAAGGCCCTTCATTATCTTCTTTATTCTTGCAGTATCTGAGGCTCCATTAAGGGTCTATTTACTGTTATTCTTCTTCATCTTACGTCGCTTCTAGGCTCCGAGTAGCCTATATTACTTCGCTTTTTCTCAGTCTCCCCCTGCTCCCCTCTCGTCAGGAGCACCTTCCCTTCTGCCCTAGTCGTCTAGGTGTGCAGAACCCCTCCCCCACTTCGCTGTAACCGATCCCTCGAGCCAAAGTCCGCGAAGGTAAACCACCGACTCGGCAATTGTCTTTGTGTTGGGTTTTTTTTTGGTGTTTTCGCCATAGATCCACACGTCGACTCACATCTGGAGCCCACCGCGAGGGGTGGTTACATTTGGCTTGAAATCCATCTCATATTCTTCGTAAACGACTCCTACATCATCTGCCCTATCGAAATCTTCATCATTGCCAATAACCATCCATTCCACCTCGTTGCAACTCGCCTTTTCAACCGCCAATTCCCCTCGGAATAATCCCCATACTTTCCCACCATGTCTTCGACTACTGCGAACCCACTTATGCCAGTGCAAGCTCAGGCAGCTGCAACTGCTAATTCTGCTCGTTCTGTACTCACTATGCCACTTCTTGGAACCAAATCTTCCCCAGAACTCTTCCAGGGCGACTGCTCTCGAGTTCGAACCTTCCTTGACCACTATGAGCGACTCTGTGCCTTCCATAATGTCACTTTGGACCATGATATGGTCACCTCAATCCTCCCTTACTGCAATACTCGTGTCAGAGAGATCATCGAAGGAATGCCTCACTTTCATACCCCTCATGATACGGAAGGTATGGACTCGATAAAATGAGTAAGGCCTGGATGACAAGGCCAGGTGATGCTGGTGTGCGGTGCGCACCGTACGTGGGTCACTAGCTCCACAGGTGTGCTATCGTTGCTAATGACATTCCCATCTCAGAGGTCGCAACCGTACTGGCACTTCTCTCAATGAACCCTGGCGATCAACACTGCCAATGTCTGCATACTGCAAATTCGTGGTAGGTTCCTCAAGAGAATCGGCATCAACGTTCAAGCTGACCCGCAAATCCGTGGTAGGTTCCTCAAGAGAATCGGCATCAACGTTCAATCCGACCCTCACTCTGGCACTTCTCTCAATGAATTTCTGGCGATCGACGCTGATGTCTGCATACTGCAAATCCATGGCAAATTGAGGTAGGTTCCTCAAGAGAATCAGCATCAACGTTCAAGCTGACCCTCCAGTCGCTAGAAATTGGGCGGATGAAAGGCAGGGTCCATTGTCTCCCAGGGAGTCTGCATGCTCGTAAATCTATAGCGAATCAAGGTGGGTTGTGGATGGGCTCTGCTGGTGTACAGCCTACTAGCCATCAATCACAGCGTCCGACAGATGCTCATTCTCGCAACACGATCCCACCACGCCTGTCTCGACCTCATATCCATACGCGTCGAGTCTGACGAGAGCCCATTTGCCTCGACTTGGGTCACTGACGTCCTCAACATGACCTTGTGAGTACAATCTTCCACTTGTCTTTCAATTGTCGCTATTCGACTTCTGCAGATGTCCATACGAACCGTGGTCTTTCCAAAGGCATGGTATGAATCAACACCCATCCTCGCATTTTACCCCCGTAGCTACAAAATGTCTGTAGAGTTGTTCGAATTCATCAGTACACCAGCACTTGGAGCAGTGCAGATCAGCGGGGCAGCTCCACCTCCAGCGGCCAGTGCATCCCAACACATTACTGATATTTTAAGTTTCATGAGGCTCGGAGTTGCACCGGCCAGTGACTGAAACACAAAACACCAGGCACTCCTTGGCGTCATTGTCACGCGACCAGCATCCATAACAAAGGATGAACTGCCACCAAAATCGCGACCCTCACGAAACACCAAGTCATGACATGTCTACTCCTCGTCTGATATTAGAAACTCGGTTTGCGTAGTGGCTCAGGTGCAACATGCCCAACAATCAGTTTGCCTGTAATGTATCAAACTGTTTGGTTTTAAGCACATTGTACTCGTGTCAAATTCACTACTCTCTGAATGTGATGCTGTACTCTGTTACTGTTGCAGTTGGTATGGTTGGCACATGAAACTTGGGTTTTCAGTCAACTTACAAAATCATTGGTGCATGTATGGAATTTAGGATTCCTGTTGGGATCCAGAATGTTGATAATGCATGCTAGATTTTCAATCACAACTCGGCTTGTACGTCACAGAAGCCTTAAGCAAACTTCGTATTTCGGTAGGCTTTCAGCATGGTACAATACACTCATGAAGTTGTAAACTTAGTATGTGTGGCATGTGCGAATCAGCTAAATCTGCTACCGAATTATGCCTGGGGTGAATGTGTGTAACACCCCCTTGTTGGTTTTTTGGGAGCATGGCCACCATACCACACTTCCGAGGGTAACATAGCAACTAATACTGTGGGCACATTCTACACCTATATATCTACCTCCATTCAGAGTTTCAAGTTCATCCATTGAGAACTGGAGGAGCTGTAATGAAAATGAGAGCTGGAGAGCGTGGGAAAGTGTGCGAAGATTTTTGAAGAGATAGGAGATCTGACAAAAACTTGTCACAGCACACTATCCAGTGGGCCTTGTCTCATGAAACTTTGAGAAATGAGTGTAGGAACATCCCTGAACATCTTTGTACCATTTGAACTGCCATTGAATTACCAAAATACTTCTGAGTGCAAAAATATGGGGGGGTGCATCCTATGTATGAACTGTAGGAGTGAAACAGTCACCTAGGAGGTTGATGCCATGCATACACACTGGGCAGATTGTCCAGTGCAGAAATGGGTCAGGACAGTCTAAATTGCAAGTAGGAAGTCAGCCATGCACTTATCTTACTCATTACATCTCTCTATTAATGCCACTACCATTTTTTCTTAATACAACTACTCCGCTTTTTTACTAATGCCACTACCAATTTTTGCTAATACAACTACTACACTTTCAAGTTAATACTCACTATCACTCCATCACACAAATCAAGTCAAAAGTAGTAATATATTCAAATTCAAGTACTACTACATGATAACCTAATAGTACTACACTTTTGCTAATAACAGTACCTACTACACTTTCCTAATACTACTACGCTTTTTTGCTAATAACACTACCTACTACACTTTCCTAATACTACTACGCTTTTTTGCTAATACAACTACCAACTACACTTTTTACTAATACTACTATGCTTTTTCCTAATACTACTACTCTGTTTACTAATACTACTACACTTTTTCCTAATACTACTACGCTTTTTCCTAATACTACTACGCTTTTTGCTAATACTACTATGCTTTTTTGGTAATAACACTACCCAGCACCAGACTAGTCTAATAGTATTATCCATTTCACGAAGTAAATAAGTGGTAGTAGTGGGCTCATAGCATACACTACCCCATAGTAGGAATTGGGCTTTGTTTGGTCGGCTTTGGCCGCTTGCGCGAAAGGCGTGAGTTTTGGTGTCCACTATATCGCGTTTTTGGGTATTTTTGTGACTTTGCAAAATTTCGAGGCATTAGTGGCTGTGCCCACTACACAACAATCCTAATCATCACTACGCTTTTTTGCTAATCAACAATACTGTACATTTCCTAGTCCCACTACAAATATTTGGTAGTCAAAAAAGCGAACTTTTACTACACTTTTGGTAATCAAAAGTGTACACAACATTTAACTACTCAAACACTAATCAACACTACACTTAATTGGTAATCAAAAAGGCGGACTTTACTACACTTTTGGTAATCAAAAGTGTACACAACATTTAGCTACTCAAACACTAGTCAACACTACACTTAATTGGTAATCAAAAAAGCGCCACAACACTACACTTTTGGTAATACACATCTACACTACACTTTGGTAATCAAAACACTAATCAACACTACACTTTTGGTAATAGAAATCTACACTACACTTTGCTAATCAAACATTACAAAACACTACACTTATTTGGTAGTCAAAAAAGCAGACTTTACTACACTCTTGGTAATACACATCTACATCACACTGGGCTAATCAAACACTACAAAACACTACACTTTTTTGGTAGTCAAAAATGCGCCACATCACTACACTTTTGGTAATGAATAGACTACACTACACTTTGCTAATCAAACACTAATCAACAGTGCACTTAATTGGTAATCAAAAAAGCGCCACAACACTACACTTTTGGTAATACAAATGTACACTACACTTTGCTAATCAAACACTACAAAACACTACACTTTTTTGGTAGTCAAAAATGCGGACTTTACTACACTTTTGGTAATCAATAGTCTACACAATATTTTGCTAATCAAACACTACAAAACACTACACTTATTTGGTAGTCAAAAATGCGCCACATCACTACACTTTTGGTAATACAATTGTACACTACACTTTACTAATCAAACACTACAAAACACTACACCTTTTTGGTAGTCAAAAATGCGGACTTTACTACACTTTTGGTAATCAAAAGTGTACACAACATTTAGCTACTCAAACACTAATCAACACTACCCTTATTTGGTAGTCAAAAATGCGCACTTTACTACACTTTTGGTAATACACATCTAAACTACACTTTGGTAATCAAAACACTAATCAACACTACACTTATTTGGTAGTCAAAAAAGCGGACTTTACTACACTTTTGGTAATACACATCTACACTACACTTTGCTAATCAAACACTACAAAACACTACACTTTTGGTAATACAATTGTACACTACACTTTACTAATCAAACACTACACTCATTAGGTAGTCAAAAAAGCGGAGTTTACTACACTTTTGCTAATCAATAGTCTACACAACACTCTGCTAATCAATTACTAATCAACACTACACTTATTTGGTAGTCAAAAATGCGGACTTTACTACACTTTTGCTAATCAAAAAACTACTCTCATTAGGTAATCAAAAATGCGCCACAACACTACACTTTTGGTAATAAAATGTACACTACACTACACTAATTGTATTTTGCCTCTATCTCAATCATTTTTACAGATATGGATGAGATAAGCATACCTCTGGGAACCCCTAGTCAGGCATTACAACTTTCATTATGATATATTTGAAATTAATTTTTTGAAGACATCAATTTTTTTTGTATTTTGCATTTTTCTCACCCATTTTTGGGCATATCAATGAGATAAGCATATTCCCATGATCCTGTGATCCAGCTCTACAACTTTTGTTATGACATCATGTACAGCCACTTTCTATTTTTGGGCAATCTGTGACCTTAACTCAAATTTGCAAATATCTCACCCAAATAAGGAGATATTGCTGAGGTAATCATATTCCCATGGTCCTGTGATCGTGGGCTACAACTTTTGTTCTCACTGTGGCTGTGCACCTGGGGTTCTGGAGGGTCCAGGAGGGTCTGGGAGGTCTGTCAAAGGTCTGGGGAGTCTGGAAAGCCAACGGGCCAAAAGTGCTGGTTTGCTGATGTGGTGTGCTATGACAAGTTTTTGACAGATCTCCTATCTCTTGAAAAATCTTCGCCCACTTTCCCACGCTCCCCAGCTCTCATTTTCCTTCCAGCTCCCCCAGTTCTCAATGGGTGCACTTGAAACTTTGAATGGAGGTAGATATACAGGTGTAGAATGTGCCTATGGTATTAGTTGGTATGTTACTCTTGCAGGTGTGGCATGGTGGCCATGCACCCAAAAAACCAACAAGGTTGTGTTACACACATTCTACCTAATAAACCCCCAAAGTCCTTGTACATAGACACTGGTAGATGTATCTTCCACAGTACCAGTGGGTCAAATTACCCAGAAAGCTGCAGTACCCATCCATATAATGCATACACTGGGGAGGAGGAGATCTGACTCCACCTCCACAAGGGCAAAGGCTGATGATCTGCAATTTTGATAGATTGTAGATATATGCCAGAGCTACTTGGGTTGAAATTTCCAAGTCCATATGTCAAGAACTGCACAATTGGGAGCAGATTTCGCATTTTTACCCCTATTCATATCCATGTCCAAAAACATTGGATTGGATCCAAAATGTGTATGGAATGGGTAGATCACTTGTCAATAGTATGCTGCAGTATGGTGAAATACCATCCAATGGAACGGGCAAGTGGTGGCAGCAACAACAACCCAGGCATGTGGTCCGCTTTTTGATTACATAAGCACATATAGAAGGTGCAGTGGCTGTGCCAAAAAAAGCAGAGACTCGCAAAAATTTTAGTATTCCACTCATATCTAATCTAAAAAAAAAAGATCTCGCTGATGTAATCATATTGCTGTGATCCTCTCGTCCCAGACTACAACTTTTGTTTTCAGTGTGGCTGTGCAGGTGCGCCTTTTTGATTAGATAAGCACACATCGCAGGTGGAGTGGCTGTGCAAAAAAAGAAAAGACTCGTGAAAATTTTAGTATTTCACTCATATCTAATCTAAATAGCAAGATCTCGCTGATGTAATCATATTGCCGTGATCCTCTCGTTCCGGGCTACAACTTTGGTTTTCAGTGTGGCTGTGCACTACCCCTGTCATGTGGCTGTGCAACCCCTTCCCTGTGTGGCTGTGCACCACCTTCCCCTGTGTGGCAGTGCACTCTCCTTGTCTTTGTGGCTGTGTAACTAAACCAAAAAGACTCGAGAAAATTTTAGTTTTCCATTTATATCTCATCCAAAAATAAAGATCTCGCTGATGTAAGCATACCCAGGCTACAACTTTGGTTCGCACTGTGGCTGTGCCACATTATGTAATGTGCAGTTTTTGAACTCCGACAGCAGAGGCTGCCTGCGACAATTTTCATTAGGGGTATTTCCTTATTTGGACAGTGGTAGTTACCGTGATTTTTGTAAATCGTTAAGTGGCTCTTGCCACAACCTTTGGTCAAAATCTACAGACTCTGGTGGGCTAACCTCACTGCAGGCCGGAGTAAGTTACAATCTGCTTGAACGTCATCACACCACCAATCGTCGTCGTCGCTCCCCCTCCCCAAATTTCCTGGCAGGTACTGGTGATTCACAAGATTTTCAATCGTCGAAGAGGCAATGCCTGGAACCACCAGAACAGCCGGAAGAAGACGTGATCGATCCCAAGGGTGATAGCACCAAGGATCAACTGCGTCGTGGGAGATACTCTAGGAATGCAAAAGGCACCGTTCCTATTAAGCCTATGCTCATAGCTTTCTATCCACCTCTCTGGGCGAAGCTTCTCAATCTCGCCAAGGCTCGCATGCGACTGTATGTCGCTGTTGAAAATGCATTCCCCCGACTTGAGGATGCGGTGGGTGGCCAGTGCCGGGAGGTTCTCATGGAGGTGATTGCCCATTTCGAAGCCCAGGGCTGGGAGGTCGAAGCTGGTAAAGTATCTTTCCGTTTGTGAAAATATTACTGATAATTTGTAGGCTACTATCCGACTCACAAACTCGACATGTGCAGGCTGGTGAGTGCAAGTCTCAGGAAGCGCAATTAGGGCTGATAATAGAACGTAAGCTCTTCAATGATATTCTGACCTTTCGCAGCGACCTCAAGAAGGTGGCGATCAAGAGCCTACGTGCTGACTATGACCTCTACCCACCAACAACTGCCAAGATGGAGGAGCAACGTATCGCAGCAGTGAAGAAGAAGGCCGATGATCTCTTAAATATGGCGAGATATCTGCATGGGGAGCCTGACGGCCAGGTAAGCCAATTGTCGTCTCTCTTCTTTGATAACCTAACCCAGACAGCAGGGCAGAGCAAGCAACTTCGCCCACAGGGCTCTTAAAAACATATGCCTCGCATTCTACTATAGTAATTCGTCTAAATGCCTCCACCAGTTCACGGAATTCCAGGAATATGTCCTGTACAGAGCGTTGGCACTTGTTGCCACAATGGTAAGCCACCGGCCAAAGCTTAACCCATTGCTGATGGTTTTGCAGGTCCATGCATTGCTGTCGTCATTCAGAAAACATGGAATTGACAACTCAGCACAAGTCAATTCGCAGGATGTTGATGAAGCATATACCATGCTAAACGAAACGATATTAGATGTTCTCGATCACCCCCACCATGGTCCGAAACTGAATGCGATGCTCACAGACTGGGCTCAATCAGGAATGTATGTATCTGTTCGAATTGACTACTAGTATCTAACTCGCGTCCGTTAGGACTGGTTATGTTACGAAACATAAACCGACGGAGCGTACGAGGAATGAATTCGCTCCCATCCTGGACTGAGTCCAGATATGATAGTGTCCTCTTCCATAGACTATGTATTTTACACCCGTGTTTCTAATGATATCCAGTTTGATTTCTGCAGTTGATTGAGCACGAGTATGTAGTTGTGGCCCAAATTCGAGCACTACAAGGTACTGTCGAGGGCTTGCCAGATCCCCACCCTCTACTCAGCACTGTCCAGTATTGTAGTAACTCCATGCACTGTATGGAACTGTCCAACAAACTCGCCCATGTACTGGTCCGGGTAGCACTGTACAGTGCTGTCAAGGCTCGCTAACCCAGCCAAGTGTTGTGACAGCTTCGAGAAGCTTCTCGGCAATGCCGAGACTAGCAAATATATATACATGTGTCTAAATGCGGCAGATCAATGGAATTAAAAATATATGTAAAGCTGTACAGTAATGTGACAGGTCTGTACCTCGGCTGCACAGGTAGGGACCTATCTGTCACACTGTCGTTGCTGTCACTTGCTGTGGTTGGCTGTACAGCATTGCACAGTGAATCTGGGATTTGCAGATGAACTTATGTCCTTTCATGCTGAAGAGTGAACTCTCGTTTGACTGATTCATCTTCATTGTGGAAACCCCCATAATCATCCACAGGCATGTTTGCGGAGCTAGATTTTTGGTGACGAACCAAGGAGCAGCTTTGGGGCTTATAGAGGCAAGCCCCATGTGCAGCTGAGTGAGAGATGGTGTATGAGAGTGCAACTTCCCTTGGCTCGCAGAAGAAAATGACCTCGTAGTTGGTGTTTGTGAGTGACTTAGAGTATGGGAATGTGGAGATGGCTCTCTTGAGATGTGACCCACACTGGGTGGTGAACGTCGCCCTATTGCAAGGCCAGATGGTCTGCTAGGCTTTGCCCTTTTGTTTTGCCTTCGTTGCGAATGGGGATGAATAGTGTTGATTAGTATTCGCAACTGCAAGAATTGCACACAATGCACTGATCCTTATCAAGTTCTGTCGACACCTTCTGTTTCCTTTGACCTTCATGCATTCTGCCCAGGCTTTCACTCTGCTGATTTACCATTGATCAAACCTCATCTCGCAGCTTGGGCTTATGGATGGTTGTCTTCTTATGGCTGTGCCCATCATGATTAGCAGATGGGGCTGACTCTGCTCGATTCAACATGACAACATGTCAGTGATGGTAATGAGTCTGGATGCTAACACCTCCCACCTGGTAAGTGCTCATTATCTTGCAAGTTGTGTACACTAAAAGTCCTCACAATCCTGCAAACTTGGGATGTAGGAGGTCTTGCTGCCTGAGTCATTGCTTGGTGGCTCTCATCCATCATGTGTTGTTCCAACGATGCTAGACCAGCAATCTGACTCGACTGCTCGTCAGCCCTTTGTTTGGATGCAGCCACTTTGGAAGCTTGCTTGGCTGCTACCTGTTCCTTTGGTCTGTGGGCTTTGGGGGCCACGAGTTGACCAGGGTGAGTGCCTTTATTCCTCTCCCGAGTTTGGACCATGGAATGATTTAAATCGGGCATTCTTTGTCTCCCAGGTGTCTACAGCTGGATCACCAGCAGCACCTGCAGGTTTCGTCACTTTTCCTTCAATGATTTTCCACACATCGAGAGTCATAAAGTATCCTTTGATCATAGCTTTCCAAGATGTGTAATTTGAGCCATTGAGGCATGGGATGTTCTTAGAGGCAGAAGATTCCTTTTGGTCAGCCATTTCTGCTAGAAGTATTCTAGCATCAGCATGAAGTCCAGAACCTGATCATAGGTGGATCTGCTATTGGTTCTTCGAGGAACTCCTCGTTTTCTCTGTGTTGGGTTTGCCCGATTAAGTCTACGAGGTCGTCAGACCTTCGGAGTAGACTGTGGATTTACTTTAACAAGTGGAACTGCATTCCCTTTTCGACTTATCTGTCGAGGTGAGGTGGAAATCCCTTCTAAGTTGGAAATTCTGAACTCAGGGAAAAAATGGCAGGCGAGATGAGCAGGTTCAACCATATCCAGTAACGTTTCTGATGGGTCTCCATTTTCGTCACTTCCAAGGTGGATACCACACCCAAAAGGCAGAAGCAAAGACGAAAATTTTGTTTGGGTGGAGACACAGAGTTGTACCAGAGTCTGTATTTCAGAACCACTATAGTACCAATCTAACTTGCCATATCCAGCATATGGATACCATTCACCTGTGGGAAGCAGAAAGTTTCCTGGCAGCTCCATTCGCATGAGCTTTTCGATGACGTCCAGCATATATTCCTCTGGGATTCCCAGCAGGAAGAGTTTCTCCACTACCTTTTTCGCACTCACGTTCCAAGTCTTCATAAATAGTCGCCTTAGAGGGCCAACGGACCCACTTTGTACTTCCATCAACAGCGAACCACCAGAGATGATTGTTGTTGTGGTTGAACCCCCAGTATCTGCCCATAAACTTTGTTTCCTTAATGAACTGTTGCCACTGTAATACGACAATGGGATCGACCTCGACCATTCCGTTCATGTGTCTCGTCCAAAGGACACTTGGGACGTACTTTGTTCTGGCTGAGTTGGAATCCCAAATTCTTCGGAAACAGCCTTCCAGATGCTTGTTCCAAACCCGAAGAGATGGGATGAATTGGTGGAACTTTCAGAAGTCATAGAACGGATGGGTGCATCCCGTGAAGTAGAGGAAGATGTCATTTGTGATACAGAAGGCAGGTACAGTGTGCAGGGCAGGATCTTCATAGCTAAACAATGGAATATCTACACCATTAAAGTTAGCGATGGCATTTGGGGTTGACATGGCGTGAAGCATGGGTGTGCAATTGACAAAATAGCCATGAAAGGCTAAGTGAATGGCAGTGCGAATAAAAGGTTTGTTTTCGCCATCGAAGGACTCGTAGAGGTTGGTATCAATAGAGTCCCAGGCGGCTTGAATGGAGAGAGTCGGAGTACAGCTTAGATTCGAAGGTGCTTTCCAGAATTTTACGAGGTTCCACAGTTTCCAGGAGTCATTCCAGTGTTTGCATCGTGGGACATAAAGTTCTTCAATGAACTTGATAACATAGCGCACGTACTCTCCATGTGAATACTGTTCCGTCATACTCACCTTCTCCAGAGCAAGAGCAAGCTCGTGCTCTGCAGCGATCGGGAAGGGTCGGGAAGGTATCACAATCCGAGGCTCATTTTGTGAAGCATAGAACTCATTCCTGTTGACAACGACAGCTGACATCTGCAAAAGCAGGAGTGGCGTCAGCCCAATGAACTCAAGAGGAGAAGTAGAGAGAAGTGACTATAACAACTCGAATTCGGCAAGGCCCAAATCCAAATCGCTATCTTTTCCTACTGGAGTCGATGGCAGGGAAGGAATGTCAACAGAAATCTCATGGAAGCCACGAGAAGCAACAGGATCAGGTTCACGGTACAAAGGACCATTGTGCCAAAGTTCTTCCTGCATCTCTAACACCGAAGTGAACGGCTCAAGCCAGGGTCGGTTCAGAATCTGTAACCACCCATCCTCATCAATAAAATGATTAGAGGGATTAAAAGGCGAGACTGCAACAAGGGGATACTGCGGTGGAGACGAGGGATATCAAGGAACTGGATTAAAATCCAGCTCAACATCCAGGTTCTAGAATGCATGCGCCTCGTAAGAGGGAGGAGGATACCACGGGACAGGAGCCTGTATGGGTAATGGAGCTGGCTCCGGTTCCCTAGGCATCAACTGAGGCCACACTTCACTCGCTTCGATAGAAGCCACAATGCGAACCCAAAGTTCTCGATAGCATCCAAGATGAACACGATACTCCTGATACGACATAAAGATGCCATGCCAGGTTGGAATGCCTAGAAAAGTACCCCACATCATGGTAGAAAGAACCATAGCCACCTGAAAAGAACCACCATAAAGGAAAACTAGAAATGTTGCCTGATGAAAGCCTAGCACAAACAAAACAACTAAGGTGGTCAAGGCCCAACCTAGTGCTTCAGGTCCGTGTAATGGCATAGTCTATGACAGATGTCTCTCTCGAAGAACAAAATGCACGTGTAACATTAAGAACCCTTATGCGGGGCTCATAACCTATCGCACAGAGGGATAAAGGGGCAAGGGACTAGGCTGAGCACTTGCCTTTATAGTTCAGTTAGGTCTTGGACTTGAGGATGGTAGGACAAAGTAGTTGATATGAGAAGTAACTCGTTGAGCTGCTACAGAGTGTGGGCAGAGCCCAGTGGTATATATACATCTCAGGTGTGCACAGACCAGGTGTGCTATCACTGTATCCTAAACTACTATATTTGTAAGTAAGAGGACCTTCCATATAGGTAGACCTCTGTCTTTCTACTAGGAACGTGTTATCTGGTAACCTGGTATAAGAGAACACTGTAGAATGTGATACAATGTTGTGGAACTGTCAACATCACATGATCGGCCTAAACGTAGCCATACAGCCATAGAGTTTCACATGAATGTTCAACAGTTGGAGTTTGTTTACTTACAGCGAGTAGTGATTACATAATGAGCCTGTGCATTTGCAGCACTTCTTTTTTCCTTTGGACCTCAGACTTTGACTTGCATCAGAGACTGAGGTATGCTCTTCTGGTTCTATTATAGTTCACTAATACTTACCAACCTACTTAGTTTACTGTTCACATAGTTCACTCTGCACTCAACCTTGTTTCAACAAGAATGTCAAGTTCAATGTCTGATGTGGAGTCCTATGAGACAGCCCCACAAATTCAAACAAATGGTCTTGGTTGGGCCACTGCATCAGTAAAAAAAAGGAATTGCTATGTAGTGCTATGTAGCCAACATTGCATTTGTAGTAACTGTAGTCTTCCCTCCCTTATGTAGTCTACATAGGGGCCCACACACACACCACCACACTACATTGCACTATGTAGTAGCCACAAGTGTTTTTCCACTTCTTTTGTCACACTATATAGCAGGCAGTAGCCAGTGTAGGCATCAAAATTGTGTAATTTGAATGGTAATAAATACATTGCATGTATGGACAGGCTACACATAGTCATGGGGCAGGAAATATCACACACCAGCATCAGCAATGCATTACTGCAGGGGCAGAAATGAAAGGAAGAGCAAGAACGATGGCACTGGAGGTGGGTCAATACAGAGTCTTGGACATGGCGGAAAGAAACAACACATGGAAGCTGGGCAAGCATGGTTGAGGATGGGAGCAGGGGGGGATTGATGACAGCCCCAGAGTACCACAGAGACCAAGAACGATGGCACTGGGGGTGGGTCAATAAAGAGTCTTGGACACAGAGGAAAGAAACAATGCACAGAAGCTGGGCAAACATGGTTGAGGATGGGAGCAGGGGGGGGGGGTTGATGACGGCCTCGGAGTACCACAGATTCCATTTTTCACAGATGTGGGAGTCGAGAGAGTACCAACCTTCCCTGAGATGTAGGCAACTGCCCTACAGATAAAGGGCTCAGGGTATGGCAATCAGTGGTAGTCACTGGAATAAGTGACCCACTCACCTTCATGGCCTCTGACTCGAAGCCGTTGTTCAGGCCTGCAGCCTGTGGAAGGAGATGGGGGAAAACGAAGAGCAAGTGTTGGCACGAAGGTTCAACTTCCCATGTGACTGTGACTGTGATGCTGTCAGTTAGGGCAGGACTTGGTTGACTTAACATGTGAGAAATTTGTGGGTGGCAGGGTCATGGGAATTGCTTGATAAGGCAAAGCCCATTGGAGAAACACAGCCACTGAAAAGTTTCCGGAATAAACTGAATTGGATGTGCTGTCACAAAGTCACATCACAAGATGTCACAACTACGGTAGCTTGTTTGGAACACCCTCGGCACTCTGTAGACAATGTAGTATATGGTAGTAAATCAAAGTGTGATAGTTATGACAGTTTACGACATAGTACATTAAAGACTATGTAATCTGGCTACATACTACAGTGGATTTCTTTTTTTACAGATGTGGTGTCATGGTTCAGTCTTCAAATTTGTGTCTTCCATCAAAGCCCATCTGGTCTATTTTGAACTTGTGACATTCTCCATAGTTGGATGGTCAGAAGCTCTAGGCTAACGACGACTTCCCTTTACTATGATAAACTTGTGAAGCACTCTGCAAATATTTTGTTGACAGTGAATTTGAAGCTCAGATTAGTGGCAAGGTTGTCAGGCCATCACCTGTGGTGTGTATTGCTATCAGTCAGTTACACACTGCATTTCCTAAAATAGACATGGCAGTGCTAATGCCATGCCACAGTCCACCACAGGCATGCCACTATACATGGCAGCTGGTGGTCATGGCATGCCACTGACCTCATAAACACTGACACTCCCATTTACAGTACATTTACCAACCGCTACAAAATGCAAATCTGATGTATGATTGATGTAAATTCTATACTAGGCTATATCCTGCATGAGATTGTTGTAAACAGTGTCTGCATCCGACAAACGTTCGTATCGCCTCCTGCCCTCGTGCAAGATGAAGGCACTGACAGCCAATAACAGGAGGATCGACATATCTCCTCTTCCAAGGGCTTCCGTCTGGAAGATCGCCTGCATGAAGGGAATATACACCAATGCCAACTGCACGAGTAATGAAATGGACACGGTCGACAAGAGCATGCGGTTTTGGGATAACCCACAACCAAGCCCTCGGTTCTGTACAGCTGAGACTAGGTCGAGGAAGACAAAACATGTAAAAGTCTGGGACGTGCGCTTAGCACGTCAATGGCGACAACCGATGCACTTTCTTACCATGGTTTGTTCCCTCCTCGAGACTTCCTCGTCGCCTAATGCTTTGAAATAGACAAATAGAGTGCCCATCACAATGGTGCTTGCAGAAAAGACGACGCGGTACAACACGCGCCGCGTGAGGATCGGTTCGTTCTTCCTTCTAGGGAGCTTTCGCATAACAGCTGGATCTACTGGATCGACGCCCAACGACTGACTTGGCGGACCTGTTACTGCATCATGAATCTCCAATAAGCCAAGAGGAAGGGTAGCCGACCGTCCATAAGAATGTTGATAAATAATATTTGCATAGCGTTGAGTGGATTGCTGTATCCGAAAAGCATGCTGAGCGTTATTAGCGACAGTGCGGCAGCAGCGGTACTAAGTTGAAATGACAAGAAGTTCTGGACGTTGTGAAATATAGATTTTCCTATAGGAGGGAATTATGGACGTGTATGTTCGAAAATGTTGGCTCATCCTACCTTCTTCTACAGCAGGTAGAATAGTGCTGAAATTGTCGTCTACAAGGATCATGTCGGCAGCTTCTTTGGCCACGTCAGTGCCGCTCTTCCCCATTGACACGCCGATATCAGCCATCTTTAATGCCGGGGCGTCGTTAACTACCACACGCGCACGCCAAGAATGAGTCAGATGGCTCGTATCAGACAACAAAGACGGGCGAACCTCCATCTCCAGTCATTGCAACAACGGCACCCCGACTCTGGAAAGCCTCGACGATGGCCATCTTGTGACGTGGTGTCGTACGAGCGAATATGCTCACACTCCCGACACGCTCAACAAGTTGAGACTTGCTCATCATGTCAATATCCTTCCCCGTTAGACAGTAGCGACCCGCTTGGTCGGTCAGCCCGCGGGCCAAACCCACTCGAAGACCAAGCTGCTGTGCAATGGCAAGCGCAGTTTCTTTTGCGTCACCTGTAATCATGACCACCTGAACACCACCAGATTGAAGCAGGCCGATAGCATCTTTAACACCTTTCCGAGGTGGGTCTAGCATCGCCTGGAAACCGACGAATATCAGATTTGATTTCGGCCCATCTGGCGAGGGTGGTCGTGTGGGTGGCAAGCTTAGTGGCACTCGCGAATTGTGCAGAGACGATCCTGTATCTGTATTCGTGGCGTCCAGGGACCCATAACCGTACGCCATGGCAAGCACTCGCAAGCCTCTTGACGCAGTACCCTGCGCTTTCATCAGAATCATGCTACGCGTGCTAGCGTCCAAGGGAGGGGCGGAGCCTTCTGATACATAATAAGATTTACACCTGTCAAGCACGGCATCGATGGAGCCCTTGATATAGTATGTCTCCCGCGAATACATGCTATGATGAGTGCTTTGGGTGTGCACTCCGCTGACAGCCATGTATTTTTGTTCAGAGTTGAAGGATCGTTCGGAGTGGCGAGCAAACGTCTGTGAGAGAAGGTACGCTTTATTACGTCCTAAGTTGTGTCCAATGCACTTACATATCGCTGGTCTGGAAGATTAAATGTCGACAAGACATTCAACAAAGCCACATCTGTGGATTGACCAATATAGACGCCGTGTTCATCCCTGGAGAGGGACGCATTATTGCATATCGAGCCTATCTCCAGAGTTTTCCGGACAGCGGGTGAAGGTTGCGCGGAAGACACCACGCTATCAACGTGGAGATGTTCGTCCACGACGTAGATCTCAGTCACCGTTTGCTCGTTTTTTGTTAATGTGCCTGCGCAGAGGCATGAAATGAAGTTACTTCCATAGTAAATCAAAGCTCCAACCTGTCTTATCAGAACATATCACAGAAACGGAACCGAGTGCCTCGACAGAATGAAGCTTCTTCACGATAGCCTTGCGCCTGGCCATCCGCAGCACTCCAAGTGCAAGGGTAACTGTCGTTACAATGGGTAAACCTTCAGGTATAGCGGCAACAGCTAGAGACACTAAAAACCCGAGCTCAGAGCGAAGAAAAGAATGTATGGGTTTTTTGCATACCTCCGATAGTAAACATATCTAACCATGGTCGTTGCTGCCACACGCCGATGAGGCATATGACACCGATGATACCAAAAGACAACATCGAGAGCTTCTTGGCTAATTCATCCATGTTAAGCTGTAATGGAGTACGTTTTTCTTCCACCTAAACATGCGAACTGTGAGCGGCCCCACGACGTTCACTTTGGTGACGGTATACAAACATCTTGCATCATGGAAAAGATCACTCCGAACTCCGTCTCGGTTCCGGTGGCAATGACAATGCCCCTGCCCCGCCCTTGAATTGCATGTAATTGGGCAGGAAGTGATCGGGATACAGAGGACCTACCATTCCGCACTAGCGTTCCCATGTACGCAACGCAGGATCTCTCGGCAAGAGACGCAGAATCCTCTCTGTTCACACCATTGGCGTTCTCCTCCGCACTATCTCCGAAAGAGCCGGTTTTCCTCCAAGCACAAGGATGAGGGCTCTTGAGACGAGGCGTAGTTTCGCCTGTCAAACTACTTTCGTCTATCTCGAGATCAGCAGCAGATATGATGCGAATGTCAGCAGGCACGCGATCGCCGGTGGCGAACTTAACGATGTCACCGGGTACCAAGTCGTTGGCAAGAATATGCACTTCTCGTTCATCACTGCAATCAAAGTTAAGGATATGCAGAAGTCGACTCGTGAGGGAAGCCTTGCCGGATGACGTGACAGTGGTGGGGAACGAGCTTGTTCAATGCTTCCAAACTTTTCTCGGAGCGTTGCTCTTGCACGAACCCGACTGTAATCTCAAGTCAATACGGTGGCCGAAAATCGATGAAAATCTCTACCAGATAGAACGATTGCTACAGCGACGGTGATGCTGATAGCATCGTCGATATTCCCCATGATTGCGCTGATCACGGCACTAGCACAAAGCAGTAGAATGAGCGGGCTCTCGTATATATTTTTCGCAAACTTCAATATTGCGGGTTCAGGCGTTGACACGGAGAATTCGTTGTACCCATGCACTTCTTGCAAGGCCGGGATGGCGGACGCGGGGAGGCCAGCGCTTATCGACGAGCGGAAGTGTGCAACCGTGTCCTGTTTAAAGTACAGTCAGGGGATTTCCAAATAGGGTATAGTGCAAAAATGGTAGTGATGACGTAATATGGATTTTCTACGTAGAAAACAGGGGCTTCCAGAAAGGGACAGCGGTGTGTGGGTACGTGTCGGGACGACAGTTGGACGCGCCGACCTCACCAAACAAGCTGTTTTCAAGAGACGCACCTCTACGGACCAGTGCGCAAAACGCGCTGAAGGTGTTTCCCGGCGTCGCTCTCGCTGAGGAGCCGGCAGATCCCGGTCGATGAGGGCACGACCATCCTCCAGACCATCGTCGTACGAACGTCCTCTAGTCAAGAACTTGACAATTCTTTGCCATAGTCCATCCGCCGTGACTCCGTGGGGTAGTTTCGGGGGCAATGGTATACTGAGACTGTGTTCGTGATGATGTCGTCGGAGAGTAGTACTGTAAGCAAAATGTGTCGAGGCTCCTGGTGTAGGTTGTGGTTCGCCATTTTGCAAGGCCGAGACGGTCGGAAAGTAGCTTGACGCGGGTGGTGAGGAGGTTCGCAGTGGAGTTTGGACTTGACCAGATGGTCCCACGAACGTGGGCAAGATGGAATGAGCGGAAGTTGAGACCATGGAAGGCTCCGGTATCGTGGACAATTCGGTGACGTCTGGAACCATAGTGGCAAGGTCGTGGACATGAGAAAGCCTAAGTTGGCTGGAAGCGGTGCGTCGATTTTTGGACATGGTAAATACCAAGCCTGCGGGCGCCTAGACGTGAAGTTCGCGGTCGTAGACGGAGCCGAATGACCTGATGCACCACGATCCCTTGTGTTCGCGGCGATCCCGTGTAAATCCACCTGAAGAATACGCCAGAGAGACACTGGGCTCAAGTTTTGAGTTGGTGCCAGAGTATTGCCATGGGTCACGTGGTATAGCAGAGTGGGGCATTGGCACAGCCTCAGAGGTTAAGAACGTCCAACTCATAAGATTGGTATTGGAGCAAATACTTGGACGTGTTGTAGTCATATGCAACGAACGTGGTTAAATAACATCATGTTCATGGCCGTGAACTATGGCGACTTAAATATATGACACAGTAGTACTTTGCCAATCTTGATGTGAACCACCCACTCAGGCAGCATCGCGACCCCTCGAAGGACAAACTCGCCTGCGGTGCCGCTGGACAGCGTCAGAACGAGCAAACAACTTCTTGCATTCCGGGCATTCCCATTTAACGTTCACGTGGGTCAGGAGATGCCGTGCCAGATTCTCCCGTTTCAAGGGCTGTGTCCTTGCGCAACCCTCCCAACGACAAACTACTGGCCGGCTATCGTCGCTGACCTGGTGGTAGGCACGTAGATGGCTCTCGATCCCAAGCCTGCTTCTGCTGAGAGGGTACGGGCATGGAGCGTTGTCGGTGCCCCATCGACATGGATGATCATTATATCCCCTGTCCCGAACCGGTTCAGAACACTCGATAGTTCTGGTCTCTGGAGAGGGCTGATAGCTGCGGTGCACTGGCGAAGGTACAAAGGGTGTGAAGTATGCGGGTGATCGAGGCGGATGATACGACGAAATTGGTATCTCGTGTAAGAGATTGGAGGTATGCCGACCATGGTCCACATAAGCAACCGAACCAGCGGGAGGGGTAAACTCATGTACGGGTCTCGGGTTGTCTGCAGGTTGACACAGCCCAGCTGGTTGACCTCCGGAGTAGGTATGCCGCGTCAGTCGATGATCACGGGGGGCCCGGTGGGGCACGCTTGACGCATTATAAGAGGAGGAAGCATGAGGTTCAGGGGGAGTCTGGGGCGACATAGACCGTTCGTGGACGGGTAGCGAGTCCGACATTCCCCGCCGTTCTACTGGACCCGGGACGAATTCGTTGTACTGATTTTCTCGATGTGGGTCCCACCCGGTGTGGGTGGGGGAGTGAGGAAGAATAGGACTTTCCTGTCTGTAACAGGGTAAGCGGTTATTGAAGTTGGGTCTTGGCATTGCGAACGGAGGAGTTGGGTGTCAGTCGAGAACGGGGAGGGCTGCGTAAAAGAAGGCGCTGAGTTGAACTTTATATACCAAAGTTGATAGAAATAACTCTACACAAACAACCTCGCAAGAGGGACGGAGTACTGCCGTCGAGGTGTGTAAACCGCGAGCTGTTCATGTTACCAATTAGTGCTTGGAGTCGGCATGCCCCATTCCCAATCCCCATGCGCCATACGGGCAGGAGGTTTTGGAAGGGCGTGCTGGCAAAAAGTGCCCAATTTGTCGCATTTAATGTGACCTTCTGACCTATCAAGAGACCAACGGTATTTGGAAAAAGTCACTCGTGGTAATGTCCTGTGGGCAACCTGTACTCTTATGGTCCAGGTCACATCCTAAACGTACTAGATCGGAAGGCCTTCAGTTGACAAAGGCGGTTTCTATTAATCAAGCTGCAGAATTTGGTGCATAGGGTGATATGGTTTATGATATCGGGTACTAACCTATTGGACGCGTCAGTAACGCTGAACGTTGAAAACGGATGCCCAGGTAATCGAGAAGGAATCTTGACCTAGCTGTGGTTGGTAGATGGAAGGTTGACCCATAAGCGGATCGCGGCGCAAACGGGAACGTTACCGCGATCGAAATGCACAGCACACCGGGCGTATTTTACACTCAAATGCAGTGCCAGCCATTCAAGTCGAATGGAAGCCATGCCTTGGTCCGGAGGTCCGTTCTGGTTGGACCCTAGTCATTTATGAAATGTCGACCTCTGCCGTAGGACACCAGTGTCTCAGTAAATAATTTTTGCACTTACATTATTGAATCATACACGACCTCCGCGAGCGATCAAAGCAAAAATCCGTCGTGGTGAGATGATAATAAGCACTTGGTTTATTACCAGCTTGTGGCAGAGTTTCTCGCCGGTTCCCACGCCGTCCCAGTGTGACGAGCCGAAGAATCAGCTCGTCAATCGGTTGCACGAGTCTCCAATTCCACACCACACAACCATGAGTCCAACCACCCGCGAGGATTCATCTGCCAGGGGACGAAGGCCCTTCAGAACAGATGACGACAAGGACTACGAACACGCGAGGGGAACCACCGGCCAGTCCAGATGGCGTGAGCGCTCTCCCAAACCAGCGCAGAGACGGTCTCGGTCTAGGTCCCATAGCCCGAGGCACAGGAGACGACGATCTTACTCTCATTCCGTATCTCGCTCTCGCAGCCCACCCCCGAATCGTCGCAGATCGTACTCCCGTTCCCGCTCTCGCTCTCACTCCCCCAGACCACGAAGGCCGTACTCTCGTTCCCAAAGTCGCTCGCTGTCACGGTCTCCGGACAGACTCAGGCGTAAAAATAAGAAAGATAAACGCAGGAGATCCCGATCACGCTCAATGTCAAATTCGGATCCTGACTCACAGCCCGAACGCAGTCGTCATAAGAGGAAGAAGCATAGAACGCAGGAAGAGAAAGAACGTCGAAGGAGAGAGAAAAAGGAGAAAAAGGTAAGGTACGGCTCAAAGGTTGCCGGGCTTGTTAACCATTCGCGCGTCGCAGAAAAAAAAATACGCAACTGGAAGCTCGAGCGCGCGCTGGGGAAAATACGGCGTCATTTCAGAGGCAGAGTGAGGGTGCTGTACCCTTATCAAGTCGGCTCACTGCACTAATTGGTAGCTTTTATAACAAAACGCAGGAATTCAGAACCTGGCTCCTTGAGGAGCGAAAACTCAACCCGGAAGCTCTCTCCAAGGATCAGGAGCGCAAAGAATTTCAAGTATTTGTAGAGGATTATAACACAGGCATGCTGATAGTAAATTACGGAGTATGGTCAGGCTAACGCACCACAGCGACGCTTCCTCACGAAAAATACTATCACATCGAAGCTTACGAACGTCGTATGACTGCACTTCGAGCCGGGGAATTTGTTCCACCACCGGATGACGGGTACGATCCTACAGCAGACATGAAAGCGCACGCGACGAAGCACAAGAAGTTATCTGCTGAACAAGAGAGTTACCTCAGCCGGGAACAGCTCATGGAACTACGCAGAGTTCAGAATGAACGCATTGAGGTTGGAGGTTATCGCCTTGTGTTTGTGGCGACCCACTCATTACATCATTCTCAGATCGGTAGAATGAAACGCTTGGGTATGGACATCAAACAAAACATGGGCGTCAGGATGGATGGTTCCATGTTCGATGGCTAGGCTGCGCTGTCCAATACAATACATACACGTATCATCCAGTCGGTTTGGATTGGTAGCATCATATATGACGCAGCAAGTGTATGGACACACTTCTTGTAAAGGCACTGCGGTTGGAGCCTTACACGTGCCAAAGGACAGGCCAGTAGCAGTGTCGGAACGTTACGGCGAACCCACACAACCGCCCTTCCTCGACACTCGCACCATGCTTGATATCCTGTTATTGGGCGCGACCGGTAAGAGGTGTTATGGTGGACAGAGTCTGGCTTGAATGACGGCGATTGTACCCCCAATGTTGCAGGCTATACCGGGCGCCTCATTACACGATACCTGGCGGCACACCCCCAGCGCGGAACGTTCACCTTTGGCATTGCAGCACGCTCTGAAAAGAAGTTCAACATACTCCGTGATGAATTGGGCGATGCGCTTCTGCACGTTCCGACGTTTGTCGTAGACGTCGCCAACTTCGATGATATCGAAAGAGCCGTCCAGGAAGCTCGTGTTGTAATCAATACAGTCGGACCTTACTGGCGCTGGGGCACGTCAGTGGTGCGGGCATGTGTGCGCCATGGCAGGCACTACGTTGACCTGACAGGGGAAGCCCCGTGGGTTCGTGAGGTCATTGCTGAGTAGGTGGCATATTGCCGCGTCATGATGGCATCCGGGTGGGGCGCTGAGATCAGCGCAGGTTTGACTATGCCGCCGCCAAGGCAGGTTGCGTCGTTGTTCCCTGTGCCGGGTTGGATTCCGTACCTTCGGACCTCCTAGTGTATGTTGCAAGTAGGACCCTCAAGTCCTTCGCCGGCGCATCAGCCGCAATTGACTTATCCACATCCGCGTGGAGGCTTGGTGGTCAAAGTATTTCCGGGGGAACATTTTCCTCGATCCTGTCCTCCCTAGAAGATGTACCCCGACGGAAGGCTCGTGAAGCCACCCAGGACTTCGCACTTAGTCCCGGTAAGTTCCACATTAACGTAGCGAACAGTCCACCCCTACTTTTCCGTTTTGTAGTCAAAGGGGTGCCGGGTCCTCGCCCCCGGGCATTTTATGCTCTGTCCATTGACCCCTCTCTGCGGGGGGTCCTATACATCATGTCAATCATAAACAAGCAGGTGGTGCAGCGCTCCTGGGGCTTATTCGAGCTCGCTGCTCGAAGTCCAGAATTGGTATTCCCTTCAGAAACCATTGGGACACGAGATGTATCAGGACTGTCTTATGGGCCTGCCTTCAAGTACGACGAGTTTATGGTCCTCCCAAGCAGGCTGCAAGCAATTTTTGTCGTACTATTTTTAGCCACTGTGGCGTTTGCTATGGCCACCCTCCCACCAGTCAGCCTCTCGCTGCGCTGCACGTGGCTCACATTCACCCTTCTTTCATATCACAGGCTCGGTGGATAGCTCGTCGATTGATGCCGCGATCAGGAGAGGGTCCGAGTGACCGGTGACTACGGGTTCCTGCGCTGAAAATGGCGTGCTACTGACAGCTAAGCAGAGATCTCGACGCTGGGTTTGTCCACATCACCAACATTACCACCTCTGCTCCAGTAGACAGCGGTCGCACAGTCACAGTACGCACGACTTTCAAAGGCAAAGGGGATCCGGGATATTTGTTGTCATCAAGTAAGTATCCATTTGCGTTAGTCTCAGTGTACAGTGTCACAAATGGCCTGCAGTTATGATTTCGGAAGCTGCGTTGGCCCTGGTACAGGATCAGGACCTTCTTCCACCCTTCGGAAAGAGGGGCGGTGTGCTAACACCAATGACCGCTTTCGGAGACGTTCTGATTCAACGTTTGAACGCATGTGGTCGTATCAGCATTGAAAGCGGGGTGGTTCCGGTGGAGGGTGGGAGAGCAAAAGCTTCTTGAGGAGCATTTCGTGCGCACGCCTTTTTCATGTATGATTCGAGGAGTACACTGACGCCACATCGATTCTGCATTATATGATTTCTGGATGTATTCACTGCTTTACCCTATCTAGTCGCGGGAACTACATGCCGTTGTCCGGACATCTAATTACATGGTTGCCGCAAAGTGGTAACGATTATCTCTCCATTCGTGGTGTTACCGAGTTTTGATAAATTCATTGCTTTGAAGGCTCAGTCCCTGTGAAAAACGACATATGTCTATCCACATAGGGAGATGTAATTGTACATATGTAGCAACCATTATTTATATATGTTTTGCTATGCAACTAGAATCTCCATTAGTAGCCTGGCATAGGTAGCATATCTATTTGACACACCATGAACAATGATTTCATGCCATTGATGTGATGCAATACATCCAGCCCATGTCATTCTGTCCATGTCATCTTCTTGTATGCCTCTCCATCTCACATCAGCAAAACCATCCTCCTCTGTACAGACCTGTACAGACTTACCACAGACTGTTTCAGAACACAGATTCCCATCACTCAGTTTAACATGTAGAAGTTAACTAGTGATTGAATTATATTATTATAAAACTACTTTAATTACAGGCATGGTACAGGGACTACATATCTATGCTAAGTGGGCACAGCCTTGCAGAGAACCCACCATTAGGAAGGGAGATCACCAGAGTGAGGGATGATGATGATGACAAAGGAAGATGGTGGTGGTAGTGGAAAGAGTTGTGGTGTTGGAGTGAGTGGGCTTATGTAAATTTTGGTTGCTTGCCTCACACAAGGTGCATGGCAAAATAATGTTTATCATATTCTGTGACATTATTCATCTGTAAAAAAGGAAATCTGCTGTAGGCCATAGCCAAGTTACATAGCCTTTAATATACCATGTTGTAAACTGTTGTAACTTGATCACCACATTTTGCTACTGTATACTACATCATCTACTGAGTGCCTTGGGCATTCCTAACAAGCTGCTGTAGTTTACTGAGTTTTGGAGATTGTAAATTCATACTACAGGACTGGGTTATTTAGTACATTGGTAGTTGCCTAATGAAAATTGTAAGGCACCATGCAACATGCTATTACATCGCAAATTTTAATCCATTGTATTCATGTCACATCACCAGCTGCCTTGAATCACTCATTGTATGACCATCCACCTCGCAGTGCTCATCCTTGTGACATTTTGCAATGTGACTTTGCGAAGATACATTGAATTCAGTTTATTCCGGAAAATTTTCAGTGGCTGTGTTTCACAAACTAAACTTTGTCTGACAGCATCACAGTCACATGGGAAGTTGAACAGTGCCAACATGTTCTTCACTTTCCCCCATCTCCTCACTCACAGGCCTCAACAATGGCTTCAAATTTAGTGCATCGATGGAAGGTTTTTTTTTATGACCAGAGATGCAGATACCATCCTCATTACCATGCAATCAACAAATAATTGAATGACATGTGAGTCTAATTAACATCATACAACATTCTATTGCATTCCAGCAGGTGTCGACTGGCATGTCAGAGTGTCATTGGACACTGTTGTTGTTGTCATCCCTGAAGGTGGTCGAAGGGGTAGCATGGTAATTGTCAAACTCACCATTGTCAGTCCATGCCATGTCAACTGACATCAATGAAGATTGCTGCCTCCTGGCCCTGCCCATCACCATCACAGGCATGTCTGTGTTTCCTGTTCATTCTGCCACTCACAGTGTCTGTTCAGCCAGTGATGCTCCCTTTCAATGACTGCTTCACAGGCAGTACCTCACAGAAGATGTCCATCAATGCTGTGTACAGCCTTTGAGCCTCCTGAGTACCATGACTTCTGTAGACATGTGACCATAGAGCTTTCTCAGACCTAACAGTGCCAACCCCCAGTGAAAACTGGACATGAGCTGGTGTGACCCAGTGTGATGAGATAGGACCTGCCATGCAAATCAGATGAGGTCACACTGGCTCGCAACTGGCTAGTAAAATGAGAAAAATGCAGTATGACAGGGCACAACCCCATCTGATGGGGTAGGATAAATTTTCTGGACATAGTACTGGCTCACCATCAGCAAAACAGCACTTTTCCTCCAAAATGTCTCTACACACCACACAACCACACTTGCATCTATCATCACAAAAATTGGCCTGGAAGGTGTCACCTACATACTGATTTCCCCATAAACATTTTAGCCTACACTTAGATGCAAATTGTTGAGATCTTGTTCCCCTATTTCTCTGTACAGCTCTGTAATACTAGGTACCTTTCTGTAATGTCTGTACAGGCCTGTGTATCTCCATCAAGACAAGTGCTGTTTCGCTGATGACATCACGTCATATCCTCTTGTACCTAGATCCCATGTGATACCACCGTGTGTGAGGAAATATGAGATTGTATTACAATGTCACACCTGCTCGTATATTTACATATTCTCATTATCAGCTGCTATTGCTACTCGGGGTAATGAGATATACTCGAAAACGACACTGTCTCGAACTCTAGGTTGGAGAGACCACTCGACCGTGTGAATTAAGAGCACCCATATACACGGCCACACGGTTGCTGAGTTTGTGAGTTGGGAAGTGAACATTAGATGCAGGTGTAAGCCGAGAACCATGCTTGGTGTTAGATTCGGGAATTCCAGCAGGCTTTGCAAATGTACTGAGTCCACTTGATGTGACACTCAATGGCCTGCAGTCCGACATTGAGCATACTGGGTGGAGAGATGGACAAATTGTTTGATCCCTCTGGCAACTTAGGAACTGCAGAAAAGATTAGCTGCCAGAACAGACCGATTGTAGGTGCTTGTATAACTGCTGAGCTGAGAGCGATGCCTTGCACTGTGTAGGTCAGCCATCCGCACTGCCAACAAGAAACGGAAGCACTAAAAATGTGCTCTATCAAACCATTATGGTGCAATGGCGGCCATTGAGAGTGCTTGAGGATGGTCTATCAGGGCTGCATATACCCTGTATGCACTGAACTGTAAGTTAGTATTACTTTCTGAAAGCAATATCACTATGATGGAAACCATGAGGGGGGTGGCACAACAACAGCCCACAGTATGTGTAGAACCCTGGGTAGATTGGAAGGAGCTAACCTTTCGCCCAGTAGTGGGGCGATACACTCTGGTGTACGATAGTGGACACATGGGGAGCAGCTGATAGCCTGGAGTGATGCCATATATGCATTGACAATAGCAGTTCAAAGAGGCCGGTAAACTCTGAGAAAGTTGATTTAAGTTAGCATGGTCATATGGAGAGCAGGAGATACAGGAAAGCCTCAGCAGTTGATACGAGAACTGATGCTCTCTCCAATCATAGGGATTGTCATTACAGACTCTGGGTGGATAGTGGTTCATGCTAGCAAAACAGAGAAGAGAGTAGGGTCCAAGAGCATGTGATTGTTGCATGTCTACAATGGTTAGGAATTCTGGTATTGAAGTATATGCTATGCATCTCCATGCATGCAATTTGAATTAATATTGGCAATGGTGAGGAATAGTGGGTGCAAGTCATTCAAGTGACGTGAGGACTTTGGGGATGATCATAGTGCCAACTGGTAGTTGATCCTGTATACAGTATGTACATGTAATCTCAGCCTAACAGAAAGAGTGATTGGCTTACCTGGATTTGGTGTGCTTCATCACCAGACATCCATTTTCCATATTCTCATTCATGTCAAATGACTCACAAGCAGGGTTGTTTTGACTCTGACCATCTGCATCAAGGAGTACAGCATTGCAGTTCCTGAGGGGGGACTCAGATGATGGAGGATGATCTTGAACAACTTGGCTGGGCATGATGAAGGACAGCCTGCAGGTGGGGTACTGCTGGATATGGAATTTGTACCACACTGTGGTTTCCTCAAACACCTGGGAAATTGAGATGAATGTGGCACTGTCCATGTGACATGCAACATACTCACTGAGTCTTGAAGTGAGATCTGGAAGTGAATAAAGGTTGCCAATATCAGTGAGTGTGACAGACAGCACAGCTGTAGTGCCATTGGACATGAGACCTTTTGTAAAGAGATTCTGGATGGTCTGAGAAGCTTTGAAGTCCACTGGTGTTGTTCACCAGGAGTAACATGAGAAACCCATGTTGAGGTACTGTTGAATACACAAGGTTTTCTTCATCCTTGGCAGCATTGACCACAGGCTTGTCATGCTCACATAGTAAAAGGCATAAATCCAACAAACAAATGCATTCCTCATGGTTGAGGGGGCAGATGATTTGTTCTCTGAAGTCAGACTGCTTATTGGTCTGAGTGAATGGGACTTTGCAGTGAGTAATGAGAAGGCATTTGGAAACATCAGCACTATACTGAATTAACCTGCCACTTCTTTTGATGGCATCTGTGAAGCTCAACGGGAGCTCTAGCTTAGGGATGTTAAAGTTGTCCTTTCTAGCACAACCCCAGCATTGTGTCAAGACCAGTTCTCTTTGGTCTCTGAGGGGGTCCAAGGTTGGAGTTTTAGCACTAGGATGGAAGTCCAGACTATTGGAGTTTTAGTATACAACTAGTATACCTTCACTTGCTGAGTTCCAGAGGTCAGAGCTATCCAGATATGACTGGAGTCGAGTGAGATTGAGGAGTATCTTATTTGATATTCAAACTGAGGTGCTATGACATATGTACAAGGCTTTTATACTATGGAGAACTTTGTAAAGCAATGTCCAGGGCATAGCAACTACCAGAGCTCAGTACAGATGACTGAAGAGATTAGTAAGGTATTAGTAAGCTATGCCAGTAGTTGCTGGGTAACCAGTAAGTAAAATGATTAGTCATAAAAGGCTGGAATGGTAACTAAGAATGAAGTGAGGGAAACTATTACTAAATATGGAAGCCTATATACGAAGTAAAAGATAAGAACAAGAATAGGACAGAGTTCTGTCATGGAATGGAGCACTGAGAGTCTAGAATGTGGTTATTAATAGCCAGAGTTTGTACTGGAGTGTAGGCATGTGTCACGGATGTGACACATTGAGGGTTTGTTACATGAAACTTGGCAAGTGAAGCCTCCATGTCTCCAATGGATCTCCCCATGTGGACATGCCTTTGCATGAGATAGATAAAATGTGCATGGATAGACAAAACCATTGCAGGGGAGGACAGTGCCAGCAATCATAGCAACTATAGTCTGCTGTATGTCCCAGTATTCATGGCCAATCATTTGAGTCATACATGATATCCCAGAATTGAAATGGAATACAATGACACATTTGTGATGGACTTTGTAGTAGGAGTTGCATGGATAATGGGGCCCTTGATGCAGACAAGTTTGTCGGTATGTGTGAACAACAGATTAGCTAATGCCGTCAGCATCGTCAAGTTACACCGACCGGTAGGATTGAGGTCACACATGTTGATAGCTTTCAGTCCAAACGGATGAGCTCTGTACACATTGGCCATGATGTCTGCAATTTCTTCATCGCCTTGCTCACCTTGCATACAGGAGGTCTTTCAGAACCTGATCCCTGGTGGGGACAACTTCTTCCGGGTACTTTTGGAACTGGGTAAGCTGCTTCTTAGACAATGGGTGTCTTAAATGAAGTGGAGAGGTTTGAGAATGTTTCTGCATTTGGTGGCATGGAGGCTGTCAATATCCAAGGGGACAGATTGTTGCATGAGCTGCACCTGTGCTCCCATCCCAGATAGCATGCAACAAATGTGCTGATGGTGTGATCTTTTGCATACTTTTGCATATTTTGTTTTGACTACCAAGAGTGTGAGTTAATTAGCAAAAAGTGGTTCACTAATGGGCCATTATTAATGTGTTTATCAAAGGTTACTCCCACATCACCATAGCTGTGTTCATTGAAAAATGATCCAAGGATTATTAATAGATCATCAAAGGTTTACTGAAGGTTCATCAATGTGTTGTGTAGTGTGCACATCTTTTGACTCCCAAAAGTGAAGTGGCTATTGACTAGTGTGTGGTGTAGCGTTCATATTTTTAATCTACACCAGTATGCTCTGTTGAGGACAGAATCACTCTCCATTAATGATATAGGAACAGTCTTCTCATTAATTATTTAAATTTTGTGACACTCAGAGTAGTTAAGCAACTGGCTATGGTGTAGTATTGTTGCACACTATAGTCACAAATTTTTTTAGAGTTTACATCTGGCATGAGTCTGGCAGGTTTGTCTTCAACATGAACATTGTGATCACTGCCACCATGTCAATTGAAGCATTCAACATCATGACCCTGAGGGTCTGTGGGTCTTCTGTACAGATCCAAGTCTGTGCAGGTCTGTACAGGGGCACCTGTCTGTGAGTCTGTGGGTCTTCTGTACAGACCTGTGCATAGGGGGCGGTTTCGCTGATGTAGGGTTGATGAAGTAGCAGTCTCCAACAGAATGTACTGTTGTTCAGGGTGAAATACAGATGCTGACACTTGCATGGCCTGCCATTTCATGGAGCAATGCCTGGCCAAACCTTTTGTTGCCTACATCAGCAAGCCTGCATTTTTTCTGGTGACACTTACAGTGACTGACATGTCTGGCAGCAGTCAAATAAGTCATGGCAGTACAAACAGCCAGCCAGAGGCACAGAGTGGCACAGACCCACATATTGTACAGATTTTCCACAGAGCAAGTACAGACCCTACAGACCCACAGACCCATAGATGTAATCATTAATTTGCCCATATCTTGCCCAAAAAAAGATATATTACTAAGGTAATCATATTCCCATGGTCCTGTGATGATAGGCAATAACTTTCATTATGACATCATGGCTGTACAATGACTCTCCAAGTCTACACAGATGTGCTGAGGCAATTTCAATCAGAGTTTGAATTTTGTAAACATTGATTTGCCCATATCTTGCCCAAAAAAGGAGATATTGTGAAGGTAAGCATATTCCCTTGGTCCTGTGATCATGGGCTACAACTTTTGTTATGACATCATAACTGTACAGCCACTTTTATCTTCTGGTTGCACCAGGTCTCCCACAGAACTTTGCAAATATCTTGCCCAAAAATGGAGATATTGCTAAGGTAAGCATATTCCCATGGTCCTGTGATCATAGGCTACAACTTTTGTTATGACATCGTGGCTGTACAATTACTCCATATAGTAGATTTTTCGACTTCTGAGTCTGCACCCATGCACTGTGGCAATTTCAAACTCCGATTGAAATTTTTGTGGGGGTGTATATAAACCTGCTCACTCCAGCAACACAACTCTTTCCTCTACCACCACCATCTCCCCTTGTCATCATCATCATCCCTCCCTCTGATTGATCCACTAGAGGGGGGGCAGAGGCAGGGGGTGGGCCCCCTGTGAGGCTGTGCCCATTTAGCATAGATATGTAGTCCCTGTACAGTTGTAATTAAAGTAATTTTATAATAGAATTAAATTATTAGCTGACTACATGTTAAGTTGAGTGTGGGAATTTGTATACTGAAACAGTCAGGGGTAAGTCTGTACAGGCTGGTAGTTCTGACAAGCTGGTGTACTGACTAACTTCTAGTCTGACAGTTCTGACAAGCTGTGTACTGTGTAACCTATGGCCTGGCTGTTCTAGCAACCTGGTGTACTGACTAACTTATGGTCTGACAGTTCTGATAACTCTGGTGTACTGGGCAACTTATAATCTGGAGGCTATCCCCACCTGACAAACTCAGTATCTTATGGTCTGACATTTCTGAATATCTGGGAAACTGCTCTTCTGACAATGTCTGGTCTGTATCACCTACTGTTTGGCTGATGGAGAGTTCTGACAAGCTTATTGCAATTCCCACTATGGGGTAGTGTATCTGGGATGTCTCCCTCCATGCTGTCTTGCCACTGGATAAGTGGGGTACAGGAATTGTTGGGTTTGGGATCATTTCACTTCAGGTAACCCTTTTCTGGAGGCATTTTGGCTGAATAGTTTCTCCAAACAGTCAAGCTAAATGCCTCTCAGACCATGGTATCCCATGGACATCCTTTCATGTCCCAGGGAATGGCATGGTCCTGGGCCCAAAGGGATGGACCTGGGCCCACAAATGGGTGTGGGCTATCCCATCATTGCCTTAGGTGTCTGGGGTCCCTGACCTAAAAATGCAGCCTTATTAGCATTGATACCCCTGCTTCTGGGGAGGGTATGGCTATCATTATGAGCCAATATCACTGCCTCAATGCACACATAAAGCTAGCAGTGAGATTTTTGAGCAGGTCATTCTGGGGAAACATCCATAATCACTTCTAATTCCTCATGTTGAAGATCATTGTTTTGTGGGAAATTAAGTAATTTATGGTATGAAAGTCAGCTCCCCCCTCATATAAGGCAAGAAAGGGTGGTCATATATTTGAACACAGCCTTTATGGCACTGTAGCACAGTGGGTGGAAAGTAGGTCACAAAATGCCATACAAACCTCACTCCAAGGCTGTTGGGACATGGCCCACACCAAGCATAACATCTCATCTGCATGTCTGAGGGCAAGTGGGATGTCCCATAACAGTCTCAGAGGCTATTGTGGGAAATCCCATCTGCATCTTTGAAGGTAAATGGGATGTCCCATCATAGCCCTTGAGGCTATGATGGGACATCCCATCGCATCTCTGAGGACAGTGGGATGTCCCATAACAGCCTCCATCAGCAAAACCATCTTTTTTCGCAGAGGTTACAGTGCCACAGTGCACAGTCAGGTACAGTGTGACAATACCATGTCACACAGCCCACATTTCCCCACAGGCTCCCAGACACCTAAGGCAATGATGGGATAGCCCACACCCATTTGTGGGCCCAGGTCCATCCCTTTGGGCCCAGGACCATGCCATTCCCTGGGACATGAAAGGATGTCCATGGGATACCATGGTCTGAGAGGCATTTAGCTTGAATGTTTTGGAGAAACTATTCAGCCAAAATGCCTCCAGAAAAGGGTTACCTGAAGTGATCATTTCTGCAGCAATGGGTATCCTGGCACTGTACAGGGCATGAGGTGTACTGCTGCCAAGTATCTCACATGGAAGGCTCATGTTGACATTCCAATTGTAGTCTCCATTTCCATTTCTGCTGAGTCTTTTATGAATGTTTGATGGGCCCTTATTGGGCCTTTGACAAATCACCAACAAATTTTTAATGAACCTTGAGTGAACCTCAATTTGTGAACCATTTACCATCCCTTGACAAATTGTTGATGAAATTTCACTCAGCCACTGAGAAATGAACCTTCCAGAACCATTAGCCTTGTGGCAACATTCAAACACCAATGTCATGGCCATGCCTCACCTGCACTTTTCCCACACTTCCAGCACCCCTTCTGACACCTCTGCCCACCTCTCTGACACCTTCTGACCCATTCCTAACCAAGTCTGACACTTACCAAGCCTGCAGATCACTCTGCCACAGCAATTGAGCCATTGTCACTGTCAGCCACTGTCAGTCCAGGCATGTAACCCATGGGTCATGTGATCATCTTAGGGGCATCATCCTTGTGGGACCACCAGGCCAAGAAGGCATGCTATGGTGCCTGGACTGCATGGTGCTCTGAAGGGTTGCACAGCTTTCCTATCTGCACCAAACCTACTGTTCCGCTGATGTGGGCTTCCTTTGGGGATGTGCCTGGGATGAATTTGGACTGATAGGGGGTGCCATGGAGCTAGGAATGAGGGCATAGTGGAGTGCTGGGGGATGAATCACCTTTTGCAGCATTGGGATCCATCTTGATGGATCAATAATAGAGCAATGATCAGGATTGTTTAAGGACATATGAGATAAGGATTTTGACCTCATCTTGCTTCCGAGCAATGCTTCCCTCCAGTATGTGCTTGTGGAATGCCATATCAAAGAAAGTGATTGATAGTGAGTTTGGAAGGACTGCCATGGCTGCATGGATTACATGGAGAGCTGCCCTGTTATGCCTACATACCTATATCATGAGAACTAACCTACATTACTGCCATTTACTTGAATGGGTATACATGATGTATGCTCTGATTAAGAGGGCTACAGAAAAAAATAGGACATGGAAACCAGAAGATCCCCCCAAGGATATAAGATACATTCAAGACATGAAGTCCCAGTTTTACTTCATGCAAAAGAGTACTGGAAAACATGGTCAGTATGGAAAAATATATGGTTAGAACATGTCCATACCTTCCAACTATTGCTAATGAGTGTAGGATACGGAAAACCTTTGGTCTGTATGTAGACTGTGATTTGTTCAGCCTACACCCCTGACATATGAAACATGGCTTACCTGGAGAAGAAATGAGTAATACATGATTATTCTGCCCTTGATTGCCAGGATAATACTCATGTATGCACAAAATTCTGCATCATGTATCAAAGTGACTGCATTCCACTTCTGAGCTGTGATGATAATATCAGGTGATGTTGAGCTTTGGGATACCTTGTCCAACAGGTCATAGTTGATGAGGATTAAGCCAAAGACCTGCTCATGAATCATGTTAGTAGGTGCTATATGGATAAAATACTAACTCACAGCTGTACAGATGGTCATCAAGGTCATCAAGCACTCATTCATCACCATTTGAATGGCAGGCTCTTTCCCATCAGTGGCTGATGTGGGTATAGCTTTCAGAGCCACTTCAGCATCTAGAGTCTGAGTAGCTGGTGTTGTGGCAGTCTGGGGGGGCAGAGGCAGTGGTGACAGCTATGATAATGGCTAATTGGAGAGATATGTGATTACCTGTGTAACCACCAATCCCTACATTCATCTACTGGCACTTGATCCACCTTCTTTTTGACACAACAACAACACATAAAAATAGATCAGATGGTACAGACACTTAAACATGTACCAGAAATACTGCATCCTATGTGCATTTGGAAGTAGAAGGTTATTTGAATGGGTAATGAGGCATAAGGTATATGAGTTTTTCTGAGCTTGGTCATCACTTGAACTACCACCAGATCTGGAATGGAATGGAGAATTAGTGTGATCTTGTATTAGCTAAGTTGTCTACATGCTTATCACCACAGCAATGGTCACTCATGTCCACCATCAGATTCCATGCCCTCACTGTCTTCATTGTCATCACCTGGTGACTGGGTTGCATTCACCACTTTCAACAACTGGCCTCAGAATTGCAGCCTCCAGCTTTCCTCACTTGGGTTTCTTCCAGCCCACTCAACATTTTTCCTGTTTTGCCTGCCCTTTTTCCTCATTCCACAGGTGCAGCTCTTCATGATAAGCATCTTTGCATTCCTTATTTCTTTGCTTCTCACCAAAACCAGTCTGTGGATAGCCTTAGGGCAGTTCCAGGTCTATGGAGTGGGCAATTCTTCCCTACAATCAGAGCCCTGGCACATTCTCTGGCACAGGTGACTCTGGTGTGATCATCATTGACAGTAAGGGACATATTGGGGGTCTTCCCACAGGAAGAACTGGACTGCACTGGACTCTTGAGCCTGGTGTCAGAATACAAATGACATTGCAATGATACAACTTGACAATGCAGTAATAATCAAAAATACAGAACTTAATGCAGGGTGTACCATCTTCATGTCCATCCATTGTAACGCTTATAATCACAGGGACTATACTCGGTTACTCCTTGACTGATAGAGAGTAGAGGACAGAGGAAAGAGTTAATGCGACGATGCACAAATGAACTCGATTGGAGTGTCTACGACAAGAGAGGCGGTATTTATACTACTACGAGTGTTTGTACCGTGGAACGTCGTAGAACAAACCAAACAAGCGAGAGATAAACGCTATTGGCTGCAGCGCTCCACGCTGAGTCAATGCGGTTACGCTGACGAATCAGCTGACTAAGTAAAGTGTCTATGAGCGCGTCTAAGTAACCCTAACCAGAGAGTGGATAAATAAGGAAAACTACGCTAAGGGTACGCTACAACTAGTAGTGAAAAAGTACGGGGCGTTACACTATCCCCTCCTATGGCTCGACTTCCAGGCGAGACCAGATAGGCTGCACAGCAGTCAAGGGGTCAGGTACAGCGGAGAAAAAGAGACCTTCGGTCGAGAGTAAATGAAGCTTCTGGGGGGCGCCAGGGTGGAGTTTGTGAAAATCGTCTATCGCCTCCTGGGCATTCTTAAGAGCAGATCTAGGCTCCCAAGTGCGATCTTCCTCCGGGTATCCCCTCCAATGAACGAGGAACTGAAGATTACCACGCTTCAAGCGGGAATCAACAACCTTTTTGACTTCGTACTCGACGTCTCCTTCATCCGTAACCCGTTGTGGGCCAGGCCGAGTAACCGGTTGCCCCTCAAGAGCACCAAGATAAGGTTTCACCCGTGAAACGTTCACTACCGGGTGTATGCGCATCGAGCGCGGCAACTTTAACTTAACGGCGTTGGGTAAAACGTCCGAGACCTCGTACGGGCCTATCCACTTTTCGGTCAATTTTCGGCTCTGCTGATCCTTCAGCGATAAATGGTCGGTAGCCAGCCAAACCTGCGAGCCTACGGTGTAAGCAGGGGAAGGGGATCGTCGCTTGTCTGCCTGAGTTTTCTGACGAGTCCTAGCTTTTCCCAAGCTTTCGCACACCTCCTGGAACACCTGGAACCAGTCTTTAGCGGTTTCCTCCACTGCTTCTACCTTAGAAGTCGTCGGCTCGACGCCCATTCGTGGTGTGTATGAACGGGTAACTTCAAAGGGGCACTTGCCAGTAGAAGAAGACTTGGAGTTGTTATACGCGAATTGAGCTAGGGGAAGCCAATCCTCCCATCGTTCCTGCTGATGGTTTGCATACATCCATAGATACTGCTGAATTTCGCAGTTCAACCGCTCTGTTTGACCATCCGTTTGTGGATGAAACGCCGTCGAGAGCTTCTGCTCGACACCCAACATTTTAAATAACTCCTTCGAGAACTGAGACGCGAACTGTGGTCCGCGATCCGAGATGAGAGACTGCGGAAGGCCGTGATGCTTCCAGACGTGAGTTAAATAAAGCCGTGCCGTACTAGCGGCAGTTTCCTTTTCAGTGCAGGGGATGAACTCTGCTTCCTTAGAGAACCGATCGACGACAACCAAGACGTAAGACTTTCCAGAGGAGCTCCTGACTCCTATATCCATAAAGTCGGTCGTGAGATCCTTCCAAGGCCCATCAGGGACAGGTAAAGATTTGAGTTCGCCTGCCGGCGGCTTGTTACTAGGCTTGCTAGCTTGGCACGTCTGACAGTGCTTTACATACTCCTCGACATCGGGCTTCAAGGTAGACCACGTGAACCAGCGTGTGATCAACTCCTGAGTTCCTTTTACGCCTCGATGACCCGCTAGGGGCGAATCGTGAAGAGCAGTGAGTACCTTCTGTCTGAGTGCCTCAGGCACGAAAACTTTGTCTCCGTCATACAGTAAACCGTCGCGTCGGTCGAGCGTTCCAGCGTCAACCTCGGCCGTTACACTGCGCAGTTCTTCTATGAAGGGATTTTCTAGGCGCACAGCGCATACTTGTTCGGGTTTAATAAATAACGACTCCTCAGACTTAGCATTCTCGCGATTTTCTACCAAGTCTTTGCAACGAGAGAGAGCGTCCGGTCGTCCCATTGAAACACCTGGTTTGTGAACGATAACACAGTTAAAGCGACTAAAATACTGCGCCCAACACACCTGGCGTGGTTGAAGCTTCTGCGACGTCATAAACCATTTAAGGTTGTGGTGATCCGTCCAAATTTCAAACTGGTACGGAGTAGCCTCAAGGTAGTGGCACCATTGCTCTAGAGCGCGGATGATGGCTAGCATCTCTTTGTCGTGAACCGTATAATTAAGCTCTGCTCCACTAAGCGAGTGACTTGAATAGGCAACTGGTCTCCAGAGACCGTCATCGCATTCTACCGAGAGCACGGCTCCGGTTGCGTAATCCGAGGCATCGGTTTCTAGACGGAACTTCCGATCCTGATCGGGGAACATAAGAATAGGCGCGGTCGTGAAGGCTTCCTTTAACGTATTAAACGCTACTTGGCACTTGTCGGACCAGAGAAACGGAGTGTCCTTTTTAGTGAGATCATTAAGGGGGCACGCGACCTGCGTGAAATCCTTTATGAATCGTCGGTAAAAGTTCACAAGGCCAAGGAAGCCTCAAACTCCACGAACAGAAGTAGGGACCGGCCAGTCACGCACAGCAGCGACTTTAGCGGGGTCCATCTTAACTCCATTCGTGCCAACTATCATACCCAGAAAGTCGACCTCTTTTTGCTTAAACAAGCATTTCTCCGGTTTGACAAACAAGTCATTCTCCTTCAACCTTCTAAGCACCTCTAGCACGATCCTGTCATGTTCCTTCTCATCGTCTGTTTTCGTAAATATCATAAGATCGTCTATATATACAACTAGAACGTCCTCCATATCACCGAAGATGTCGTTCATCATGTTTTGAAATGTGGTGGGGGAATTACATAAACCGAAGAACATAACCAGCGGTTCGAAGGCTCCACGGTGACAGATGAAAGCGGCTTTCCACTCGTCACCCTCCTTGATCCGGATGTTATTGTATCCCCATCTAAGGTCCATTTTCGTAAATAATTTACACCCTTTCAACTTGTCAACAAGCTGCGAGATGAGCGGGAGCGGATACGAGTTCTTGACTGTATGCTCGTTTAGATATCGGTAATCCTGTACCATACGCTTCTTTCCATCCTTCTTAGGGACGAAGAACACGGGAGAAGTCTGCGGCGATTTACTAGGTCGAATATATCCCTTCTTGAGTTGTCCATCAACGAAGTTACTAACTTTGGTTTGCTCATCAGGGCTGAGAGGGATCAACCTTCCCTTTTTCGGAACAAACGACTCCTTTAGTTCTATCGCGTGGTCCCAAGGTTTCCTAAGCGGCATGCGTTCGGATTCCTGGACAGAGAAGACACTTAAATAATCGTGGTATTCCTTCGGAACCAGTTCCTCAGGGGTTTTATCTTTTTTAGGAGCCTCCTGCTTGTCGGCTCTGAATATATTATGCCAGTCTTCGAGGGCCTGGACCTCCTCCTTTTCGATACATCTAACGAAGGCCGGCTTCGGCGCGAGTTGCCTGCAACTACGAGGACATCTTTTCATCGAGATTTCGCTGGTTTTCCAGTTGACTTCCGGGTTGTGGGTGGCAAGCCACGTGTGACCCAAAATCATGTCGTGAGATCCCAGATCCGTGACATCGGCTACTAACTCTTCGAAGTGATCTCCGAACTGAACTCTAAGCGGTACTTGATGCGTAATCCTTCCAGCGGAGTTAAGAGTACCATCGACATTAAATACGTCCACAGCGCGTGGGAGAGACAACTTTGGAAGCTTCTTTCGATCGACGAATTTAGCGTCCACGAAAACACCTGTAGCACCGGAATCCAACAAGGCCTGCACAGCGTGTGCGTCACCCTTCCTAGTGCGAATAATGATAGGTACTGCTACGTGATCCTTTAAGTTGAGCGTGCGAACTCGGGATTTTGGCGGTACTGTCGCCTGAGCATCGCTAACCGACTCGGATCCTTCCGAAACGCTATTTTTGGGAGTTTTATTGCTTGGAGAATTAAGCGGTGCCAGTTTAACATCTGGTCCCGAGCCCTTTCGGGACCCTCCAACAGACGGTGTAGGTACAAAGTCCGAATCGTCGTCCATGCTATCTACAGAGAGAGGAGAAAACCTATTTATGGTAACTATGTCCGAGAATGAAACCTTTTTTTGTGCTTTTGTATTTTGTATTTTTGTGCTTTCTTTACTATTTTTAGACGAAACTGAAACGCAACGAGAAGAGAAACTAAAAGGGAGAAAAGAAACTTGTCCAGTACAAACATTGCCCGAGCCTGCAGGACCCGACTTCACTGCAGCTCTGATTCTTTTAACTTAGAGACGTGAGCAACTACCTGCTCAAACGTCATACCGTCCATGGCGGCCAGCCGCGGGTCAACACCCTCAGAGCGCACCTGGCGCCCTTTGCCTTTGTTCCCGCCCTGCGGGCAATGTGGACGAATGTGGCCCTTCTGGCCGCAAGCGTAACATTGGTAATTTGAGAAGTCCTTTTGGGGGCGGCTTCCCGATCCACCCTGCGCAGCCCCTATGTCCATGGGCGTGCCCTGCCCTGACGTCACCCCGGGCGAGGGTCGTGAGAAACTTTGTCCCCATCGAGAGGACGCACCGCCAGTCTTGATTCTAACTGCCTCCAGGGCAGCACCGAGGCACCTGGCCTCCACGTTGTACTCTGCCCAGGTGTCCTTGCGACGTCCCTGAACAAAGATTTGTTGAACGATCTCCGGGCGGAGTGCCCTTTCCAACATAAAGATCGCATAATCATCGGATACCCCGGATGTGGTCCTTAGAGCGTTAAACTTTGCCAGGAACTCTTCTGTCCTGGCCGATCCTTGACGAACTTTGCTGAGCTGTTCCTTTGCCCAGTCTTTATTATGAAGCGGCCTAAACCGCACTTCTACTTCTGCCACCAATTCGTCGTAGGTGGGCCACGTCCCTGTCGGGAGACATTGATCGATACGCGCCCGCGCGTATGCTCCAGCGATCAGTCCAGTCATCCTAGACCAAACCATGAGCGTCCTCGCCCTCGGGCTGGTCGACTGAGCCGTGATGATAAAGGCCTTCATCTTGGCCCACCACTCCTCGAACTTGCTTATTGACCCGTCGAACATCCCCGGGTCAGCGACGCCCCGTTTCGTGGGGTCAACGTTTTGGTTGGGGTTGGGGGCGGCCCCTCCGCCTTGCTGCTGCTGCTGCACGCCTGCTACCGCGTTGGCGACGTGCTGGGCGACTTGGTTGGCGACCTGCGCCGTGATTAAAGTGGTCATTTGCTGCATAAACTGCAGCTGGTCTTGCGTGAATTGGTCCATGACCAGTGAACGTTACGGGGGTGTGAGGGGGAGGGCGAATAGTTTGTCTATTCCGTAAGTTGTACGGAACGTGCAGGACGAAGCCCAGTAGGTTCGGGTCGGGAGAAGGGGAACGAAGAGGGAGTGGCGAAAGGCGGGGGAGAAGAGGTTCGGGGGTCCCAAAGATTTGTTGCTCGAGGGGTGTTACTTCCCGAGCGAACAGGAGCGGGGGAGCGGGTGATTCTTCCTTTTTCAGGTAAGGAGAAAACCTAATACAAGGAGCCAAAGACTCCGACTTTTTGACGCGAGGAATGTTGACGAGATTTTCCCTGCCCTCAGTGGCGGTACTCTGTCTCAGCTATTGTAAGGGTAACTAGGGATACGGTAGTACGCTTTCTACCTCCCGTGACGTAGGGGAACTACTTTAGACTATGCGTTTCCACCCCCTAATGTGGGTTACGCCTTCACACTGCCCTTGACGAACAGCGGGACTACTGACTACGTTTCTTCTTCGACACAACCCCTTGCCGTAAAGGGGACGAGACTAAAAGCGTCGTCTCGTGAAGAAAGAAAAGCGTGAAGACAAAGCTCCTTAACCCTGGAGTCCGGGTATACGTTGCCCTATATGCCTGGGTGCAAGCGGAGTAAGGGAGTATTGGTAGAATTGAGTTCAAGTGTAACGCTTATAATCACAGGGACTATACTCGGTTACTCCTTGACTGATAGAGAGTAGAGGACAGAGGAAAGAGTTAATGCGACGATGCACAAATGAACTCGATTGGAGTGTCTACGACAAGAGAGGCGGTATTTATACTACTACGAGTGTTTGTACCGTGGAACGTCGTAGAACAAACCAAACAAGCGAGAGATAAACGCTATTGGCTGCAGCGCTCCATGCTGAGTCAATGTGGTTACGCTGATGAATCAGCTGACTAAGTAAAGTGTCTATGAGCACGTCTAAGTAACCCTAACCAGAGAGTGGATAAATAAGGAAAACTACGCTAAGGGTACGCTACAACTAGTAGTGAAAAAGTACGGGGCGTTACATCCATGCTTTACATTGCAACCCCAAGGAAATTCATGACTACAGCCTGATGCTCCTTGGTGGAGGAGCTGTTGGGAAGTGCATCAAGTTTCAGGAACTGGGATAGCAGGATGCATGCATCCACTGTGATGCACCTGTTGAGTTGGATGAATTGGATGGGTATCAGAGAAACACTTACATGAGCACAAATGTAATTTCTCCTGCATGTTGGGATAAATTGCAGGGATAAAACCCCATGGCCCTTTCAGTGTCCTGGTTGGAGATATACACAAATTATACTATTTCATAGGCAGTAAAGCCTGGCTGTAAATGCACATCAATGGGATCAAGCACAACGACAATATGCTGCAGAGTACATACTCCATGCCTAACCTCTCAAATTCATGCCACTCACCAATTTCATTGAATGTCTGCTGGGTGATTGCAGTACTCTTCACAGCATCAGACACAAGCAGAAGATCCCCAGTCATCTTGGCACACCAAGAAATCAATATCATTACTACCAATGCATGGTTGAAGTTGAAGTGGCTGCTTTTTTCATGAGATATCCTCCCAAGTGCTGAGGAGCTGGTAGCCATGACTATACAGGCATTGAAGAATGTAGTGTTAGACCATGACCGCATAAACCATGCCAAAATGGATAATGTTGTGGTTGGAATATCCAACCCATGAAACCTTTCCTCTCCATCAGCATCCAGAATGTTATGTATAGTTCCACCAATGTGCTGGTGGAGCATTGTTCCACCAAAAGAAGCCCTGTTTGACCTTGGGTGGTGTGATCTGGGTTTGGCTTCATTTTTCTCCAGAGCATTAAAGCAAAGTTGCATTCCTATGGTGCTGACAGTGCACAGAGTTGGAATCTGACAGTGACCTGGATTACACGAGTGGTTAGAAGAACTCAGTTTTTCTACTAGAGAATGCATGACTTACCAATCAAGTTTGCAAAGCATTCTTGGACCCACTTGTTTGCTTATTGTGTTTGCATTTTTGCCTTTTTCCCCAAGGTGTTTGGCCATGTGCAGGATCAAACAACCAGAATGGCTCTCACATTTACCAGCTAATCCTGAAAAGCATGCTTCAAGGTCTTACTGTATCACTCATACACTTGTGCCAACTCCAACACCACAACTGTTTTCACTACCACCACCATCTCTCCATGTCATCATTGTCATCATCCTTCCCTCTGGTGGGTTCACTGTGAAGCCACACCAATTCACATAGATATGTGATCACATGTAGTTAAAGTAGTTTTATAATAATATAATCCCATTACTGGTTAAGGTTCTACATGTCATGTTGAGTGGTTGGAATCTGTATACTGACCCAACCTGGGGTAGGTCTGTACAGGTCTGTACAGAGGGGGACCTGTCTGTGTGTCTGTGGTCTATATGGACCCATATGGAGGGTGGTTATGCTGATGGAAGACACATATTATGCCAAACTGGGAAAAACTGAACCTAGGCTCCAGGAACATCACATGGCATTCCATTATATGGGATGGATTCAAAGGAAGGAACAGCACTGGGAAAAACTGATGTTGCCATTTTTCACTTGTTATCACTATATATTGCTCTATGTCACTATTTTTCACTAAACATCAGCCACTTGTCACATTGTGTGGGCATCTAGTGTTCCCATCCCCACTGTTGCTGGTATTGGGCCATGTGCCACAACTGCCTATTACATGATCTCATGTCTCCATGTTGATAATTCATGACAAGCAGTACAGCGATGGGTGTCTAGATGCCCATGGCACTTTACTGGGTATGAGGTGTACCTCTGCCAAGCTTCTCACATGGAAGGCTCATTGTTGACATTTCCAATTGTAGTCTCCATTTCCATTTGTGCTGAGTCTTTGATTAACCTTTGATGGGCCATTGACAAATCACCAACAAATTTTTAATGAACCTCGAGTGAACCTCAATTTGTGAACCATTGACCATCCCTTGACAAATTGTTGATGAAATTTCAGTCAACCACTGAGATATGAACCTCCCTGAACCATTAGCCTGGTGGCAACATTTGAACTTCAAAGTGTGATGCAGGGCAAGACACTGAGGCCCCAGGTTGGCAGTGTCATGAGTTGGAAGGAGATGGAAGGAGGTGACTAGAGAGGCAAAGGAAAATTTCCTGAAGGCCTAGGAAGTGTGGGAAGTGTCAAACTTGACAATATGCCACTAAATGGTCAAAGTCAGATTTTTCTGGATGGTAGGCCTGTTTCCAGAGGCTTGGAACTCAATTGGTGACAATTCTGGATTCTTGCACTTGGCAGTAAAACTCAGTAGATGCAAGGGGGAGAACTCAAAGGGGGGAAATGGGGACTCAGTGAAGGCTCAAAGGAGTCAAAGATACTTGGCAAAATGACCCTGGAAACTCAAGGGGACTCTCAGACACACAGACAGTGATGCTGGCAGAGTGGGTGGTATTTGTCTAAGTAGGGCCATATTTTGTAGCATACAGGACACTGTGACTAAAATAGGGATTGGAAATTATTGGAACTATCAAATGTCAAGAAAATGTTGAAGGAAAACCCACCACTGCAGGTACCACAAGTCATATATAGTGAAAAGAAGAAAAAGTAGTCCAGGAAAGATCACACATAAGGAGAGGTGGCAAGAACTCACATGTCTGTTGGCCAATGGTGCATTATCTGATGCTGCAGGGTTTGTCTGAGATGATCTAGGGTACAGGAGCTGGTTTATTGGCAGTGGCAGTGTGAGTCAAGGTGAGGATCAATGGTGAAATGACCAAAAACCCAACACAAAGACAAAGTGGGCAAGTGCTGGTTTAGAAATAAAAAGTTGAGGGGTTCCATGTACCTAGGAGGCCAGGGAGAGGGGGTTGGTGCTCCTGACAAAGGGGGAGTCTTAAGAAGTGATTATAGTGGGCTCCCATGAGTCCAGAAGTGAGGTTAGACCCTTCATGGAACCTCAACCAATGGGAGAATAAGGATAATGAAGAAGGGCTTAGAAGCAATGATGAGATCAGTGGGCAGATACTGAGCTAGTAGCTTGGGCAGGTAACTTTGCTGGTAGCTGGTTGATTGCTGTTGATGTATGGTACTTTATATAAAATGAAATGCTTTGCTTGATTTAGCTAAGTTTGCTGAGAGTGGAGCAGCAGTATGTTTTCTGAGAAATAGTAGTGGTGTAAGGACAGACTGGGGTAGCAGAAATGATGCCAGTGTAAGATATATTCAGCCCTAAATCCCCACATCAAGCTGCACCAACATTGAGGGCACTGGGGCTCTTTACATCTTTGATGGGCATGACCATGACATGCTCCACTTTCTTACTACCCAACATGTCCTTTTCTCACCCATTACAAGAAGTTAAGTGTCCAAAGAGCTGCTCTTTGAGCGCTTAGGTTTTACAGCATGGCATGGTGTAACCGAGTTGTCTTGCAGATTGGGCCAACATTGAAATGAAGACAAGCACAAACCTTAACCTGTCAGGTTTAGGGTTGTATGGACACTCCATACCCATTGGAAGGGAATCATCATAGGCCCAAGTTGGTTTCTTCCAGGCGAGCTGAACACATGTGGCGAGTCGCATTCCTCAGCATGAGTTCATTCAGGCTCAGCGATTTCCTTCACCACGGTATTCACTAACTAGGTTGACTGTTTCCCAGAGGTCAGAAGGGAACTGGTGTGTAGAACTTGAATGGCTGCCACAAGAAGGTGGAAGGGGGTCGGTATGGGCTGCTAGACAGGCTCAGAAGCTGGGAACTTGAGGGGCAGCCAAGTTGGACTCTTGTAGACAGTAGAAGGGCTCACAAGATCGAAGGGATGTCTCTGAGGGTGGCAGAAAATGTATATAACACAATGGGACTCAAATTTAGTGGTGAGACTCAGAGGGGGACTCTGTAGATGCAAGGGGGGACTCAAAAGACTCAAAGATATGCAGGAAAACAACTCTGGGGACTCAAGGGAATGCTCAGACACACAGATAGTGATGCCAGAAAGGTGGGTATATTTTTCCTAAGTACAGCAGTGTTTTGTATTGGAGAGGTAGCTGTACCTAGGGTATGTTTTGGCAAAATTCAAAGGTGTCATATGTCAAGAAAATTTTGAAGGAAAAAGTGCTGATGTAAGGCACTCCAGGTCATATGTATGAAAGAAGGGAAAAGGAAGGGTGGCAAAGAAGTACATGCCTAGGGGTCTCTAGCCTACTGGCCAATGCTGCAGGAACTCTTCAAGGCAGCCTGGGGTGGTGCAGCAATGCTACTGGCAGTGGTGGGCATCAATGTCTCGAATGGGGCCTATAGATACCAAGAAGCCAATGTCACAGGTGATGGGGTAGACTGTTGGTTGATTGAGTATCGGATACTCGATCAATGGGCTGAAGGCTAATGCAGATAGGGGTGGACAATGAATGGGGTTGAGGATAGGGGTAGGCAGTGACTTTTAGCAGTGATGAATGTCAGTGACAGGGGTTACTTCCCAAATAGGTGGCAGCAGCATTAGTAAGCAAAGGAAGTGCTTGAATGAGCTGAGTTAGCTGAGAGTGGAGTGGCGGCAATGTTTCTGAGGGACAGCAGATCTGCAGGGACTGGCTAGGGCAATAGGGTGAATGGTAGATTGATATGATATCTGGCCCTAGGGAGTATGGACTCCCTACAGCACTCCTCTAGATGAGGGCACTTTGATTTGTATGGTTGGCTTTGACCATCTCACCTTACCTTCAGGATGACATGTACAATATTCAGGTCTTATCAATCATTCATCAGAAACTTGTCAATCATTCACTAGAGGTCCATAAAAGGTTTCTTGAAGTTTCACTGATAGTTCAAGAAAAGATTTTTTATCCAAGGATTGTAAATGGTTCACCTAAGGTTCATTGAAGAAGGTCTGGAAGACATTTTCTGAAGTTTCATGAAATTTTGAACATTATCCATAGTTAATGAAAGGTTCCCCCTTGAGCCAACCTGTAAGGTGACTTCCAGAAGAAAATTATCAACCACCATTCCCAAAACCAACAATGCAGGTTCAGGCAACACTTGATACTTGAAATAGAAAGAGTAAGGACTAGATAAGATAATGTGAAGACCATAACCCACACAAGCAGTATGCTGATGTAGCTCATCTTCCCTGGAGTGGTATGAACAGTGCAAAATGTGGCATTTATTGGTTAGATAATCACTGCATTGAGGATTTATTACTCAGATAGGAAATGTAGGTTCAGCTCATCATAGCACTGAACCCCATCTCAGATATTATTCATCATGGAGTCAATCTCTGTGCCTTCAAATAAGCTGCTACCTGATAGTCAGGATACCTTTTCCCACCCCCCACCCCCAGGGTCCCATGAGCCACCAGTCCACAATTCTCAGCTCTCCTGGCTGCCAGTCCACAATCCCCAGCTGCCCTGCCTGCTTGTCCATTCCTACTGACCAGGTTACTGTCACCACAGATGAGGTTACTGCAAGCAACCATGCACCAGGGAATTGTCATGAATCCATCTTCCTCCTTCACTACTTTTTGCCATGGTTAGCAATACAATTGTTCACACAAACCTGGATAGCTTGGCAAGTGCTCCCATGGAGCAGAAGTGAAGCCTCCAAATGAATCTCTACATTAACATTTCCCCAGGACTCTGAGCCATCCACACAGAAGCTAGCCATCTCTGTTGAAATATCACCCTGCCAAGCCAGAAATGTCATCATCTGCCAAGCCAGCTCCACTGTCACATCATGACAGCCAATCACCACACCCAGGTATGTCATCTGCCACAATACATGTGCACCTATTAATATGTCCAGCCACAGAATCTGGAAGTGGATTCCACATATCTGGAGAAGCATGCCTCAAACAGGGCCAATATCATACCCCCACTGGCACACAAGCCAGCACTGCCTGGTATGTTGCCAAGATTTGGCTTAGTAGTATATGCACCATCTATCCTGGCTTGCTGAAAATCCATGGCTACAATCTCTCAATCAGTTTTCATATACATATGTACCATTCCTTATTGAGCATGCAAACTTGAATGGGATAGCTACAAAGGTGAAGGACTCCCAGATGAATTACAGGGAGTTTATTATGGCCATACTCAAAACTTAAGCACTGGAGCCAAGATATCATCTGATGAACACCCAGTGTTACTGGTTTGTAGCAACCAGGTTCAAGGAAGCAAATGCCTCATCCCCTTCCCAGCAAGACACCAGAAAAAGTATTGGAGGCACGCGGTATCAGGTAGGGATCCCCCAAAAATCGAGCATGGATGCAGCATGTGCAAGATATAAAGCAGCTCAAAACCTTCTGGGAGTGGAGATTGAGGAGGAGAAAAGGCAGCAAGAAGAAGCTGCCTGTTGGGAAATTGAAGAACATCAAGCTGAAGAAGAAGCTGTGAAAAGGCAACATGAGCAATGTCAGGCAGCAGATGAGCAATGCCAAGCTGCAGAGGAAGCCACATGAAGGGATTGGATGGGCAGCTGGGGCACTGGGTTGGATTGTGGACAGGCAAGTGGGCAGGTGGGGATTGTGGACTGGCAGCTGGGGCAACTGCAGATTGTGGACCAGTGGGCAGGGCAGCTGGGGATTGTGGACTGGTGCATGAGGCAGCTGGGGATTGATTGTGGGATTGTGGATGAGGAGGCAGGGTAGATTTGGATGTTGCCCTGCTGCCAGCCCACACTCCCTGGCTGCCCCAGCTGACAGTCCACAATCCCTGGCTGCCCTGCCTGCCAGTCCAAAATCCATAGCAGCCCTGCCTGCCCATCCACAATCCCCAGCTGCCCCACCCATCACCCTGGACAGCACTACAGATGCACCACTAGTGAACCAGGATGACCTGGAAGCCAGTCCTGCTGCCAAACCTGTGTCTTTATGATGCTTGCTTTAATCCATTGTACTACTTGTGAGGGTGGAAGGCTTCTCAGGGGTGCTTGGGTACCTGGCACAATTGACCTGGGTGAAGCATGCATGGAGGTGCTTTAGTCTGACATGGCATGCATGGGCAGGTGTCATACCATGTTGGCTCATGGTCATTGTAATTAAAGGATGCAATGGGCATATCACTAAGACAAATCAATGTTTATGCAGTACTACAATGGGTTGGACTGATGCATTATGTACTGGAATGAATTGTATGGTTGACTTTGACCCTAGTTTCAGGATGACAGTTAAAATATTTGTGTCTCATCGAAAAGATTCATCAGAAACTTGTCAACCATTCACTAAAGGTCCACAAAAGGTTTCTTAATGTTTCAGTGATAGCTGATGAAAGATTTATGAAAGGGTTGTAAATAATTCACCAAACATTTGATTCAAGGTCTGGAAGACATTTTCTGAAGGTTCATGAGCTATTGAACATAGAATTGTTCATAGTCCACTAAGGGTTCCACTTTGAGCCAACATGTAAGGTGCCTTCCAGAAGAAAATAATTAACCACCATTCCCACAACCAACAATGCAGGTTCAACCAACACTTGAGACTTGGAATAGGAAGTGTAAGGACTAGATAAGATAATGTGAAGACCATAACACACACAAGCAGTATGTTGATGTAGCCTCATCTTCCCTGGAGTGGTATGAACAGTGCACAATGTGGCATTTGTTGGTTAGATAATCTCTCCACTGAGGATTTGCTACTTAGATAGGACATAGGCTGCCTTTATAAACTACAGGGGTGTGTGATGTGACATGTGCCAACTACCTAAATAGTTGCTGCTATTGTCTATTGTATTTTGAGTATCTATTGTTGCACCTATGTAGTAACTACTTCCCATGCTGCAGTCTGTAGGTGCATGTTCAACACTTTCATCACAGTATATCTTGTCTGGATGCATCAGCATCTCAAGTACTAGCATGACCTCATTGTCCAGCATTCTGACTCCAGTCATAACACTAGTTCATCTCTACATTTTTGCTTGTCCATGAACCCATCATAGTCATCAGCAGTTTCTCCACTAATTGATCCATTCCTGCTGCTCTCCACCTCCAGGTTCTGCCCAGAAATGGTGACACAAAGCTCAAGTACTCATCTCACTCTCACCATCATCCTTCCACATACTATCCTATCTGAGGTGATTATGGTCTCCACTGAAAAGCATATGACACTGATGTGTTTTTGTGCAGTTCTTTCACACCACCAACTCTGCACAAAAGACAGAGTCTATGTTTTTGCACAAATATTACCAGATGATGATGCTGATGCTATTTGACAATGTGATGAACAGGCAAAATTGATGACATACTTGCACTGCATATATCACAGAATGAAATGAAGCATGTGTACATGGAGTCACTGATGGAAGGACTTGTACAAAAAGTCAAATCAATGAGAGCAGATGGATGAACCTATCATGACATCAAACTACAACTGCAATCAAAGGGAATGGCCACCAAACAATTGGAGTTGTTGAAGCAGGACTATGTCTGGGAGATGCTGATGCACTTTGACAGTGCCAGTGAAGGAAATGAATAAGAAAAGGACTAGGGAGGATCTGATAGGCTTAGTTAGAGTCCTGGGGACCCTGTCTAGAGAAGAGAACCAGTAGGAAAATGAACTGAAAAGAAACAGAAAACACTTAACTGTAACTCCAAGAAACCTCTCAATCCCACCACCCTAGGACTCTCCTAGTGTTATGATACATACTCTTTTTCATTTCTGTCCCTTTCTTTTTCATCTTATCTAATCTCCCTTATCTTATCTTGGGATCTTATCTAGTCTTATCTCTTCTCTTATCTATGGACTCACCTGGACCTTGGCCATGTGCTTGCCATGTGGCTTAGGGCCAGGCTGGTCAGGGCCATGATGTCATAGTGATGTCACTATAATGTCATGCCTTATGCTTCCCTCATGTATGCCTCACCTTAGCCTCATGTACAGTAGTATATGTATATACCTAGCCCAATAGCCCAGCTAGCCCCAAGCTAGTTCATTTGGGTTTCACCGTTAACCTGCTTCTAAGGTCCTCTTCCCTCTTCATTTCTTCATCTCCTCTCTCATCTAGTCTCTGGTCATTGTGAGCCCATGACATTGTGTCTAAGGGTTGTAACACCTAGGGCTGTCCTGTCCTCACACTCAAGGAAAGCAACAGAAGAAGACTGCCACAGGCTGGTCTCACCACCTTGTGCTCCCCAGTCTCTGTAGTGGTGATTATTGTATCTACTACAACTCAAGTCTAAACCCAAACTTTGCTTGCTAATCAGCAACTCACCTCATACCAAAGTCCCCATCCCACATACAAAACAGTGATCTAAGCCCCATAGAAAAACAAAACACACCTCAATCACTCCATCCCACTCCATATCCTACCAGGGGGGTCCCCTTCTCTACACTGGCATTCACTACTGGCATGCTGATTTCATGCAGTTCACTGATTTCTACAATACAATGTTTTCAAGTTACAGTGGAGTAAGTGAGATTATCAGAAATCATTGACAGTGAAGGATAACATCATCTGAAGGTGCTTGCATCCATACTGTTTGTGCAAAGCAAGGCATACAATGTTTTGCACAATTCATACCATGATGTTTGTGAAATTACACATGCATATGAATCATGCAAAACAATGGGGTACTGTGAAATGATTACAATGAACACCAGCATCTCAATAGTATATACAATATGAGGTGTCACCATGGTGGTCCCCATATGTCTATGTAACCAAAGTTCACTCTGAAGAATGGATGCTGTGGTCTGCAAGTGCAGATTTGTTCAGAGAAATCTGGTCCCAGCCAGATTTCCACTGGGACTCTTTGGTATGTCACTCAGCAGTGGATCTAAGCTGTCAAAGCCAAGCAGGTCGAAGACTTCTAAGAGAAGTGGTAAAAAGGCGGACAATGAATTGTATGGTGATCAAGAATAGAATATGTGGTTGGGCAAGAGAATGATGATAACAAGTCAGATGTGGATGAAGATGATATCTTGTCAAAAGACAATGATGATGAGGACAAAGACATCAGAAGGGAGGAGATGAGGCAAGAACATCTTGAAAATGTGCCAGAAGGCAAAGATCCAAGTTGAAGCACATTGAAAAAGTCTCCAAATAGAAGCATCTCAGGTGTTGAAGATTCTCAACAACAGACAGAAAGTCACCACCACTGCACATGTCTTCTGTGACCAAGCCTGAATGTGCAAATCCAAGATAACCTCCACAGCCACATTTAACTCATTTCATGGACACAATCTCTTGAAATGGCACACTTGGGAGTGGGCCACCTAACTTGGACTGTCCCACACTTGGATCTTGTTCGGGTGGGTACCTGTGGCACTTTGTCATGCAGATAATCTTGACTGTTTTCTCTACAACAGCACCATCTTTTCAATCACTTCACACCAGAGCCCCAGACTAGTGGCTAGTCACTGTGGACTGCATAATGGACATATACCACTGAATACTGACCACCAAAATCAGGTTAGATTTGCTTGCTGAGTTTAACCTCAAAGTCAATGGTGGGACTATTGTGGGGGGGCTACTATGGTCTGTTCTATCACCATAAGAGCCACAGCATTGTCACTTGGCAGCCAACAAAAGGTGCGTACTAATTAACTCATGTGATTTTGCATTGACTTGATACTCATCAGCAAATCACTATTTACTGGACAGTACTGGACAGTGCCACCCAGAGCCACAGAGTCCCTAGGAAGGTCCATTCTGGACAGTGCTGGACAGAGCTGCCCAAACTGGCCAGGACTCCTCAGACTTCCAGACTTCCCCAGAATCATATGCTTTTTCACTAATGAGACTACCAATTTTCACTAATACAACTACTACACTCTTTCCTAATGCCACTACCATTTTTTGCTAATACAACTACTACACTTTTTCCCTAATGCCACTACCATTTTTTGCTAATACCCCTACTATGCTTTTTGTGGCCTGTAGTTGGAAATTTAAACATGGCCCCCAACCAGCTGATGTGTCACTCTTCTATAGATTATGTGATGTTTCAATGGCATTTCTTCAAGGAGGTACATTCTGTATCATGCCACCTGTCTCCACTCACACTAAACTTTGATCATAAAGCTTGAAAACATCACCTTACAGTATCTCATGGATGTACTATAACTCCTTCTTTGCAGCATTTATTCCATTTTGATGTGGGGATATATTATTGTGTTGCAAGTTGACCAGAAAGCAGTGAAACATGTCACCTATGCAAACTACACTCTTGCTGTCATTGAGTTGATCTTCTCAGCCCATCCTCCCTAGTCCATACATGGAACTGGACATCTTTGATTATGCACCACATACGTATGTCCAGGCACTATGATGGGTTTGATAACCATGGCCTTGGGTTCAAAGTTGGCTGCAGAGTCAGGGTCAGTCTCAGCTTCCACAAGGCCAGACTGGTCAATGGAGGAAGAGGGGTCAAGTCACATAGGGGATTCAAGTCTATCAATTGAGTCAGAGTCAGACATAGAAGTGGATTCATTGAATTTCACAGTGCATGCACACCTCTTAGACTACTACACCCCCACATATTTCAACACCATCATGAGTGATGCCACTGCCAAGAGTGCCTCATGAAAGACACAAACAAGGACATTCTAGACATGGTGTTTTTGCCAAGCTCATTTGTTCCCACATTTTGGTGTAAATTGTCCAGTTTTTTCATAGGAGCACAAAGTCAAGAATTGCCCTTATGAATTGTTGAAGACTGAGTGCTAGTTTCAAAATTTTGTAAAATGGTTGTTGCTTGTCACATGATAGTCCAGCTGAAGTCCTCACTTAATTCCCCACATGTCAGATCCAAAATGCAAAATGCAAGTTGCCTCTTCAGTAAAGATTAAAGTTACTGGAAATTTATGTCATCCATACCATTAAAGGTTTTATGTTTGAGTTACCATTTACTTCACATGGCTTCTATTTAGTAATCATTTGCTCATCATTGGCCCAGCAGTCAGGGGATCCTGACCCTGACAGCTGAAATCTATAAGTACCTTTGGTGGCCTCCATGCCAGCTTTGCCCTCTTCCTCCCTCAGTTCACCATCACCACCTCTGCTATAATTGCTCACCATAATACAAGGGTGATGCAACTCTATCCAGATGGCCACAAGTGAAATCCACTCCTGTTGCAGGTTCATCAATGTGTTGTGTAGTGTGCACTTTTTTGACTCCCAAAAGTGGAAGTGGTGATTGACTAGTGTGTGGTGTAGTGTTCATATTTTTAATCTAGACCAGTATGCTCTGTTGAGGTTGAGGACAGAATCACTCTCCATCAATGATATAGGAACAGTCTTTACATTAATTATTGGCACTCAGAGTAGTTAAGCAACTGGCTATAGTGTAGTATTGTTGTATGCTATGGCCACAATTTTTTTAGAGTTTACATCTGGCATGAGTCTGGCAGGTTTGTCTTCAACATGAACATTGTGATTACTGCCACCATGTCAATTGAAGCATTCAACACCATGACCCTGAGGGTGGGATGGATGGGGGAGGGGAAGTCCATCTAGTCAGCCACCAACTGTCAGCATTGGGTGATCAAAGGGCCAGATGAAGGAAACATCCAGGTATGATGACCTGCATGATTGGATGTGTGCTCTGCATGGGCACAATGGTGGCTGGTCTGGGTTTTCCCAGCACCAAGCATGTGATGCACCTCTTGGATGGTTTCATGTTCATGCATCAGGAAAACCCAGGTTTGGTACAGACCCTGTGACAGACCCACAGATGGTACAGATTTTCCACAGACCAAGTACAGACCAGTACAGACCCTACAAACATACAGACCCTATGATATGCAGACCCACATAATTCTTGGTAATGGGAGAGAATGTCAGGACCTGCACTGAGGGCAAGCATAGCCTTCCAGCACATCTGGTATATTGTCACTGTTTTGTAACAGATTTGTCTGCAGAATGCACCATTCCCCATGCCTGGGTCTTCATTAAGTAGTTTTCGGCTGGTCACAGTGCACTCCAGAAAATAACTGCTTTGTCAACCAAAGCTAGCCACAGAGCATGAAGAGCATCATTTGCTTAACCAATTCACAACTTGAGTTTGATTTCAGCCAGGTGATGAAGCTTGTGAGGAATTATGCCTCCCACCCCCAATGTGGATGGCAATGGTAATGGGTGTTTTGGAGACCATGGAAGGGCCAGCATTTCTCCCACACTAATCATCTTCATTTGATATGATTGGGCTCTGCATGCCATCATCTTGGGCTATGAATTTGATGGTTTTGTCCATGTTAGTTCCTCCATGTTGACCTACATATGTACATTGCCACATTGGCCAAGAACACAGATCAGTTGGCAGCCTTCTGATCAGTGTGGCAGGCAATAGATAACTTTTTTCATTTCTGATGCATTCCTTTCTGTACTCTTACATTCAGTGGAAGACACTATTTCCACTTCTTGGATCTTTAATCCATGAGCAAGCCAACTTGCTGCACATGTGGCACTTTCAATTCCAACCCCACATACAGAAGGGGTGGTTGTTAGGTTAGGTTAGATTTATCAACATAGTTACTAGTTGAAACTTACTGATCCAATGACTCCATGGTGTTAAGTTCAGGCCTACTCGGACAGTCTCCAATGCTCACAGAGGCTGGGGGATGGATATGAAGGTTGGCCAACATGGGCTGACAGAGAGCAATGAAGGCCAAAGGGTGGCCAACAGTCACAACAGAGGTTCAGGAGAGGGCATTGTGGGTTGCCATGTGGATCAATGGCGAAAACACCAAAAACCAACACAAAGACAAAATGCCAAGTTGGTGGTTTACCTCTGCTGTGAGTCGATGTAACGCTTATAATCCGAAGACTATACTCGGTTACTCCTTGACTGATAGAAGAGTAGAGGCTGAGGAAAGAGTTAATGCAACAATGCACAAATGAACTCAATTGGAGTGTCTACGACAAGAGAGATGGTATTTATACTAACCAGAGTGTTTGTACCGTGGAACGTCATAGAACAAACCAAACAAAGAGAGATAAACGCTATTGGCTGCAGCGCTCCACGCTGAGTCAATGTGGCTATGCTGACGAATCAGCTGACTAAGTAAAGCGTCTATGCGTGCGTCTAAGTAACCCTAACCAGAGAGTGGATAAATAAGGAAAACTACGCTAAGACTACGCTACAACTGGTAGTGAAAAAGTACGGGCCATTACAGTTGATGTGTGGATCTATGGCAAAAACACCAAAAAAAACCCAACACAAAGACAATTGCCGAGTCGGTGGTTTACCTTTGTGGACTTTGGCTCGAGGGATCAGTTACAGCGAAGTGGGGGAGGGGTTCTGCACACCTAGAAGGCTAGGGCAGAAGTAGATGGTGCTCCTGACAAGAGGGGAGCAGGATGGCATGGTCGAGAGCCTCCTGTGAGCGTGGGAATGGTGTCGATATCTTTAAAATTGATGGAGATATTCGAAAAATCGGAATGCCGTAAACTAGCACTCAAAAGTTTTTTCGGGCGCTCAAGCAGTTTCTTCCCTAACGTTAAGGATGGTTCTCGTGCGATGGATGACTGCTGGCAATATCAGTCATTGTTCGCATTAGGGCTAGGCTTCTCTGTTCTTCATCATTCAGCTTCATGCTCATGTTGCCAATCACCTTTGGTGCATGACACTGTGGAACTTCAGCTTGAGGGATTGGTTAACAGGGAAATGGGGGAGGGGTTCCACAGACCTAGAGGGCTAAAGCAGAAGGGATTGGTGCTCCTGACAAGAGGGGAGCAGGGGGATGACAGAAAAGTGAAGTTATATAGGCTACTTGGAGCCTAAAAGTGATGTAAAGTGAAGAAGAATAACAGTAAGTAGACCCTTAATGGAGCCTCAAATACTGCAACAGTGAATGATGAATTAGAAAGCTTCAGAGCGACGATGATGAGGCTTAATAATGAGGCAGATAATGGGTGGGCAGTTGGCTTGCTACACAAGGGACAGTATCCTATGCAGGGGGCTACTTGCTTGCTTGTGCTGTCTGATTGCTGCGACGTATTGGTACTTATATACAAAAGGGAGTGTAGCCTGCAGTAAACATAGAGAAACACTTTGTAAGGGGTTTGTAAGTGATTGGTAAGAGATTGGTAAAGGATTGGTAAGGCCGAGCAAGGCTGAGTAAGGACAGTAAGCAATTGGTAAGTAAAATCAGTCAGCATGATGAAGAATATCACAAATCATTTGAAATAGAATGAGTCATTAAGGAACAGATGAATAATGCAACAGAAAGGGGGATGAGTAAGTGCACTGGTCACTGCTGAATAAGGGGTATGACTGCAAATGAGTCACTCTGACTCCTAGATCTGAGATCCAGATTCATTGGGGTGATTTGCTGTGTGTCCAAAAGAAGAACTGTGGGGATTTCTGTCAGGGGCCAACTTTGGGGGTCTCCAGGGTAGTCAGAGCTAGGATTCTGCAACATTCCCCCTCTCCTCCTCTCTGCAAAGTGACCTGTATCAGGGGCAGCTAGTGTTTTGGAGGGACTGAGGAGGAGGAGGGGCTGTCTTCTCCAATGTGGGCAGGGAGAAGTGTTACAATATGCACCCTTTTTCTTCTCTTCCCCTTTCTTTTCATCTTATCTAATCTCCCTTTATCTTATCTTGAGATCTTATCAGATCTTATCTGCTCTTATCTTTCCTTTTATCTATGGACTTGCCTGGACCTTGGCCATGTGCCTGCCATGTGGCTTTGGGCTAGGCCAGCCTGGACCACAATGTTGTAGTGATGATGATGTCACTATGATGTCGTGCCTTATGTCTTCCTCATGTATGCCTCACCTCTACCTCATGTTACAAATAGTCCCAAACATGTTTGATAATATTCAGGTTTGGGCTTTGTGCAGGCCAGTTGATATATCAAGCCTGATTCTTGGACCACTTAGGGGTGAGCTTTGAAGTGTGCTTTGGGTAATTATCCTGTTGAAAATAAATGTCTTTCTTCTTGATTCCCACCTCCCATTGGGATGGGGATAGGTTAAAGTGAATTAACCCTTGATCCCCATGTAAGTGTGAAGTGACAATTTGCATTGGAAATTATCAAAGGAGCAAGCATAAATCACAATGGTATCTAAAGCAGATGTATGTAGGCTGGTATTCTACAATGTCAACTTTAGCCAGGCAGATCCCTCTTTTTTCCCTTGATTGAGTTGTTGGGCACCTTTAGGCATTGTGAAAGTGTAAGATTGAGGTGGGAGAAACATCCCATCAGGCCCCTATTTTTGCCACAGTCAACATATTTGCACTCATAAGACAGGGTCTTATTTGCAGACCCCCCCACCCACTTCTGCATGGTTCCACATTGTGGACATTGCACTGGCAAGTAGTTACCCCAGGGCCTGATATTCTTGTCAGTCCAGACCAATTTTTCCACCACTATGTCTCCTGACTTCCAAAAAATCAATACAATGTTGGAGTGCCTACCCAACATTGCAGAGTCGTGCAGGGCAAAGAGTGCAGCACTTGACACATCATAGCCTTGAATGATGGTGTTGTCAAGGAGGCTGTGCAGGTAGGGGCCTGTAGCAGCCAGTTGGAGATGGGGGGGCATCAAACAGTAGCATGGACCTGGGGTTGAAACTGGAAAATGTCAGGGAGGAGTATTCATAGACAGAGAAACTTACATTTGGGCAACCTTCTTGACATCATGGAAACTCTTTTCCATGTTAACCACAGACCCACAGACATTAAAAATTATGTCAGCACCCTTGATAAAGTAGATTTCCTCCATAATTGGCCAGTCTTTGGAGAAGTGCATGATTGCCCGTCGTATATCAGCTTGACTGGCAGTATGGGCAGCAGCATTTCCTCACTTGCATATATGTGTATTGCTGGTACCACACAGTATGGTTAATATGATGGATGATGGGGGTGAGACCCCCTGGGCCTGATGTTTCTCGGAGACAAACTGTTCGAGGGTGTTAACTCCTGATCACCCAGAGTGGTGGTAGGATTTGACGAGTGCTTGCCATGATCGAAATCCAATGTGTTCAGCAAGTTTGTCTCGTGACAGATCCAGCAAAACTCGGAGTTGAATTGTGAGGTATGTTTCAGAGGTCTGTGCATGGTCACTGATGTTACAGAGTTGTTGTGATTGAACTTACCCTATACACAATGTCATTTGCACCCACAACCCCATCTTTCATACCAGACATTTCCAGCTCCATGGATTGATACCATGTTCTCATTAATTCCACTGCCATGTCTACACTCAAATGTATCCTTGCATGTGTCAGCTTTGCTGGTGCAGGAGGACTGGTAGTCTCATCAAGGCACTTTTGAATGCAGGATTCATAGTCTTTATTTGGCATGACTATAACACAGAGCATTGAATTGCCTTGGTCTGGGTCACCAGTCAGCCATCTGACACCGTTAAGAAAGTTGTAATTTGAGACGCACTATAGTAAGGTTCACTGGTTATCATTTCATGTCCCAATACATTATTGGTAGGGTTTGGTGACGCATTGAGGGTATCTAAAACACGTTGTTCTCCATCATGTATCGCTAGGGCCAGCCCATGACCAGAGGTAGCATATCTTGAGTCCAGCTCAAGGTTTCAAATCTTCGAATGAGGGTGGTCAACTATGACTCTGACAGTTTGGATAGTAGAATTTGCATCACCCTGGATAGGTGAAGAGTTTGACATAACTGAGGCAGCTTTGCTGCCACAAGGGGGAGTGGGGGTGGAAGACGTGTGGAATGCCGGTGGCGGACACTGAACAATATCCTTCAGGGGGTTGAGAAGGAGTTGGAGACACTGGCCCAAGTTAACTAGGACCAAGCAGAAAAGGTGGTTCAACTTACCTCGAGAACCTTGGAGGCCACTGGTTGCCCATGAAGAAAGCCAGCAAAGTGGGTAGAAGCTGTCCTTGATGAATGCATTTGCCATGGGCAAGTCAAGTATCTGGTCAAATGGAGAGGCTTCCCTTGTGAAGAGAACATGTGGGAACCTTGTGCCCACTTGGATGATGAACATGGTGTCAATGCCAAACTTCAGGAGTACCTCTCCTGCCACCACCACAAGTCTTGCAGGGGGGTGATGTGACGATCCATGCTTGCCTCCATGACCTTGTCTAGGCTTTCCATGACTCGTCCTTGTCATTGACTGGTAATAGCTGACAACATTCTGACTCATACTTATTTCTATTTCATTTTTCACCTTTGGTTATATTCTCACTGTCATTTCCCCTCTTCCCTAGTTTTGACCTTTTATCCCTTTCAGGTATGCTCCTTTATTGTCATTGACATACGATATTTATCCCTTTCAGCCTCTGTAGTTAGGCTAATGCTGAATAAACCTCATTCTTGTGCACTACAGATGGCTTCTGTGACACTCCCCTCCCATCCTTTTCCATGATTACTCCCTATGTTCATCAAATCTATGCTGATCAGGATGATCTTGGAGTCGATTTGGATGCCTGGGGTATGCTCTATTCATGTAGCCAATCACTGTGTCACACTGTCAGGTCACTCTTGCGAAATTTTGGATTTTCCATTCCTTCCATGGTACTACCTCTCTTGTGGGATGTTCCCACTGCTGCACATTGCATGTGCTCTCTCCTGCTACACAGGTATACTACCTGACCTGTTGGTTTCAGGGTGGTAGGCCCCATGGCCATGTGAAGATTATTTGCTTACTCCCTATCTATTATCCTGGCAGTGCTGACCTCACACTGCTTGCTTGGCATCACCTGCCAACACCATCACCACCTCCAAAAGACCCCCCACGAGTCTCTCCTTGGATTGGCCTAGTTCCTGTGCAATATGCCTCCAGGGCCTGCCCTGTCAGCTGAGGAGGCCTTGGAGTAGGTTTACTCCTACATGCCTTGCTAGGCACCTTGTTGGCCATGAAGAATGGGTGAGACCTTGGTGTGATTGGTTGTTGAGTCTTGATTGGTGGATGACTGCTGAGTACTCTGCTTCATGTTGTGCTGTTGTTCCCTTTGTTCCCATGTTACTTACCATTATCTTCCCTTCCCTTTATTCTTCTTACTGCATGTAGAACTTCAGCTATGCCCAGTTCTAGAGGCGGAGGATGTAAGGGGCTGAAGTGAGTGACTGAGGAGGGCTATAGCTGCGCTTGTGGCACTTACATAATCAGTATATTCTTCACATCTGATTGTCACTATGACTGTGTACCACTGCTATAGAACAGGGTCTAATGCACTTGTGACTGCATGAAGTATCTCCCTGGGACTGGGCCCAGGTAAAACCTCCCAGAACCCTTACACAGACACAGTGTCAGGAAATGAAACCTTAACACTAAGTAAAGGGGAATAGTAGCCCAAAACAGAACAAGGCAAGGAATGGTACTGGTGTACCAGTGCTAGGACACCAGTGGAGCTTAGATGCTGGAGATGTGGTAGTGAGTGTGGACCCAAGGAGAACGGTTGTCATGAATGTGACACACATGGTCCTACCAGAATAGTGGAGATGGGAATATTAGATGCCCACTTGATGTGACATGTGGCTATTGCCATGTGGAACAGGTGACAGGATGACAGGATGAAAGGATGTGGTGGTTGTTGCTTGCAAGTTGAGAATGATATGATGCTAGTTGGATCCATTTCTTGATGTGCCAAGTGTAGTTACACAGTGATTGCACTACATTGACTCTGACCAGCCAGATACATACTGCAGATCCAAAACAATTGTACAGCTCCATTGGTTCAAGCAGGAACTCTGGAATAACACTGTATAGCTCAGCTGTTATACCTTTAACCTTGGCTTCAGGTGAGTAATCACCATGTAACTATGCTTGGAACATCAAGATATAGATTATCCATGTTCAGAAAGGCATCCCTCTCCAACCAGCTGAAGCAGGATTAATATGTGCACTTACCTTTCCTACAATGTTTCCAGAATCATCCTCCCACTGAACCCAAGAAGTGACTGGTAATGATCAAATGAGTATTGGGTATGGGTGGAGAAGGTGCCACTGCACTCACCCCAGTGGCTGTCAATTTGATTACTGTACCACTGCTCTACTGCATCCCAATTTGCCTCCCAGTCCTCATCAGGCATGGAATCAATATCATATGTAATTGTATTTTGGACCTACAATCTCCTCTGGTAAACACTGCAGGTGTTTTTCCCAATTTGTAGGGATGTAAGTTCACTCAATTGAATGGAAGCAGTTGAGACTCACTGAAATCTGTTGGGACCATTCACTCTATATTTTTTGGACACCTGGTGCAGAAGAACTACAATTGCACCCCATATCAAAACTCCACCTCACAGATCGTTCCACTAACCCTTGCTGGCAAGTTGATGACAATGGACTACTATGGCTAGATGGTCACATCTATGTCCTGGACATCAATGACTTGCATCTACAAGTACTCCGGTACAAGCACAACCACCCTCTGGCTGGTCACTTCAGACAAAACTGCACACTTGAGCTTGTCCATCATGAATACACCTGGCCAAGTGTCCATACATTTGTCAAAGACTATGTCAAGTCTTGTACTGCTTGTGCATGAGCTAAAGCTCCGAGACACAGACTGTATGGTATGCTAAAGCAATTACCAGTTCTGGAGAAACCATGGAACTTGATATCCATGGACTCCATCAAACAGCTACCAAACTCCAGATCCCATACTGCCATACTGGTCATTGTGGCTTGTCTCTCCAAGCAAGCCACATTCATCCCCACTGACAATACCATCACTTCCCCTCAGTTTGCACAGCTTTTTTTTACTCCATGTGTTTTCTAAGCACAGACTTCCATCCCATGTGACCTCAGATCGAGGCACGGAGTTTGTGTCACACTTCTTCCGATGCCTAGGCAAGGCATTGGACATGAGGCTCCATTTTCAGGATACCACCCTGAAGGTGATGGTCAGACAGAATGGACTAACCAGATGCTTGAGCAGTACCTCCGGGTATATTGCAACTATCAACAAGACAACTGGTCTGAATTGCTACCACTCATGGAGTTTGCATATAAGAGTTTCCCTGTTCTTTGCCAACAAGGGATATCATCCCAATATAACCATTCATCTGGAATGAGATCTTACCTCTTCACAAGCAAGAGACTATACAGTGGACTTAGATTCACTACATGTTTCAGGTCTACCAGACCCTCTAAGAAGTCTAGGCCCATATCCCATCATCACATGCATTGGTTCCCTATCATTTACAGTCCATTTACCCAAGTCCATGAAGTCCATACACCCTGTGTTTCATGTCTTGTAACTGAAGCCAGCAACTCCAAATGTCATTCCCAACTGCATTCAACCACCACCCCTCTGGTCAAAGTCGATGGAGAACCCGAGTACAAGATCAAAAAAATCTTAGATTCCAAGCTGGATCGTCGCAGGTGCCAATGTCCATTACTGTACTTGGTCAAATGGGCTGGCTACAAAGGCACAGATGAAGAAACATCCTGGCTGGTAGCTATGGAGTTAGAACATGCTGTTGACCTCATCATGGACTTTCATAACACTTACCCAGACAAACCTGGTGTGAGTCGACATGTGGATCTATGCAAAAACACCAAAAACCCAACACAAAGACAATTGCCAAGTCAGTGGTTTACCTCCATGGACTTTGGCTCAAGGGATTGGTTACAGTGAAAAGGGGAGGGGTTCTGCACACTAGAGGACTAGGGCAGAAGGGGAAAGGTGCTCCTGATGAGAGGGGAGCAGGGGAATGACAGAAAAGCAAAGATATTTAGGCTACTTGGAGCCTAGAATAAGCGAGGTAAAGTGATAAAGAGTGACAGTAAATACACCCTTAATGGAGCCTCAGATACTGCAAGAATAAAGATGATGAAGAAGAGCCTCAAAGCGACGACAATAAGGCAGATAACGAAGATAATGATTGGGCAGTAAACACTTTGTAAGGGGTTTGTAAGCGATTGGTAAGAGGATTGGTAAAGGATTGGTAAGGCTGAGCAAGGCTGAGTAAGGACAGTAAGCGATTGGTAAGTAAAATCAGTCAGCATGACGAAGAATATCACAAATCATTTGAAATAGAAATGAGTCATTAAGGAACGGATGAATAATGCGACAGAAAGGGGGATGAGTAAGCACACTGGTCACTGCTGATTAAGGGATATGACTGCAAATGGGTCACTCTGACTCCTAGATCTGAGATCCAGATGCATTGGGGCAATTTGCTGCATGTCCAAAAGAAGACCTGTGGGGATTTCTGCCAGGGGCCAATTTTTGGGGGTCTCCAGGTGTAAGGTTGTATTGCCTTAGTTCACACCCGCGAACCATACCGTTGTGAGTCGACATGTGGATCTATGGTGAAAACACCACAAAACCAACACAAAGACAAATGCCGAGTTGGTGGTTTACCTGCTTGGACTTTGGCTCGAGGGATCGGTTATAGTGAAATGGGGAGGGGTTCTGCACACTAGAAGACTAGGGCAGAAGGGAATAGTGCTCCTGATGAGAGGGGAGGAGGGGGACAACAGAAAAGCGAAGATATTTAGGCTACTTGGAGCCTAGAAGCAATGTAAAGATGATGAAGATGACAGTAAATGGACCCTTAATGGAGCCTCAGATACTGCAAGGATAAAGAAGATAATGAAGAAGAGCCTTAAAGCGATGACAATAAGGCAGATAATGATGATGAAGATTGGGCAATAGTCTCTCTACAAAGGGGACAGTATCCTATGCAGGGGGGCTACTTGCTTTTCTACTTGCTGCGACATATTGGTACTTATATACAAAAGGTAGCGCAGCCTGAAGTAAATAGAGGGAAACACTTTGTAAGGGGTTTGTAAGCGATTGGTAAGAGGATTGGTAAAGGATTGGTAAGGCCGAGCAAGGCTGAGTAAGGACAGTAAGTGATTGGTAAGTAAAATCAGTCAGCATGACGAAGAATATCACAAATCATTTGAAATAGAATGAGTCATTAAGGAACGGATGAATAATGCAACAGAAAGGGGGATGAGTAAGCACACTGGTCACTGCTGAATAAGGGGGTATGACTGCAAATGAGTCACTCCTAGATCTGAGATCCAGATTCATTGGGGCAATATGCTGCACGTCCGAAAGAAGAACTGTGGGGATTTCTGCCAGGGGCCAATTTTGGGGGTCTCCAGGGTAGTCAGGGCTTAGGATTTCGCAACTTTCCCCCCTCTCTCCTCTCTGCAAAGTGACCTGTACCAGGTGCAACTAGTGTTCTGGAGGGCATGAGGAGGAGGAGGGGCCATCTTCTCCAATGAGGGCAGGGAGAAGTGCCTCAAAATCATCATGAATGCGATCAGATAGTGTAGATGAGAGTAATTGGTACTGGAGCTGTCACAATTTTGGGAGAACAAAAGACGAGATTGAGAGATAGACATTGCAGGGGGCAGGAAGGAAAAATCCATAATTCTTTTCGACTGGAGAGACCGAAACAACCACATAAGACCTTTCAAGCCTGATGACAGACTTGAGGTGACCAAAGAACGTCTTCCTTGATGTCAGACTGATGAGAAGAATGCGCTGTCCCAAAGCGATAGGATGGGAGGTCATGGATGAGGGAGGGATGAACCAGGAGGCTTCAGGGCAAGAGCTAGTGGGGATTCCTGGCAAGTACTCGTAGTTATTCTCCCTAGCAAAGGACATGAGTGAAGAGACAGTCGAGGAGGTGGCCATTACAATAAATATTGGCGAAATGGGCATTTGTTGGTAGAAATGATGCAGAAAATCGTAGAGTGCGTGGATCGTTACCAAATTTGGTAGGCGGGATGGCGTGGTCGAGAGCTTCCTGTGAGCGTGGGAATGGTGTCGATATCTTTAGAATTGATGGAGATATTCGAAAAATCGGAATGCCATAAACTAGCACTCAAAAGTTTTTTCGGGCACTTGAGCAGTTTCTTCCCTAATGTTAAGGACTGTTCTTGTGCGATGGATGACTGCTGGCAATATCAGTCATTCTTCGCATTAGGGCTAGGCTTTTCCATTCTTCATCATTCAGCTTCTGAGTTCATGCTCATGTCGCCAAACACCTTTGGTGCATGACACCATATGGTATTCGCAGTGTAAAATTTTAGACAATGTCATCCTTAAGTCACTACAATGAATATATATACTATGCAATCTCCGACTGGGACACGAAGTTCACGTCGACCTTCTGGTGCGAAATGCACAGAATGCTTGGAGCGAAACTCCTAATGTGGATGGCTTTCCATCCACAAACAGATGGAGTGTCTGAACGAGTGATAAGAAATGTAGCGCAGATGCTACGAGCCATGGTCTGACCAGACCAGACGGATCGGACGTCGAAGATGCCAATGGTCGAGTTCGCGATCAACTCAAGCATAAGTAGCTCAACAGGGTTTGCACCCTTTGAGTTAAATTATGGGTACATGCCCAAGGTAATGCAACGAGTCAGAGGGGGGACGCCCTCAACGGCACCGGGAGTAAAGACCTTCGTAAAACAAGCATTAGAAAATCTTGAGATGGCCCATGACGCCATCATTGAAAGTAGGGTGATACAGACATACCATGCAAATAAGAAATGAAAGGAAGGCTTCAGCCTTCGAGTGGGGACCTTGTCTATCTCTCTACTCAGAACTTGAACATTCCGAAGGGACAACTACTATCGGAAGCAAACAGACAAGTCAGAAAAAAAAACAAAAATAAAAACAAACAAAAGATAAAAATAAGTATAGAAATAATACCGTCGGCCTCAAGCACAGCATAGTTACCAAATTTAATTAGAGTATATACTTCCCTCCAATCACTTTTTCACCAATTCATGTGCATCAACTTTACTGGTCACATGACTTTCTTTTTACAATACTCTGTCTTCTTCTTCTTTTTCTTTTTCTCTAACGCTCATAACATTCTAGTAGCTACAATGTCCCGCTGCGATCACCATCGCAGAGACCCCCCGGGCCCACAAGGCTCTATCAGCCCCACCCCATCCCGATCTGTTTCGCCTTGGCGAGGCAGATCTCCTGTGCGTTGTAGAAATTATTAAAGGAAGGTGGGGGGAGTTACCAGAGAGGTCTCCCGTTGGAAATGAGTGGGTCAGTTCGACCCGAGGGGGCAAGAGTTGCTGGTAGAGGGTCAAGGAGTGGGAAAAGAGAGTGAAAACACGCCCTAAAGCCCAGAGAAGGTTGAGATTCGTCTACTGAATGTCTAACAAAGGAAGAATAGATCTTCCAAGTCCTTGGTCTTTGATTTCTGTCTGATTTCGTCTGGTGGTAAAGCATCTTTTTTTTTTTTTGCTAAGTACAAGGTGTCCTAAGAGCGAGTCTGGCTTATGTAAGCCAAAACTCGTCCAAATAGTAAGTAAAAGGTAAAATAAAAACATAAGAATCAATCAGTAAGTAAAAACAGTGAAATAAAATAATTCCCCTAGTAGGGAGGCTTCCCTCCCTACAGCGTTCTGATGCATCTCACAATGGCTCGCCATCACGTTCCTATTCCCCATCCCCCGTCGACTGGCACAGTCTGTGTATGGTCAGTAGTGGTCAGAAATGGCCATGATCACCATCCCCATCATGCTCATTGTCCCTCGAGTGTGAACATCGCCAGGACAAATGCTCCTGCCCATACCAGGAGTGCCACCCCCAGTTCCCGTTCTTGCACCATCGTGGCACTTGTGACCATTGTGTGGCATATGCGCTTCATCTCTCCCAAGGCATGGCCTTGTCCAACACAGGTATCATGCCTGCTATTGTTACCTTGGCTGATGAGACCACACATCTCATCAAACACACACCCTACGACAAGCTACATTGTCATATCAGCCATCTTGAGCATGATCTCGAGGACACCTCCTACGACCTCCATCGTGCCCTCCAGAAGATTGATGATCTTCAACACGACCCTGCCCCCACCATTCCCGCTCCCACTATGGTTGAGCAAGCTGTGCATGACTTCGAATGTGCTCGTGTCACCTCCTTGGGGGAGTGTTTTCCAATGCAGAGGCTGTTGAACACGGGCCTACTTAGTGCAGAGTGTGAAGTGGTTACTACATAGGTAGAACAATACTTACACCAAATACAGTAGACAATAGCAACAACTATTTAGGTAGTTGTCACATGTCACATCACACTCACCCTGTAGTATATAAAGGCAGCCTATGGCGCCCTAAAATACAATCGCTTTTGCCCTCCTAGCTTCGTCTCAACTCGTTACTCTCTAACCTAAGGTGAGTCCAGTGGAGCTGGCCTCTGTGCCATGCACCGTTGCTCAACAAAGGCTAGTTCCTCCAGGCTGGCACCCCCACCAGCACCACAGCCTTCTCCTTCTTCGAGGGGGAGGGTACAGGCTAAACCTGCATTGCAGGTTGAACCTGTAGTGTTGAGAAAAGGCAAGGAGAAGCACCACCAGGCAGCGCCTGATTACAAATTCACCGCCATGGAGGAAGATCCCTCCATTCAACAATGTTATGATGATGACATTCCTATGGTCATCGATACTGCCTCTCAGGGAACACTCTTCCCTGAATTTATGGGAGAAGAGAACCCATACAGAGTATGCTGCCTTGGGCAAGGCAGGGATGGCATGAGGTCGATCCTCTTTGTGAGGATCAATGACAACCTCTATGCCTATAATGATGAGAGGCTTGGCACTGCCCTCACCAACATTCGTCAGGGGACCCCCCCGCCTGTTCCCCTCAGACAAGGAAACCTCGTCGCCTCAGTTACCAGATGGGACAGGGGGATAATGGGTCCCATTAGACTTGTTAACACCGCAGAGGAAATCCGCAAGTTGTATGCTGAAGCATACGAAGAACCTGAGGAGAATGCTCCTTGTGTCTGTAGGGCGCAAGAGCTGATCACCTACATCAACCTGTGGAAAAAATGCAGGTTAGACATGAATGAGGTCATGAACCTCACACTTAAGGAATGGAGGCCACCTGTTTGGGCCTCCCAGAAAGCACACCAGAGGAGAGAGGCACTACAAGACAAGGAGAGGGGAAGGAGGGAGGAAGAAGCCCTCGCATGACAACCCACCACTGGACAGCCAGCCTTACAACAGGGGATAGAGGGTCAACCTGCCGCTCCCTTGCCAGAGATGGGTCAGAGACCCATCATGCCTCTCTGCGACTGCTTGGTGGTCAAAAACCCTGGGGTCCCCGAAGCCCCTGCTCATCAGGAATGACCCCCTCCAAGGGGTCGAGTGTTTAATCCTACAGGAGGAGGTCGAACCTCTGGAGAGAAGGGAAAAGGGGGGATCCCCAAACTACCATGAGAGGCACTGAGCCCCAAAGCTCCAGCTGGTGACTGGATTAAATTCATCCACACATACTGGAATGGGTACAATGGTTCAGACAAGAGCTCCGAGCTCTTAAGAATGTTCCCTGGGGTGCTAGGTGTCAGTGAGCACCCCGACGATGATGAGTGGGAAATCAGTCCTCCCACAGCCCAATTTGCACAAGGATTCCTCCTCTATGAATGACTGGCTCCAGCCCCCAGAGGGAGCTATGACCGGATGGTCTGGTTCCATGAGCTAGTTGTTAGGGGCCATGCCCTAATTTAGATGTTTGTAATCATCCGCAGGCATGTGATACTCCGGTATCACATGCCTGCATGTCTAGTATATAAAACTGTCATAGTGACTTAAGGACAATCATTGTCCTAAATTTTTACACTGCGAATACCATATGGTACAGTTCGCAGGTGTGAACTAAGGCAAGCTAACCTTACAATTTTTTGAACTCTCGTCAAAGTATTTGCAATGAGCCGCACAGCTACCCGCACATATGCTCGCGCAGTAAAGTCGGGCCAGAGCAAGCCGCCCGACGGAGGGGATCCCCCTCTAGATGACAATAGTCGTCGAAAGCAAAAGGGACCATCCGAGGTCCAAAGAGATGATAGGAACATGGAGGACAGACAGCCACCGGCCGGAAGCACCTCCCAAGAGACGAGCGCCAGACAGTCCAGATCTGGAGTGCCAGGTGCGCATATGCCTGGAGGTTTGAATACCTCAACAACTTTGGGGAGCAGCATCGAACGAGCTGCGAGAGAGGGGAATGAGGTAGCCAGAGACTCGATGAGTCCCCTTACTCCTCAGCGCACTGAGCTAGATAACTCACGAATGTCTTCCGACCCCATGCTAGTACGAAGGACTCAGAGTCCTCCAATTGAGATATTTGAAGAAGGCGATGTGAGTCGACGTGGGGATCTATGGCGAAAACACCAAAAAAAACCCAACACAAAGACAATTGCCGAGTTGGTGGTTTACCTACGCGGACTTTGGCTCGAGGGATCGGTTACAGCGAAGAGGGGGAGGGGTTCTGCACACCTAGACGACTAGGGCAGAAGGGAAGGTGCTCCTGACGAGGGGGGAGCAGGGGGAGGACAGAAAAGCGAAGATTTATAGGCTACTCGGAGCCTAGAAGCGACGTAGAATGACAAAGATTACAGTAAGTAGACCCTTAATGGAGTCTCAAATACTGCAGCAGTGAATGATGAATAAGAAAGCTTCAGAGCGACGATAATAAGGCAGATAATGAAGATAATGATTGGGCAGCAGTCTCACTACAAAGGGGACGGTATCCTATGCGGGGGCTACTTGCTTGTTGCTTGCTGCGACGTATTGGTACTTATATACAAAAGGTAGCGCAGCCTGAAGTAAATAGAGGGAAACACTTTGTAAGAGGTTTGTAAGCAATTGGTAAGAGGATTAGTAAAGGATTGGTAAGGCCGAGCAAGGCTGAGTAAGGACAGTAAGCGATTGGTAAGTAAAATCAGTCAGCATGACGAAGAATATCACAAATCATTTGAAATAGAATGAGTCATTAAGGAACAGATGAATAATGCGACAGAAAGGGGGATGAGTAAGCGCACTGGTCACTGCTGAATAAGGGGGGGCATGACTGCAAATGAGTCACTCTGACTCCTAGATCTGAGATCCAGATTCATTGGGGTGATATGCTGCACGTCTGAAAGAAGAACTGTGGGGATTTCTGCCAGGGGCCAACTTTGGGGGTCTCCAGGGTAGTCAGGGCTTAGGATTTCGCAACTTTCCCCCCTCTCTCCTCTCTGCAAAGCGACCTGTACCAGGTGCAACTTGTGCTCTGGAGGGCATGAGGAGGAGGAGGGGCTGTCTTCTCCAATGAGGGCAGGGAGAAGTGCCTCAAAATCGTCATGAATGCGATCAGATAGTGTAGATGATAGTAATTGGTACTGGAGCTGTCGCAATTTTGGGAGAACGAAAGACGAGATTGAGAGATAGACGTTGCAGGGGGCAGGAAGGAAAAATCCGTAATCCTTTTCGACTGGAGAGACCGAAACAACCACATAAGACCTTTCAAGCCTGATGACAGACTTGAGGCGACCAAAGAATGTCTTCCTCGACGTCAGACTGACGAGAAGAACGCGCTGTCCCAAAGCGATAGGATGGGAGGTCATGGACGAGGGAGGGATGAACCAGGAGGCTTCGGGGCGAGAGCTAGTGGGGATTCCTGGCAAGTACTCGTAGTTATTCTCCCTAGCAAAGGACACGAGCGAAGAGACGGTCGAGGAGGTGGCCATTACGATAAATATTGGCGAAATGGGCGTTCGTTGGTAGAAATGATGCAGAAAATCGTGGAGTGCGCGGATCATTACCAAATTTGGTAGGCAGGATGGCGTGGTCGAGAGCTTCCTGTGAGCGTGGGAATGGTGTCGATATCTTTAGAATTGATGGAGATATTCGAAAAATCGGAATGCCATAAACTAGCGCTCAAAAAGTTTTTTCGGGCGCTCGAGCGGTTTCTTCCCTAACGTTAAGGATGGTTCTTGTGCGATGGATGACTGCTGGCAATATCAGTCATTCTTCGCATTAGGGCTAGGCTTCTCCGTTCTCCGTTCTTCATCATTCAGCTTCTGAGTCCATGCTCACGTCGCCAAACACCTTTGGTGCGTGACAGCGAGGAGCCTTCGAGGAGAGAGACGAGTGAGAGGGATGCGCCAATCGACCCTCGCATGGCCTTTGAGGCTATGAATGACTTCCTCGAAAGTCTGCAGCAACAATGGCTGGACTATGGGTATGGCCCCGAAGGTTTCGACAATCATGGGGTAAACCCCAGCATGCATCATGCAGAAGAATTAGAGAGGTATAGGTGGGCACTCGCTGCCAAGAGTGCGAGCAGGACGACTACTCTGGACGTCAAACCTACGATTAAGAGAGAGGGGACAATCCCTCATTTCTGGCCAGGAATGCCAGTAAGGAGGGAGAACCTCCCATTCGAAAGAGCTGATGCTCTCGGCAGAAGGGGTGGATTCACTCCTAACAGAGACTCGGATATAATCTGACAGATGTTTGGAAACGAGTGGGGGGCTGCAATACTCCACCAGATGGCTCGAGATCGCACTATTGCAGCCAGAAATGCTGCTGGAGGAAACAGGGATAATACCCCTGGAGGAAATAATAGAGATGAAGCAGCCGAGAATCTGTACAGTTAAAATGAAGATGGAGGCAGCCCTCCCGAAGGAAATAACTATGGGGGAAACTTCCCTGGTCAGGGATTCCCTGGGGGTGGTCCCCCTGACGGTGGCCCTCCAGGAGGAGGACCCCCTGGTGGTGACGACCCGGATGAAGAGGACAAGGACGGTCCTCGAGGATATGGGAGGATCCCCATAGTTGGGGGATGACGTGTCGTCCAGGGAAACTGACCGAACTATCTGAGGGGATTCACCCCAGGTAATACGAGGTACATGGATTTTATGCAAAACAAATATGCACAGTGTATCTGGGAACAAGTCGGGTTACCGACGGGACAGGTTGGACCTGAAGTGAAGGCGATGAACCCGCCTAAGCCCGGAAAATATGGAGGCCAGGATGACCTAGATAAGTTCGACGACTGGCTGGGCCAGATATTGAAGTACTTTCATACATTCAAGGTCACCAGCCCTGATCACGATGAAGATCGCGTATTGTACACTGGGTTGTAGTTGGAGGGTCTAGTGTAAGGTTGGCTTGCCTTAGTTCACACCCGCGAACTGTACCATATGGTATTCGCAGTGTAAAATTTAAGACAATAATTGTTCTTAAGTCACTACGACGACTTTTTATATACTAGACATGCAGGCATGTGATACCAGAGTATCACATGCCTGTGGATGATTACAAACATCTAAATTAGGGCACGGCCCCTAACACCCTCCCCCTGTAGAGCCGACTTAGGCTCGTAAGACAAGAAGAAAAGAAAAAGAAAAGAAAAAGAAAAAAGAAAAGAATAGGGAAGACCCTATGTACATTCACGCGAGATGTTGAATCTCGCAGCACTACCAATCCGAGGGTTACGCCTCATTTTAGTAATGCAGAGCAAGGTATGAAAGGTGTTGAACCCTTTGTACCACAACTTGAACTGAGGGGTTGCGCCCTCGAGAAGACAATCCAGCACCCGATGTAGCGTCCCTTCTACATCGGAGCCGGCTCGTCCCTCATCTCGCCCTCCTCGGGCTCGTCATTTTGTTCGGGAGTTCTCTCCCATGAAATCCGACCTTCCACCCCTGGGTAGTTGGGCAGGTCATAGATAACTGCAGCGGAGCAGAAGTCCCTAACGATAGGGAGTTCTGCGTCACTGACTGTGCGAGCCTCGTAGGCCGCAATGTGCTCGGTAGCGATCCCAGGGGTCCTATCCTGGCGCTTGACCCACTTGTAACGCTTATAATCACAAGGACTATACTCGGTTACTCCTTGACTGATAGAGAGCAGAGGATAGAGGAAAGAGTTAATGCGACAGTGCACAAATGAACTCGATTGGCGTGTCTACGACAAGAGAGACGGTATTTATACTAACTAGAGTGTTTGTACCATGGAACCTCATAGAACAAGCCAAACAAAGAGAGATAAACGCTATTGGCTGCAGCGCTCCACGCTGAGTCAATGCGGCTACGCTGACGAATCAGCTGACTAAGTAAAGCGTCTATGGGCGCCTCTAAGTAACCCTAACCAGAGAGTGGATAAATAAGGAGAACTACGCTAAGAGTACGCTACAACTAGTAGTGAAAAAGTACGGGCCGTTACACTATCCCCTCCTATGGCTCGGCTTCCAGGCGAGACCAGATAGGCTGCACAGCAGTCAAAGGGGCGGGTACAGCGGAGAAAAAGAGACCTTCGGTCGAAAGTAGACGAAGTTTCCGGGGGGCACCGGGGTGGAACTTGTAGAAATCGTCTATCACCTCCTGGGCGTTCTTAAGAGCGGACCTAGGCTCCCAAGTGCGATCCTCCTCCGGGTATCCCCTCCAATGCACGAGGAACTGAAGATTGCCACGCTTCAAGCGGGAATCAACAACTTTCTCGACTTCAAACTCGACATCTCCTTCATCTGTAACCCGTTGTGGGTCGGGCCGAGTAACCGGTTGCCCATCGAGAGCACCGAGATAAGGTTTCACCCGTGAAACGTTCACTACTGGGTGTATGCGCATCGAGCGTGGTAACTTTAATTTAACGGCGTTGGGTAAAACGTCCGAGACCTCGTACGGGCCTATCCACTTTTCGGTCAACTTTCGGCTCTGCCGATCCTTCAGCGATAAATGGTCGGTAGCCAGCCAAACCTGCGAGCCTACGGAGTAAGCAGGGGAAGGGGATCGTCGTTTATCTGCCTGAGTTTTCTGACGAGTCCTAGCTTGTCCCAAACTTTCGCGCACTTCCTGGAACACCTGGAACCAGTCTTTAGCGGTCTCCTCCGCTGCTTCTACCTTAGAAGTCGTCGGCTCGATGCCCATTCGTGGTGTGTACGAACGAGTAACTTCAAAGGGGCACTTGCCAGTAGAAGAAGACTTGGAGTTGTTATATGCGAATTGAGCCAGGGGAAGCCAATCCTCCCATCGTTCCTGCTGATGGTTTGCATACATCCGTAAATACTGCTGAATCTCGCGGTTCAACCGCTCTGTTTGACCATCTGTTTGTGGATGAAACGCCGTCGAGAGCTTCTGCTCGACACCCAACATTTTAAATAATTCCTTCGAGAACTGAGATGCGAACTGTGGTCCGCGATCCGAGACGAGAGAATTTGGAAGGCTGTGGTGCTTCCAGACGTGAGTTAAATAAAGCCGAGCCGTACTAGCGGCAGTTTCCTTCTCAGTGCAGGGGATGAACTCTGCTTCCTTAGAGAACCGATCGACGACGACTAAGATGTAAGACTTTCCAGAGGAGCTCCTGACTCCTATATCCATAAAGTCGGTCGTAAGATCCTTCCAAGGCCCATCAGGGACGGGTAAAGATTTGAGTTCGCCTGCTGGCGGCTTGTTACTAGGCTTGCTAGCTTGACACGTCTGACAATGCTTTACGTACTCCTCGACATCGGGCTTCAAGGTAGACCACGTGAACCAGCGTGTGATCAACTCCTGAGTTCCTTTTATGCCTCGATGACCCGCTAGGGGCGAATCGTGAAGAGCAGCTAAAACCTTCTGCCTAAGTGCCTCAGGCACGAAAACTTTGTCTCCGTCGTACAGTAAACCGTCGCGTCGGTCGAGCGTTCCAGCGTCAACCTCGGCCGTTACACTGCGCAGTTCTTCTATGAAGGGATTTTCTAAGCGCACCGCGCGCACTTGCTCGGGTTTAATAAATAACGACTCCTCAGATTTAGCGTTCTCGCGATTTTCTACTAAGTCTTCGCGGCGAGAGAGAGCATCCGGTCGTCCCATGGAAACACCTGGTTTGTGGACAATAACACGGTTGAAACGACTAAAATACTGCGCCCAATGCACCTGGCGTGGTTGAAGCTTCTGCGACGTCATAAACCACTTAAGGTTGTGATGATCTGTCCAAATCTCAAACTGGTACGGAGTAGCCTCGAGGTAGTGACGCCATTGCTCTAAAGCACGAATGATGGCTAGCATCTCTTTGTCGTGAACCGTATAATTTAGCTCTGCTCCACTAAGCGAGTGACTCGAATAGGCAACTGGTCTCCAGAGACCGTCATCGCATTCTACCGAGAGCACAGCTCCGGTTGTGTAATCCGAGGCATCGGTTTCTAAACGGAACTTCCGATCCTGATCGGGGAACATAAGAATAGGCGCGGTTGTGAAGGCTTCCTTTAACGTATCAAACGCTACTTGGCACTTGTCAGACCAGAGAAACGGAGTGTCCTTTTTAGTTAGGTCATTTAGGGGGCGCGCGACCTGCGCGAAATCCTTTATGAAGCGTCGGTAGAAGTTCGCAAGGCCAAGGAAGCCTCGAACTCCACGAACAGAAGTAGGGACTGGCCAATCGCGCACAGCAGCGACTTTAGCGGGGTCCATCTTAACTCCATTCGTGCCAACTATCATACCCAGAAAGTCGACCTCCTTTTGCTTAAATAGACACTTCTCCGGTTTAACGAACAAGTCGTTCTCCTTCAACCTTCTAAGCACCTCTAACACGATCCTGTCATGCTCCTTTTCATCGTCCGTTTTCGTAAATATCATAAGATCGTCAATATATACCACTAGAACATCCTCCATATCACCGAAGATGTCATTCATCATGTTTTGAAACGTGGCGGGGGAATTACATAAGCCAAAGAACATAACCAGCGGCTCGAAGGCTCCACAGTGACAGACGAAAGCAGCTTTCCACTCGTCACCTTCCTTGATCCGGATGTTATTGTATCCCCACCTAAGGTCCATTTTTGTAAATAATTTACATCCTTTCAACTTGTCAACAAGCTGCGAGATAAGCGGGAGCGGATACGAGTTCTTGACTGTATGCTCGTTTAAATAGCGGTAATCCTGTACCATACGCTTCTTTCCATCCTTTTTAGGGACGAAGAACACAGGAGAAGTCTGCGGCGACTTGCTTGGCTGAATATAACCCTTTTTAAGCTGTCCATCAACGAAGTTGCTAACTTCGGTTTGCTCATCAGGGCTGAGAGGGATCAACCTTCCCTTTTTCAGAACAAACGACTCCTTTAGTTCTATCGCGTGGTCCCACGGTTTCCTAAGTGGCATGCGTTCGGATTCTTGGACAGAGAAGACACTTAAATAATCGTGGTATTCCTTTGGAACCAGTTCCTCAGGGGTTTTATCCTTTTTAGGAGCCTCCTGCTTGTCGGCTCTAAATATATTATGCCAGTCTTCGAGGGCCTGGACCTCCTCCTTTTCGATACGTCTAACGAAGGCCGGCTTCGGCACGAGTTGCCTGCAACTACGAGGACACCTCTTCATAGAGATTTCACCGGTTTTCCAATTGACATCCGGGTTGTGAGTGGCAAGCCATGTGTGGCCCAAAATCATGTCGTGAGATCCCAGATCCGTGACATCGGCTACTAACTCTTCGAAGTGATCTCCGAACTGAACTCTAAGCGGTACTTGATGCGTAATCCTTCCAGCGGAGTTAAGAGTACCATCGACATTAAATACGTCCACAGCGTGTGGGAGAGACAACTTGGGAAGCTTCTTTCGATCGACGAATTTAGCGTCCACGAAAACACCTGTAGCACCGGAATCCAACAAGGCTTGCACAGCATGTGCGTCACCCTTCCTAGTGCGAATAATTATAGGTACCGCAACGTGATCCTTTAAGTTGAGCGTTGTGAGTCGACGTGTGGATCTATGGCGAAAACACCACAAAACCAACACAAAGACAAATGCCGAGTCGGTGGTTTACCTTCGCGGACTTTGGCTCGAGGGATCGGTTACAGCAAAGAGGGGGAGGGGTACTGCACACCTAGAAGGCTAGGGCAGAAGGGAATGGTGCTCCTGACGAGAGGGGAGCAGGGGAATGACTGAAAAGCGAAGATATTTAGGCTACTCGGAGCCTAGAAGCGACGTAAAGTGATGAAGAATGACAGTAAATAGACCCTTAATGGAGCCTCAGATACTGCAAGAATAAAGAAGATAATGAAGGGCCTTAAAGCGACGACAATAAGGCAGATAACGTCGATAATGATTGGGCAATAGTCTCTCTACAAAGGGGACGGTATCCTATGCAGGGGGGCTACTTGCTTTGCGTATATATGTTACTTGCTGCGACGTATTGGTACTTATATACAAAAGGTAGCGCAGCCTGAAGTAAATAGAGGGAAACACTTTGTAAGAGGTTTGTAAGCAATTGGTAAGAGGATTAGTAAAGGATTGGTAAGGCCGAGCAAGGCTGAGTAAGGACAGTAAGCGATTGGTAAGTAAAATCAGTCAGCATGACGAAGAATATCACAAATCATTTGAAATAGAATGAGTCATTAAGGAACGGATGAATAATGCGACAGAAAGGGGGATGAGTAAGCGCACTGGTCACTGCTGAATAAGGGGGTATGACTGCAAATGAGTCACTCTGACTCCTAGATCTGAGATCCAGATTCATTGGGGCGATATGCTGCGCGTCCGAAAGAAGAACTGTGGGGATTTCTGCCAGGGGCCAACTTTGGGGGTCTCCAGGGTAGTCAGGGCTTAGGATTTCGCAACTTTCCCCCCTCTCTCCTCTCTGCAAAGCGACCTGTACCAGGTGCAACTAGTGCTCTGGAGGGCATGAGGAGGAGGAGGGGCCATCTTCTCCAATGAGGGCAGGGAGAAGTGCCTCAAAATCGTCATGAATGCGATAAGATAGTGTAGATGATAGTAATTGGTACTGGAGCTGTCGCAATTTTGGGAGAATGAAAGACGAGATTGAGAGATAGACATTGCAGGGGGCAGGAAGGAAAAATCCGTAATCCTTTTCGACTGGAGAGACCGAAACAACCACATAAGACCTTTCAAGCCTGATGACAGACTTGAGGCGACCAAAGAACGTCTTCCTCGACGTCAGACTGACGAGAAGAACGCGCTGTCCCAAAGCGATAGGATGGGAGGTCATGGACGAGGGAGGGATGAACCAGGAGGCTTCGGGGCGAGAGCTAGTGGGGATTCCTGGCAGGTACTCGTAGTTATTCTCCCTAGCAAAGGACACGAGCGAAGAGACGGTCGAGGAGGTGGCCATTACGATAAATATTGGCGAAATGGGCGTTCGTTGGTAGAAATGATGCAGAAAATCGTGGAGTGCGCGGATCGTTACCAAATTTGGTAGGAAGGATGGCGTGGTCGAGAGCTTCCTGTGAGCGTGGGAATGGTGTCGATATCTTTAGAATTGACGGAGATATTCGAAAAATCGGAATGCCGTAAACTAGCGCTCAAAAAGTTTTTTCGGGCGCTCGAGCGGTTTCTTCCCTAACGTTAAGGATGGTTCTTGTGCGATGGATGACTGCTGGCAATATCAGTCATTCTTCGCATTAGGGCTAGGCTTCTCCGTTCTTCATCATTCAGCTTCCGAGTCCATGCTCACGTCGCCAAACACCTTTGGTGCGTGACATCCGCCAGCAACAAGAAATGCAATCATCCCCAATTGCGACCAATGCAGCAAACACAAACCGGGGAAACAAAGAAAAGAAAAAAAGAATCTGAAAGGAGTGGCTGGAGATAGATGAAAAGTAGTGAAAGAAATCATGAGAATTCGTCAGAGTCATAAGCATTATTTTCATCCTCGTCGTCATCTTCATCATCGTCATTGCTTGGCTCATCATCTCCACTGAGGAGGATATTGTCAGGTAAAGGAGTGTCACGTGAGTAGTAGGGAATGAGTCGGAATGCAGCAATGCCTCGTCTAGAGATAGTGCCATCGAGTTCTTTGAGGACATAGGAGCCTCCCTTGGTGCAACGAACAACTTCATAGGGACCAAGGTACCGCGGCTTCGATTTTCGATCAAGCTCCTTCTCAACCTGGCTATTGCGAACCAAGACAAGGTCTCCAGGCTGGTATGATGACTTTGCAAGGCGTAGGGCATACTTTCTTTCGAACTGGTCTTTGGATCGTAGGCGTGACTTCTGTAGGGTAGTAAAGGCGGCATGGATATCGTCTTGTCTCTTCTCCAATTGGCGAATGCGAAGTGAAAGAAGCTCCTCTGAGCTCATTCCAGAATAAAATCCTTCAACGAGATACGTAGATTCAAAGAGATCAAATGGGAGAATGGGATCGAGACCGTGAAGGAGGAAGTAGGGGCTGAATCCAGTAGACCGTCGAGTTGTCACTTTGTCTGCAAAGAAAGCATGATGGACCTTGGTAGGCCAGAGATTGAGATCGCCTTCGCAAGCCTTAACGATAGCTTCTCGAATGATAAAGTGTCCTCGCTCCACAACTCCATTAGCTCGAGAATTGTAGGGCGAGATGCGAATCTGAGGGATAGAGTAGCGCTGCATGAGTTTCTCGAAAGCACCCTTGATTTCACTGCCATTGTCGGTGACAATCTGAGAGACCGTTCCATATCGACAGAGTATCTCTTCCCAAAAGAACTTGGCGAGATTATCCGCATTGGCATGTCTGAGAGCACGGCCTTCTGCTGCGAGGGAAAGATCGTCTCGAGCAGCAACAAGATAGCGATAGCCACGGGCTTTGGGCATGAGCATGATGTCGACATAAACCTTCATGAAGATTCGGGGGGATGCAGAGATTGTGATGGGGATTTCGGTTTTACGAGTGCTGCGAATCTGGCATGCATGGCATGAGCGAACGTGATGGGCAACATCCTTGTACATCTGAGGCCAATAGAAGTGCTCTCTGACCGTCTGAAAGACTCCAAAGACACCTCTGTGACCGAGTTCTTCATGGGCTTGATTCAGTATCTGTGCACGGAGATCTGGGTCGAAGATAACTTTGACAGGGGTATGGGAACCTCGACGTTTGAAGAGATGGCTTCCACGGAGGAAGAACTGCAAGGATCTACGAATGAATCGCTTTCGAAAGGTGTTGGAAGGGAAAATGGGAAGTTCGGTGGTGCGAAGGAAGTGTAGGATTTGGCGTAACTGGGCGTCTTGGGTCGTATCATTGGAAAGGAACGATGGGAGCGTCATGGCGTCATAAGGAAGGGGATGAGTTTCTGCAAAGAAAAGAACGTTCTGTAACCAATCGTCGGCTTCTTCTGCATCAATACGGCCCTCCTCGTAGTCTTCCTCGGTAGGTTGACGACGAGAGAGTGCATCAGGACCTTGGTGCTTGATAGCAGGTACATGGATCAACCTGAAGTCAAAGAGGAGTATACCTTCGATCCAGCGATTGATCGTTGCATTGGGCTGAAGATCTGGGTCATTAAGCATACCCTTGATATACTTGGCGTCGACTTCGATCCATAGGTTACGAACACCGTAAAGATGGAGGCGGTAGTGTCGTAGTGCTCTGAAAAGACCGTAAAGCTCCAGCTTAGGCTGGCTGTAGCGTGATTCTCGTTCGTTGATAGGGAGTGAACCGTAGCGAGCAGGGCGTTTGCGTCCTTCTGAGTCGTACTGCGAAAGAATGAATCCTATGGCGACATTGCTGGTGTCGACGGAAAGAACGACGGGGGAATCGGATGAGTAGTCGATGGGGCGAAGGGCAGGGGCAGTTGAAACGGCGTGCTTCAAGGCGTCAAACGCCTCCTGTTGGGGCTCTCCCCATTCGAATGGAGCATTCTTGCGATAGAGGTCGACCAGCGGCCGAGCCAGCTGCGAGTAGTTCGCAATCCAGATACGAACGGTACCACAGAGGCCTAGGAACGACCGTACATCTTTGGGCGTAAGGAGCGTTGGCCAATTCACAATCTTCTTCACCTTGCCGTCGTCAGGGGAACGACCACGAGGATGGCAGGTTTGGCCAAGAATAGTGACACGAGGTTGGCAGATCTGAGATTTAGGACCGGAAAACGTTCCTCCGGCATGAGCAAATCGATGCATGATCCGATGTACGTCATTGGCATGTTCCCAAATGAAGCGCCGGATGCCAGAATTCTCGGCTAACGTTTCGGCATGGCCATTGGCATCTTCATAACGTGTAGCAGGGCCTTTGATAGGCAGATCGTCGATGAAAACATTGGCAATGTGAGGGATTTCGTCCTGAAGAATGAATGCTGTGCAATTCTGGAATTCCGATGGCGAGTTGGTGTAGCCTTGAGGCATGGCAGTATGGCGTAGCAAGCCAAGTGGCGTCAGGAATGAGGTAAGATCTCGGCTATCGGGGTGAAGTTGGCGTGCGTCGAAGCCAGAGAAGAGATCGAACACGGTATAGCATTGCCGGCCAGCGAACGGCTCCACAAAGTCGTCCAAGATAGGAGGAACACCAGCGTCCCGAATTGTAACCTTATTGAGAGGCTGCAGATCATGGACGATTCGGATCTTTCCGTTCTTCTTCATAACACAAAACCATTTTGAGCGATAGGAGGACTGAGCCGGTTCATAGAGTCCGGCTGCAATCTTATCCCGAAGAAGCTGTATGACTCGGTCTCGGATACCGGGTGGGATCGGAATGTTACGATATTCCCATGGCTCGTGGGGCAGGACAGGGATTATGTAAGGTGAAAAGTAATCAGATCTGAAGTTGCCGCGTTCCGATTCATCAAAGGCAAGCGTGCGCTCGTTTAGCTTCATTATGTGGCAAAAAAGTTTTTCCTCTTCTGGCCACAGGAAGTTGTCGGCATTTAATTTCATGGAGTGCAGGCGTTCCTTGGTAAGCTTCTTCGTGGGAACAAAAGTAGGGGGGTGAGGCGTGAGTGGAATAAGGGATTTAAGGGGGTCTTCCGGGAAACGGCGGTGAACGTGTGCGTCTTCTGGATAAACGCCCGGAACGGGTTTGACCTTGCGATCAACACGTTTATAAGCGCCATATACTGAGCGTACATTGTCGGTATCTGGGTTTTCTGTATCTGTAACAAGAGAGCGTCTAAAACGTAACAAATCAAGGAAATCAGATAAGGAAAAAAAGATTTTTTGTGGCTTTTTGTTATTTTGAATAGATAACGAGTCTGGAGAAGTTAGGGGTCTGGAAGGCGAAGGAGAACACGAAAAATTACAGTAAAAAGATTTTTCGAAGCACTGAACCAAAGCGAGCATAGTAGGTGGTGATACAAGAGTATGAGAGCGAAGAATTGTCTGTGGATTTAGGAGGTTTAACGACTTCTCGGTCGAAGTGAGTAGCATAAGAAGTAAAAGGAGAAGCATATGGGGCATAGGAAATAAAAGGAGAAGCATAGGAAGTGAATGGAGAAGCATACGAAGCATATGGTTTCATAGGAAAAATCGTAAGTAATATCAGAAAATTCAGAAGATAGACTCATCGGAGGACCATGATGAAGTCTGAAAGCGAAAGGAGTCGGAATCAGGAATAGGTGGGTAAGGTCGGTGATTGGCATGGATAGGTGGTGTATCCGAGGGAGTAGATGAGTGATTCGGGTAGGAGATTGGAGGATCAGGATCAGGAGGTGGATCATCGACCTGAAACAACAGTGAAGACTCAGAAAGATCGGTAGCAGGCACTTCAAGATAGGCGAGCCCAGTAATGGGTGAAGGTGGAGGATTTGGGGCTTCAGCAGGTGGAATATTCATTTGCGAATGAGGGGAAGGAGGATGAAGAGGACCTTCATCCGTAGAGGACAAAATATTCGTCTGAGAGTGCAGGGATGGATTATCTGGAGGAGCATCGGCTTCGGAGGACCACATATTCCACTGAGAATG